>NC_069439.1:32812791-32825291 GCF_026875155.1 Cherax quadricarinatus
TATCCCTTATACGTAATTTTAATACTGAAGTGTGCCTGTATCGTAATTTTAATACTGTACTCCCTTTACTGTAATTTTAAATACTGAGCTACCTGTATAACTGTAATGTTAATACTGTAGCTACCTGCAATACTGTAATGTTAACGCTGTATTACCTGTATACTGTAAAGTTAATACTGTAGCTACCTGTATACTGTAATGTTAATACTGTAGCTGACTGTATACTGTTATGTTTAATACTGTACTACCTATTGGGTAGCTAAAAATGGGTCCTACACAGATACAGCAAGGAAATGAGTGAGCTACTCAAGCCCCAGTGTGACTCAGTTTTTAGCAAGCCGCTAACCAGACTGAGAGTCGAAGATCAAAAAAAAATTTTTTATGAGAGAGCCACAAAAATTTGATTAACACAAGCCTATCCGATGTTTTTCCTGACACCAAATGACTTCGAACAGGCGATTAAATGACATGCCCATGCACTCTGCCCCAGGGCCAGACTCATGGAACTCCGTGTTCATCAAGAACTGCAAGAATCCCCTATCACGAGCCTTTTCCATCCTATGGAGAGGGAGCATGGACACGGGGGTCGTCCCACAGTTACTAAATCAACAGACATAGCCCCACTCCACAAAGAGGGCATTAAGCAACAGCAAAGAACTATAGACCAATAGCACTAACATCTCATATCATAAAAATCTTTGAAAGGGTCCTAGAAACCCATCAGTTACACAACCCAGGGCAACATGGGTTTAGAACAGGTCGCTCCTTTCTGTCTCAACTATTGGATCACTACGACAAGGTCCTAAATGCACTAGAAGACAAAAAGAATGCAGATGTAATATATACAGACTTTTCAAAAGCCTTCGACAAGTGTGACCATGGCGTAATAGCGCACAAAATGCGTGCTAAAGGAATAACAGGAAAAATCGGGGGATGAATCTTTAAAATTTCCTCCCCCAACAAACACGAATTTTCGTAAAAGAGTAAATCCGAGGCGCTAGGGTAAAAGCCTGTTCCACAATTCACAGTACTCGCTCCCATCTTTTTCCCATCCCCATATCCCCATAGCAAGGATGTCAGCCCCAGCACCGTGTTTTCCCTTTGCAGAGACACCCAATCTGCATAACATGCTTCCATTGAGACCTGCAAGGCCCCCGGGCGGTCATCAACCAAATTTTTCAGGGGGTGCAGAAAACAATATGAAGTTAAACGTGAGAAATTTCAATTACTCAGATATGGTAAACACGAGGAAATTAATCTTCACGAGTACAAAACAAATTCGGGGCCACAAAAAGGGGGAAACACCAACGTCAAAGACCTGGAGTGACATGTCTGGGGATCTCACCTTCGGGGAAAAAAACCATAACATTGTATCAATCGATTCTAGAAAAATGGCGGGAGGATAATGAGAACCTTAAAAACAAGGGAGGCCAAACCCCCCCAATACACTCACAGGTCATTGTTCATCTAGGCGGGAAATATTGTGCACACGACAGCCCTTTTAAAGGCAGTGAAATTGCTGACCTAGAAAATGTACAAAAAACCCTTTCCCGGGGCCGCATAACGGAGATAAAACACCTAAATTACGGGGAGCACTTGGGTTCCCAAAACCCTGTATTCCCTGGAAGCAGGGGGGGAGGATACATGATTATAACCCCGGGAAAATCCAGAGGGACAGTACCGAACTTGCACACGAAAAAACCACCTAAAAGAAACAAAAGACTTTGGGAGACGATGCACCATATCCCCAATGAAAAAAGGGGGGGTCACTAATACGTTAGGGGACCATACAATAAGTGCAGGGCCGAATCTGTACAACTGCCTCCAGCTACATAAGGGGGGGAAACCCAAAAGACCCGGCACCTTTAAGCGGCACTGGACAAGCACCTAAAGTCGGTTCCGACCGCAGGGTGAGGCTCGTACTTTGGTTGCGTCCCAGCAGCAAGAGCCTTTTTGATCAGGCTTGATCCACCAGGGGGCCTGGTCGCAGACCGGGCCGCGGGGGGGGGTTTACCCCCCGGGAAATTTCTCCAGGTAAACTCCAGGTACTACTGTAACGTAATCGTAGCTGACTGTATACTGTTTTGTAAAAACTGTACTACCGTATACTGTAATGTTAATATTGTACTACGATACGTAATGTTAATACGTAGCTACCTGATATTTAAAATTTTAATCTGTAGCACCTGTATACTGTAAGTTAATACTGTACTACCTGTATACTGAAATGTTAATCTGTACTACCTGTATACTGTAATGTTAATCCCGTAGCTGTCGTATCTTAATTTTAAATACTGTTGCTCCCGTATACGAAATGTTAATACGTACTGCTGTATACTGTTTGTTAATACTGAGCGACTGAACTTAATGTTAAAGTAGCGACTGTTACTGTAACGTAATACTGTACTGACTTATACTGTTAGGGAAATACGTAGCTACCTTTAAAACTGAAATGTTAATATGTAGCTTTCTGATACTGTTATGTTAATACTGTAGCTGACTGATCTGTAATGTTAATCTGTAGCTACCGTAACTGTAAGTTAATACTGTAGCTCCCTGTATACTGAATGTTAATACTGTATACCGTATACGTAAATTTAACACGTTAGCTACCTTATACTGAATGTTAATACGTAGCTACCTTAACTGAAATTGAACATTAAAAATGGTATTAAATACCGAAGGTTGTTAGGTAAGCACATATGCAAGGGTTTTAGGTTTTTATTTCGAAACTTTTTCCCCCTACACATAGGTTTCTTCAGTCGAGTACAAAAAAGTTGTAGAAGCAGAAAGATTTTAAGACGATGTAATCAGTCCCATCCCCCTTTTAAATTTGGGGTGGTCACCCCCTCAGTCTGGAGAAGAGCTTTGTTCCAAAAAGTCTGAAACAATATGAAGTTGAATGGACAGGTTTGGACTGATTATATCGTCTTCAAGTCTCTTTGTTTCTATAAACTTTTCGTACTCGACGAAGAAGCCTACTGTGGGGGCGAAACTTTTCAAAATAAAGATACCTCCCGTTGATATGTGTCTTCCCTAACAACCTGTCGGTTTTAATACCATTTTAATGTTAAATTGTCAACACTGAACAAAAGGGTATCTTGGTAAGCCCTGAAATCTATTTCCCAAAATTTACGTGAAAGTCTGAATTTTTGAGAGGGACCTGACCTCCCAAAGTGACCTCGTCTAACCCCTGGCGATAAAAGGCCCATCCGTCCTTTCAACTTCATTTGTTTCAGATTCGGAACAATGCTTTCTCCAACGAGGGACTGACACCCAAAAAATTTAAGGGTGTGGACTATTACATCGTCTTAAAATTTTTCTGCTTCTATCAACTTTCTGTACTCGACTGAAGAAACCCACTGTGAGGCGAAACGTTTCAAAAAAAAGATACCTAACCGTTGTATACTGTTTTTTATAAACGTACTACCGTATCTGTAATTTTTACTGTGCTACCATATACTGTAATTTTTAATTGACTCCTTTTTGAATTTTTAAAACTTAGCTGCCGATCTGTAATTTTAATACGTAGCTGCCTGTAAACTGTAATGTTAGTAAGTTGCTGCCCGTATACTGAAAGTTAATCGTACTCCTGATACTGTTTAATTTTTAAAACTGTAGCTGCCTGATACGTAATGTTATTACTGTACCCTGTAAAAATGTAAATTTTAAAACGAGCTGCCGGTTAACTGAAATTTTTTACTGTCTGCCTGTATAGTAAATTTTAAAACTGTAGCTACCCTTTTACTGTAAAGTAAAAGGACACAATGCAACTAATGTGACATTTATTGTGGCAACGTTTCGCTCTCCGGAGCTTTATCAAGCCATTAAAACAATACATGGCACAGAGGTATATAAAGGCTCAGAGTGAGGTGAAATTTTAGGAGGTACCATTTCATGTTCCTAGTGGTGTAGTATTTGTAGTAGTAGTGTAGTGGGATTGACAAAAGTAAAACAAAAAGGTAGAGCAATTAATTCTACATGAGTAAAAGGTATAAAAAGTATATTACCCAAGTAAACTTTATATCCCCTTTAATCATTACGAATTAATTTCTCTACCAATTTTTTTACTTTTTTCACTACCATACTACTACTAATAGTACTACACCATAGTGAACTCGAATGGTACGTCACTAGTATTTCCCCCACCTGACCTTTTTATACCCCCTGTGTCCATGTATTGTTTGAATGGCTTGATAAAGCCCTGGAGACGAAACGTTTTTCCACAATAAAGTACATTAGTTGCACTGTGTCCTTTTACTTTACTATTGTCGGTAATTTTTCCAACTTTATTACTACCTTTTTCTTATGTTAAAACTGTACTACCCGTATACTGTAAGTTTAAAACTGTAGCACCTGTATACTGTAAAAATTAATACTGTAGCTACCTGATACTGTAAATGTTAAAACTGGGGGTTTTTCCTATAACGTTGTTAAAATGTACTACCTGTATACTGTAAAGTTAAAAACTGGGACTGTATACTGTTATGTTTTTTAAAGTAACTACCTATTGGGTAGCTAAAAAGGGGCCACACAGATGACAGCAAAGGGAAATGTGAGCTACTCAAGTCCCAGATGACTCGTTTTTTTGTTAAACCGCTAACCGTTGAGAGTCGAAGATCAAAATAAATTTTTTATGAAAGAGCCATAAAATTTGATTAACACAAGCCTATCCGATGTTATCCTGACACCAATGACTTCGAACAGGCGATAAATGACATGCCCATGCACTCTGCCCAGGGCCAGACTCATGGAACTCCGTGTTCATCAAGAACTGCAAGAATCCCCTATCACGAGCCTTTTCCATCCTATGGAGAGGGAGCATGGACACGAGGGTCGTCCCACAGTTACTAAAAACAACAGACATAGCCCCACTCCACAAAGGGGGCATTAAGCAACAGCAGAGAACTACTGACCAATAGCACTAACATCCCATAACATAAAAATCTTTGAAAGGGTCCTAAGAAGCAAGATCACCACCCATCGAGAAACCCATCAGTTACACAACCCAGGGCAACATGGGTTTAGAACAGGTCGCTCCTGTCTGTCTCAACTATTGGATCACTACGACAAGGTCCTAAATGCACTAGAATACAAAAAGAATGCAGATGTAATATATACAGACTTTGCAAAAGCATTCGACAAGTGTGACCATGGCGTAATAGCGCACAAAATGCGTGCTAAAGGAATAACAGGAAAAGTCTGTCGATGGATCTATAATTTCCTCCCTAACAGAACACAGAGAGTAGTCGTCAACAGAGTAAAGTCCGAGGCACCTACGGTGAAAAGCTCTGTACCACAAGGCACAGTACTCGCTCCCATGTTGTTCCTCATCCTCATATCCGACATAGACAAGGATGTCAGCCACAGCACCGTGTCTTCCTTTGCAGATGACACCCAATCTGCATGACAGTGTCTTAAATTGCAGACACTGCAAGGCTCCAGGCCGACATCAACCAAATCTTTCAGTGGGCTGCAGAAAACAATATGAAGTTCAACGATGAGAAATTTCAATTACTCAGATATGGTAAACACGAGGAAATAAAATATTCATCAGAGTACAAAACAAATTCTGGCCACAAAATAGAGGGAAACACCAACGTCAAAGACCTGGGAGTGATCATGTCGGAGGATCTGACCTTCAAGGACCATAACGTTGTATCAATCGCATCTGCTAGAAAAATGACAGGATGGATAATGAAAACCTTCAAAACTAGGGAGGCCAAGCTCATGATGACACTCTTGAGGTCACTTGTTCTATCTAGGCTGGAATAATGCTGGACACTAACAGCACCTTTCAAGGCAGGTGAAATTGCTGACCTAGAAAATGTACAGAGAACCTTCACGGCGCGCATAACGGAGATAAAACACCTCAATTACTGGAGCGCTTGAGGTTCCTAAACCTGTATTCCTTGGAACGCAGGCGGGAGAGATACATGATTATATACACCTGGAAAATCCTAGAGGGACTAGTACCGAACTTGCACACGAAAATCACACGCTACGAAAGCAAAAGACTTGGCAGACGATGCACCATCCCCCCAATGAAAAGCATGGGTGTCACTAGCACGTTAGGAGACCATACAATAAGTGTCAGGGGCCCGAGACTGTTCAACTGCCTCCCAGCATACATAAGGGAGATTACCAACAGACCCCTGGCAGTCTTCAAGCTGGCACTGGACAAGCACCTAAAGTCGGTTCCTGACCAGCCGGGCTGTGGCTCGTACGTTGGTTTGCGTGCAGAAAGCAGCAACAGCCTGGTTGATCAGGCTCTGATCCACCAGGAGGCCTGGTCGATGACCGGGCCGCGGGGGCGTTGACCCCCGGAACTCTCTCCAGGTAAACTCCAGGTAATACTGTAACGTAAATACTGTAGCTGACTGTATACTGTTATGTTAATACTGTAGCTACCTGTATACTGTAAAGTTAATACTGTAGCTACCTGTATACTGTAATGTTAATACTGTAGCTACCTGTATACTGTAATGTGAACATTAAAATGGTATTAAATACCGACAGGTTGTTAGGTAAGACACATATGCAACGGTTAGGTATCTTTATTTTGAAACGTTTCGCCTACACAGTAGGCTTCTTCAGTCGAGTACAGAAAAGTTGATAGAAGCAGAAGAGACTTGAAGACGATGTAATCAGTCCATCACCCTTAAAGTTTTGAGGTGGTCAGTCCCTCAGTCTGGAGAAGAGCATTGTTCCGAAGTCTGAAACAATATGAAGTTGAATGGACAGGATGGACTGATTACATCGTCTTCAAGTCTCTTCTGCTTCTATCAACTTTTCTGTACTCGACTGAAGAAGCCTACTGTGTAGGCGAAACTTTTCAAAATAAAGATACCTAACCGTTGCATATGTGTCTTACCTAACAACCTGTCGGTATTTAATACCATTTTAATGTTCAATCTGGTCGACACTGCAACACAAGGGTATCTTGGTACAGACTGAAATCTACTTCGACAACTTCTACTAGTGAGAACGGCTGAATTTGAGAGGGACCTGACCTCCCAAAGTGACCTACGTCTCACCTCCTGGCGCTATATAAGGCTCCATCCTGTCCATTCAACTTCATATTGTTTCAGACTTCGGAACAATGCTCTTCTCCAGACTGAGGGACTGAGCACCTCAAAACTTTAAGGGTGATGGACTGATTAATCGTCTTCAAGTCTCTTCTGCTTCTATCAAATTTTCTGTACTCGACTGAAGAAGCCTACTGTGTAGGCGAAACGTTCAAAATAAAGATACCTAACCGTTGTATTCTGTAATGTTAATACTGTAGCTATCTGTATACTGTAATGTTAATACTGAAGCTACCTGTATACTGTATGTTAATACTGTAGCTACCAGTATACTGTAATGTTAATACTGTAGCTGCCTGTATATTGTAATTTTAATACTGTAGCTGCCTGTATACTGTAATTTTAATACTGTAGCTGCCTGTATACTGTAATGTTAGTACTGTTGCTGCCTGTATACTGTAATGTTAATACTGTAGCTGCCTGTATACTGTATTGTTAATACTGTAGCTGCCTGTATACTGTAATGTTATTACTGTAGCTGCCTGTATACTGTAATGATAATACTGTAGCTGCCGGTATACTGTAATTTTAATACTGTAGCTGCCTGTCTACTGTAATGTTAATACTGTAGCTACCTGTATACTGTGATGTTAATACTGTAGCTACCTGTATACTGTAATGTTAATACTGTAGCTACCTGTATACTTTAAAGTTAATACTGTAGCTACCTGTATACTGTAATGTTAATACTGTAGTTACCTATATACTGTAATGTTAATACTGTAGCTACCTGTATACTGTAATGTTAATACTGTAGCTGACTGTATAACTGTTATGTTAATACTGTAATACCTATTGGGTAGCTAAAATGGGTCCTACACAGATGACAGCAAGGAAATGAGTGAGCTACTCAAGTCCCAGTATGACTCAGTTTTTAGCAAGCCGCTAACCAGTCTGAGAGTCGAAGATCAAAATAAATTTTTTATGAGAGAGCCACAAAATTTGATTAACACAAGCCTATCCGATGTTATCCTGACACCAAATGACTTCGAACAGGCGATAAATGACATGCCCATGCACTCTGCCCCAGGGCCAGACTCATGGAGAACTCCGTGTTCATCAAGAACTGCAAGAATCCCCTATCACGAGCCTTTTCCATCCTATGGAGAGGGAGCATGGACACGAGGGTCGTCCCACAGTTACTAAAAACAACAGACATAGCCCTACTCCACAAAGGGGGCATTAAGCAACAGCAAAGAACTACTGACCAATAGCACTAACATCCCATAACATAAAAATCTTTGAAAGGGTCCTAAGAAGCAAGATCACCACCCATCGAGAAACCCCTCAGTTACACAACCCGGGGAAACGGTTTAAAACGGGTCGCTCCTGTCTGTCTAAAAATATTGGTCCTACGCAAGGCCTAAATGCACTAGAAGACAAAAAAAATGCAGATGTAATATAACAGCTTTGAAAAGCATTCGACAAGTGTGACTAGGCGAATGCCCAAAAGGGGGTAAAAATAACAGGAAAAGTTGGTGATGGTTATAATTTCCTCCTAAAGAAACAGAGAGTATCGTAAAGAGTAAAGCCCAGGCACTCGGTGAAAAGCTCTGTTACGGGGCCAGTCCCGCTCTCATCTTGTTCCTCACCTCTACCCGACATAGAAAAGGGATGTCAGCCACACACCGTGTTTCCTTTGAAATGACACCCAATCTGAATGACAGTGTTTTCCCTTTGCAGACACTGAAAGGGCCCCGGGGGACATCAAGCAAATTTTCAGTGGGCTGCAAAAAACAATATAAGTTAAACGATGAGAAATTTCAATTACTACCATGAAAAACCACGAGGAAATAAAACTTCATCGATACAAAACAAATTCTGGCCACAAATAGGGGAAAAACACCAAGCAAAGCCCGGGAGTGATCAGTCGGAGGATTGCCCTTAAGGACCATAAACGTTGTTTCAATCGCATCTGCTAAAAAAAAGACAGATGGTAATGAAAAACCCAAAAATAGGGTCCAAGCTCATGAAACCTTGGGGGTCACTTGTTCTATCAGGCGGGAATATTGCTGGACCTAAGCCCCTTTAAAGGAGGTAAAATTGCTGACCTAAAAATGACAGGGAACCTTCACGGGCGCATAAGGGTAAAAAAAAACCCCTCAATTCTGGGGCGCTTGGGTTTCCTAAAACCTGTTTTCCCTTGGAAGCAGGGGGGGAGAGATAATGTTTATATACAGGAAAGCCTAGAGGGACTATCCCGAACTTGCACAGAAAATAAAGTACGAAAGAAAAAGATTTTGGCAGACGTTTCACCACCCCCCCAATGAAAAGCATGGGTGTCACTACACGTTGGGAAAACCATACAATAAGTGTCGGGGGCCCCGAGACTGTTCAACTGCCCCCCGATACTAAGGGGATTACCAACGACCCCCGGCAGTCTTAAAACTGGCATGGGCAAGCACCTAAAGTCGGTTCGACCAGCCGGGCTGTGCTGTCGTTTGGTTTTTGGGGCAGAAAACAGCAACAGCCTGGTTTTCAGGTTGATCCCCAGGTGCCTGGGCGAAGACCGGGCCGCGGGGGCGTTGACCCGGGGAAATCTCTCCCGGAAATCCCGGGAAACTGTAACGTTAATACCGTAGTGATGATACTGTTTGTTAATACTGTAGCTACCTTAACTGAAAGTTAATACTGTAGCATTGTTTCGGTAATGTTAACACTGTCGCTCCCCGTATGCTGTAAAGTTAATGTTGTAGCTACCTGTAACGTAAGTTAATACTGTAGCTACCCGATACGTAATTTTTAAAACTGTAGTACCTGTATACTTAATGTTAATACTTTTGCTACCTGTATACGTAATGTTAATATGAAACGCCTGTATACTGTAAAGTTAATACTGTAGCTGCCTGTATTTTAATGTTAAAACGTATACCCGTGTAATGTAATGTTAAACCGTAGTACCCGTATACGTAAAGTTAAAAAATGAAGCTCCCGTATATGTAATGGTTTTTTGCTGTAGTCCGTTGCTGTAATGTTTAAAATTGCTGCCTGTATACGAATGTTAATACTGTATACCTGTTTAAAAGTAAAGTTAATACGTAGTACCTGATAGTAAGTTAAAATGTAAACTACCTGTATACTGTAAGTTTTACGTAGCTCCTGTAACTGTAATGTTAATACTGTAGCTACCTTTTTTATGTAAGTTAATACTGTAGTACCGTTTTACTGTAATGTTAAAACTGTAGCACCTGATACTGAAATGTTAATACTGTAGCTACCTGTATACGTAATGTTAAAAACTGTAGCTACCCGTATTCTGTAATGTTATGCTGTAGCTACCTGTATGCTGTAAAGGTTAATGCTGTAGCTACCTTATACTGTATGTTAAAACGTAGCTACCCTTTTTAAATGTAATGTTAATACTGTAGCTACCTGTAACTGTAATGTTAATGCTGGTAGTACCTGATTTCGTAAAGTTAATACGTAGCTACCCGTATTTGTAATGTTAAGCTGTACTACCTGTTACTGTAATGTTAATACTGTACACCTGTTTCCGTAATGTTTTAAAACTGTAGCTACCCGTTACTGTAAAAGTTAATGCTGTAGTACCTGTATACGTAAAGTTAATACTGTAGCTGCTTAAACAGTAATTTTAATACTGTACTCCGTATAATGTAATTTTTTAAACTGTCTGCCTGTATACTTAAGTTTAAAACTGTAGCTGCCCGTATACTGTAATTTAATACTGTAGCTGCCTGTATACTGTAAGTTAATCTGTAGCACCGTATTTGAATGTTAAAAAAATTTTACTACCTGATACTGTAATGTTAATACTGAAGCTGCCCGATACGTAAAGTTAATATGTATGCCCGTATCTGTAATGTTTAAAGCTGTAGCTACCTGTATAGTATGTTTTAAAACTGTAGCGCCTTATATGTAATGTTTAAAACGTTGTGCGTATACTTAATTTAATACTGTAGTACCTGTATACTGTAAAGTTAATGCTGTAGTGACGTAACGTAATGTTAATACTGTAGCTGCCTGTATACTGTAATGTTAATACGTACTGGGTCCCATACTGAATGTTAATACTGTAGCTGCCCGTATCAGTAATTTTAAAACTGTACGCCTGTATACGTAATGTTTAAAAGTAGCTACCCCGTTACTGTAAAGTTAATACTGTAACTCCTGTATACTGTAATTTTTAAAAGAGGAGGAGCGTGTTCACTGCAATGTTAATATAAAGGAGAGTGTTGAGTGAATGTTAATTTAAAAAGGGGGTGTTTTAGTGAAGTTAATATAGAAAAGGGCGTGTTGTGTAATGTTAATTAGAAGGAGGTGTTAAGTGTAATGTTAAATAGAAGGAGCGTGTTGGTGAAGTAATATAGAAGGAAGTGTTGAGTGTAATGTTAAAATTTTGAAGGAGAGTGTTAGTGTAATGTTAATATAGAAGGAGGGGGTTGAGTTAATGTTTTAATATAGAAGGGAGTGTTTAGTGTAATGTTTAAAATTTGAAGGAGGTGTTTAGTGTAATGTTTAAAAATAGAGGCGTGTTGAGTTAATGTTAATATAGAAGGATGGTTTGGGGTAATGTTAATATAGAAAAGGTGTTGGCGTAATGTTAATATAAAGGGGCGTGTTTTGTGTAATGTTAAAAAAAGAAGGAGAGTGTTGATGTAATGTTAAAAAATTTAAAAGTTTTAGTGTAATGTTTTAATATGAAGGAGCGTGTTTGGGGTAATGTTTAAAAAGAAGGAGGTTTGAGTGTAATGTTATTAGAAGGGAGGGTTGATTAATGTTAATATAAAAGGGGGTGTTGGGTAATGTTAATAAGAGGAGTGTGTTGGTGTAATGTTAAAATACAAAAGAGTGTTTTAGTGTAAGTTAATAAGAAGGAGAGTGTTGAGTGTAATGTTAATATAGAAGGAGAGTGTTGAGTGTAATGTTAATATAGAAAAAGAGTGTTGAGTGTAATGTTAATATAGAAGGAGAGTGTTGAGTGTAATGTTAACTATGAAGGAGAGTGTTGAGTGTAATGTTAATATAGAAAAAGAGTGTTGAGTGTAATGTTAATATAGAAGGAGAGTGTTGAGTGTAATGTTAATATAGAAGGAGCGTGTTGAGTGTAATGTTAATATAGAAGGAGAGTGTTGAGTGTAATGTTAATATAGAGGAGTTTGAGTGTAATTTAACATAGAAGGAGAGTGTTGAGAGTAATGTTAATATAGAAGGAGAGTGTCTTCTACAAGGTTAATATTAGTTAACTGACTGTCAGTCTATCTGTAAATTAAAAAAAATAAGTTAAACATTGTTATTATGCTTAAATAATAGAAAAATAAGATAATGTCTATACTAGAATAAAAAAAATAAGAAAACATTAGTTAAACAAAAGCAAGAAAATAAATATTAATAATTTATTGTTAACGAGTGAACAGAGTAACAGTCGTACATAATAAGTACAGTAGAATGTGT
>NC_069439.1:32830291-32845889 GCF_026875155.1 Cherax quadricarinatus
GTGAACGACATAACGGAAGGGTAGACTCGAAGTGTCCTTGTTTGCAGACGATGTGAAGTTAATGAGAAGAATCGAATCGGACGAGGATCAGGCAGGACTACAAAGAGATCTGGACAGGCTACAAGCCTGGTCCAGCAAGGGCTCCTTGAATTTAACCGTGCCAAATGCAAAGTCATGAAGATTGGGAAGGGCAAAGAAGACCGCAGCCCACAATATAGTTTAGATGGCCAAAGACTGCAAACCTCACCAGGAAAAAAAGATCTGGGGGTGAGTATAACACCGAGCATATCTCCTGAGGCGCACATCAATCAGATAACTGCTGCAGCATACGGGCGCCTGGCAAACCTAGGGATAGCGTTCCGATCCCTCAGAAAGGGTTTCGTTTAAGACTCTGTACACCATCTACGTCAGGCCCAACTGGAGGTATGCAGCACCAGTTTGGAATCCACACCTAGTCAAGCACGCCCAAGAAATTAGAGAAAGTGCAAAGGTTTGCAACAAGACTAGTCCCAGACTACGGGGATTGTCCTATGAAGAAAGGTTTAGGGAAATCGGCCTGACGACACTGGAGGCCAGGAGGGTCAGGGGAGACATGATAACGACATATAAAATAACTGCGCGGAATAGACGAGGGGACAAAGACGGGATGTTCCAGAGATGGGACACAGACACAATAGGTCACAATTGGAAGTTGAAGACTCAGATGAATCAAAGGGATGTTAGGAAGTATTTCTTCAGTCATAGAGTAGTCAGGCCATGGAATAGCCTAGAAAGTGATGTGGTGGAGGCAGGAACCATACATAGTTTTAAGGCGAGGTATGATAGAGCTCATGGGGCAGGGAGAGAGAGGACCTAGTAGCAATCAGCGAAGAGGCGGGGCCAGGAGCTGTGACTCGACCCCTGCAACCACAAATAGGTGAGTACAAATAGGTGAGTACATAGGATGTGACCCACATCAATTAACTAACACCCAGGATGTGACCCACAACAGTCCACTAACACCCAGGATGTGACACAAACCAGTTAACTAACACCCAGGATGTGACCCACAACAGTCCACTAACGCCCAGGATGTGACCCACATTAATCCACAAACACCCAGGATGCGACCCACACCAATCCACTAACCCAGGATGTGACGCACACCAATCCACTAACACCCAGGATCTGACCAACAGCAGTCCACTAACACCCAGGATGTGACCCACACCAGCCCACTAACACCCAGAATGCGACCCATAACAGTTCACTAACACCGAGAATGTGACCCACGTCATTCCACTAACATTCATAAATTGTCCCACACCAGTCCACTAACACCCAGGATTCGACCCAAACCTGTTCACCAACATCCATGATGTCACCCACACCAGTTTACTAACACCCAAGATGCGACCCACACCCGTCAACTAACACCCAGAATGGGACCACCACCAGTCCAGTAAGATCCAGGATATGATCCACGCTAGTCCATTAACACCCAGGATGCGACCCACAACAGTTCACTAACACCGAGAATGTGACCCACACCAGTGCACTAACATTTATAACGTGACCCACACCAATCCACTAACACCCAGGATGCGACCCACACCACTCCACTAACATCCAGGATGTGACCAACACCAATCCACTAATACCCAAGATGTGACCAACACCAGTCCACTAACATCCAGGATGCGATCCACGCCATGCCACGCCTCTAACACCCATGATGCGACCCACATCAATTTACTTACACCCTATATGCAACCCACACCCGTCCAATAACACCCAGGATGCGGCCCGGACCAGTCCACTAACACCCAGGATGTGACACACACAAGTCCACTAACAGCCAAGATGTTACCCACACCAGTCCACTAACAGCCAGGATGTGACCCACACCAGTCTGCTAACAGCCAGGATGAGGCCCACACCAGTGCACTAACACACAGGACGTGTCCCACACCAGGATGAGCAAGGATGAGACACACACCAGTCCATTAACACGCAGGATATGACCCACACCAGTCCACTAAGACCCAGCATATGACCCACACAAGTTAACTAACACCCAGGATGTGACCCACAACAGTCCACTAACACCCAGGATGTGAACCACACCAGCCCACTAACACCCAGAATGTGGCCCACACCAATCCACTATCACCTAGTTTGTGACCCACACCAGTTAACTAACACCCAGGATGTGACCCACACCAATCCACTAACACCCAGGATTCGACCCACACCAATCCAAAAACCCAGGATGTGACGCACACCAGTCCACTAACACCAAGGATGTGACCCACTCCAATCCACTAACACATAGGATGTGACCCACACCAGTTAACTAACACACACACACACACACACACACACACACACACACACACACACACACACACACACGTGAAGCAGTATCGCTGAATAGTGCTCCCAGGATTTAGCGTTCTAGTGGCTGTCCTAAGATATTATTAGCGGTCATCGTACGTGAGTGAATCAGTGAACATACCTACAAGAGTGTAACAGCTTTCAAGAGTGCGAATAATGTGATAAGATCAAAAATTTTACAATTTAAATTTGAATGAATGGTGAGTGAGGGAGGGTAGCAGTCAGCTGATCAGGCTGCTGGTGCAGTGTTGACACAAAATATCCAAACAGTTAATTGGGTTAACGGTGTGATCTGAAATATTAACAAATACATATGTTAGTTGGTTATAACAGCAGTGTAGTGATAAGGTCATAAAAGAGTGATTAAGTAAATACTGAAAGTAAAAAAAATTAGTCAATCCCCAGCTTTGGTGGGGGAAGGTAAAACATCAAGACTTTTATGACCATAATACGTCAAAAAAAAAGAGGAATACCAATCTTAAAAAAAAAAGAAAATAAAAACTTAATATGATAAATTTTCCTGAAGGATTTACAATTTTGAAGGGTTGATAGCCCCCGACCAGCAGGA
Source organism: Cherax quadricarinatus (assembly GCF_026875155.1). Lineage (NCBI taxonomy): Eukaryota > Metazoa > Arthropoda > Malacostraca > Decapoda > Parastacidae > Cherax > Cherax quadricarinatus. The sequence continues at coordinate 32,833,236 of NC_069439.1, forward strand.
ACCTCCATTTTTGGCAGACGACATCACTTGCCTATTGGGGTTAAATTTTGGTTAGGTCTAAGCCCTTGTCTCGCCTGCTGGTGTTTGAAAACCCATCACTCTCCCCTTTTTCAGTACCAGGCAGGAGATAATAGTGGAAACCCCTGATAATTTTTAGAAATTTATCTAAATATCTCCAGGAAAACTCCAGAAGATTTGTGTAGCCTAGTACCCCCCCCCCTGACAGCGACAAGCTATAAACAAGTACGCAATACAAACCACGGTGACCAGTAATTAAAAATTAAATAAAATTAGTAATATTAAAAGGAATTGAGTGAGAAAAAAAAAAATCCCTTAATCTTCAAAAAGTAAAGTACCCAGTGTGCGAAATCGGGCCCGGGGGGAAAGTACCGGTGAACCAACAAAACAAAGATTGGCCGGGGAGTACCGGTGAACCAACAACAATAAAGATCTTGGCGGGAGAGCCCGGTGAACCAACAACAACAAAGTCGGGCCGGAGAGTACCGGTGAACCAAAAACAAAAAATCTGGCCGGGAATACGGTGAACCAAGAACAAAAAGATCTGGCCGGGAAGAGTCCGTGAACCAAGAACAACAAAGATCGGGCCGGGAGAGCCCGGGGAACCAAGAAAACAAAGATCGGGCCGGGAGAATCCCGGGTGAACCAAAAAACAATAAAGATCTGGCCGAAGAGTACCGGGAACCAAGAACAACAAAGATCTGGGCCGGGAGAGCCCGGGCCCAAAAACAACAAAGATCGGGGCCCGGGGAGAATACCGTGAACCAAAAAACAATAAAGTCTGGGCCGGGGGGGAATCCCTTTTTAACCAAGAACAAAAAATCTGGGCCGGGGATGGGTAAACCCAAGAACAACAAAGATCTGGGCCGGGAAATACCGGTAACCAAAACAAAAAGATCTGGGCCGGAAGAGTCCCGGTGAACCCAAGAACAACAAAGCTGGGCCGGGAGAGTCCCGGTAAAACCAACAACAACAAAGCTGGGGGGCCCGGGAAAAAAACCCCGGGGCGGGAGATACCGGTGAACCAAAAACAACAAAAAAGATCCGGGCCCCCGGGCGGGGGGAGTACCGGTGAACCAAAAACAACAAAATCTGGGCCGGAGAGTCCCGGGTGAACCAAAGAAAAACAAAGTCGGGGCCCGGAGAGTACCGGTGAACCAACAACAACAAAGACTGGGCCGGGAGAGTACCGGTAAAACCAAAAAAACAACAAAGATCTGGGCCGGGGAGAAAACGGGGGCCCAAAGAACAACAAAGACTGGCGGGAGATCCCGGGTAAACCCAAGAACAACAAAGATCTGGGCCGGGAGAATACCCGGTGAACCAAAACAAAAAAGACGGGGCCGGGAGAGTACCGGGAACCAACAACAACAAAGATCTGGGCCGGGAGAGTACCGGTAAACCAACAACAATAACAAATGTGTTTACGTAACCCCCCCCCCTTTTTTCAAAGAACACAACTATAAAACACACACACACAAAACAATGTACACAAAAAAACAAAAGGTACAAAATTTAATTATTATATAGTAAAAATTTTGGTATATTAAAAGGGAAATTGTTGTAAAATTTTTTTTTTTTATAATCTTCAAAAGATAGCAAAGCCTAGTGTGCCACGCACACCCACACACCCACCCCCCCCCACACACCCCACACACACCCACACCCCCACACACCCCCACACCCCCCACACACACCCACACACACACACACTCACACACACCCACACCCACACACACCCCACACCCCCAAAACCCCCCACACCCACACACACACCCCAAACACCCCAAACAACACACACACACACAACACACACAACACAACACACACACACAACACACACACACACACACCACGGATTTCAAAGAGACCTGGACAGACTGGAACCTGGTCCAGCAAAGGGCTTTCGAATTTAAAACCCTGCCAAATGCAAAGTCATGAAGATGGGAAGGGCCAAAGCCCACGACGGGAGTAAGGCTAGGGGGCCAAAGACGCAAACCTCACTAAAGGAAAAGTCTTGGGTGAGTATAACCCGAGCATTTCCCGGAAGCACACATAATCAGAAAAAACCTCAGCATATGGGCGCCTGGAAAACCCCGGGAAAAACCATTCGACACCTTAGAAAGGAATCATTCAAGACACGTACACCGTGTATGTCAGGCCCATACTGGATAGCCACCTTTTTGGAACCCGCATTTGATAAAGCACGTCAAGAAACTAGAGAAAGTAAAAAGGTTTGCAAAAAGGTTAGTTCCAGAGCTAAGGGGGAATTCCATGAAAAAAATAAGGGAAATCGCCTGACGACACTGAACAGGGGGGTCAGGGGAGACATGAAAAGCATATAAAAAAACTGCGGGAATAACAAGGGGGACGGGGACAGGATTTTCCGGGGAGGGGACACAGAAAAAAGAGGCCAAAATTTGGAAGTTGAAGACAAAAAATAGTCAGAGAGATAGTAGGAATATTTCTTCAGTCTAGATTTTGTAAGGCGTGGAATACCCTAAAAATGACGGTGGAGGGGGGAACCTACAAAATTTTAAGACGGGGTTTTTGATAAAGCTATGGAGGGGGGGAAGAGGGGGGTCAGACAACCCCGTGAAGGGGCGGGCCAGGACGGGACTCCCCCTGCAACCAAAAAATGGGTGAGTACACACACACAAAACACACACACATCTTCTTGGACTGAAGAGGCCTTTACACAGTTCCTCACAAAGATTATCAGAAGCTGACACGGGCGCATATAACGGGAAGGGCACGCAATGGATCAGAGAATACCTGACAGGGGGGGCAACAACGAGTCAGGGTACGTAATGATGTATACAGGGGGCACCTGTGACGAGGGGGGTCCCACAGGGGGGGGTCCTGACCAGTGCTATTTTGGTATATGGAACGACATGACGGAAGGTTAGACCAGAAGTGTCCCTGTTTGCAGATTGTGATTTAATGGGGAAAATTAAACGATGAGGACCAGGAGGACTTCAAAGAGACCTGGACGACGGACCCCGGCCACAAATTTTTTCCTCGAATTTAAATCCTCCAAATGCAAATCAGAAATGGGGGGGGGGCACAGAAGACCACAGACAGAGATAGCTAGGTGGCCAAAGTGCAAACCTCACTCAGGGGAAAGACTTGGGTGATATAACACCCGAGATGCCCGGAAGCACACATCAATCAGATAACTGCTGCAGAAAAGGGCGCCGGGCAAACCAAAACAGCTTCCATCCCTTAGAAGGGAAATCACAAGACCGTACACCTTTTAAACAGCCCAATGGATATGCGCACCTTTTGGAACCCGCACTTGATAAAGCAGTAAAGAAACTAAGAAAGTAAAAAGGTTTTGCACAAGGTTAGTTCCAGAGCAAAGGGGAATTCCTATGGGGAAAAATTTAAGGGGAAATGGCCTGACCCCCACGGGGGACAGGAGGTCGGGGGAGCAGAAACTACATATAAAAAAATGCGGGAATAGACAAGGGGGACAAAGACAGGATTTCCAGGGGGGGGACACAGAAAAAAAGAGGCCACAATTGGAAGTGAAGCAAATGAGTAGAGAGATAGAGGAAGTATTTCTTCAGTCATAGATTGTAAGGCAGGGAATGCCTAGAAAATGACGTAGGGGAGGCAGGAACCATACCAGTTTTAAGACGGGGTTGATAAAGCTCTGGGGCGGGGAAGAAAAAGGGCCTAGTAGAAACCCGGGGTTAAGAGGCGGGGCCAGGACTGGGACTCGACCCCTGCAACCAAAAAATGGGTGAGTAAAAAGGTGAGTACACACATTGCCAAAATCACCATACACTCCCCTCCCCCCCCCACCGAATCTCATCCCCATCCCTCCCCCCCCTCTTTCACCCTCCCCCCCCCACCCCTTCCCCTTCCCCCCCTCCCTCTCCCACTCACCCCATTGCTTCACTCCCTTCCACCCCCCCCCCCCCCTATTCTCCCACATAGCCACAGTTCCTCCTCACCTCCCCCCCCCCACACTCTGCTACATTACTAACCTAACATACAGAATTACATAGGTTTCCCCTCTGAGGCAATCAGGGTAAAACAAAAAAAGGGTTCCCGAGAGAACAAGAAAAAAACCAAAGGGCAGGAGGAGGAAACTGAAAAAAAAGATTGGGGACAGGGGGTCACAAAAAGGGGAAAAAGAATGGGGAAAAAAAAACAAAGAACTTTCATGAGAATGGAAGAGAAATAGACATGGAAAGCGGAATGGGGGGTGCAAGCAAAGCAGCAGGGCCAGGGTACGAGTTTAGAAGAGGATGAAAAACTAAACAGCCTAAAGAACTAAAGAACATTTTGGGATTGACAACAAGACGCTACCCCCAGTCCAAATAAGGGGACTGTGGGAAGAAGGGGCAAAACTGCATGTACAGCTCAATCAGGGGGGAATTTTGTAAATGAAAGGCTAAGGCATATTGGGGGCCCTAACAGACCACCAGAGCGCAGGAAACCAGAAGGGAAATGACAGGCCACTGAGCCCAAATACATTAACTAGTGAAAAGATGAAAGGAAAACTCTGGGGAAATCAAATTGAATGAGGGGGTACACAGGAAAGCAGTGGTAGCATGAAAGGGTAGGTCAGTCTTTGTGTATGGGCTCCCGGAAGTTGAAGGGAAACATATGAACAAGAAAACAAGGGAAAAAAAAAAACAATTTTAAAACATATGAAAAAAAAAAGGGGAAAGACGACATGACCCCTGGAAAATTTTTGAGAAAGGGGGGTTTGTAAAAAAAAGACCCCCCCCAGTGAAAACCTTCAAGGCAAAACGACTCGGAAAAGGATCCCGCGGAGAAAGACATTAAGGGACATGCCAGCATTCAGGGAAAGGGTATCTCAACTGCGACAGAACACAAGCAGAAAGACAGAAACAGAGAGGGGATGGGACAAAGGGGAAAGGGGGAAAAGAGGGATGGAAAGACGACAGGAACCGACACAGGAAGATCAAATACAACCTCCCTCAAACTTCCTATAGAAACCTCCCCAACCAGGCAACCCCATGCAACCAAACCTCTAAAAAACCAAAACCCCCATGCCACATCCAAACCCCCACCCACGCATTACAAAAAATCCACCCCCACAGCAACCACCCCTAGTTCCTTTCAGGGGCTCCCACTTCCCCAACCCCAATACACCCCCAGACCACAATCTTTAAAAAAAAGTTGAAGGTGTGGTACAAAAATGCGATGGAAAACAAATAATATAGGGGGCACGAAAGAATAAGGGAAAATCCCCAGGGCATAATACACCCAAAACAAAATCACCAGAAAATAACAGATTCAATCTTTCCCCTCCGGATATCAAACCTCAGGAAAGACAGAGGGGGAGAGGGGGGGAGGGGGGTTTTCCCCCTGCAATTAAAAACCCTGGGGTTTTTAGAAAAAGGGAAGGAATGGGTGGCACGGGCGAAAGGACTACTTGTAGGGGAAAAACCAGTCTGAGGGCATAAGGTGAAAATTGCAGTAATGTACAACCCCCACAGAATGGGAGGCCAAGAGAAAAAAGAGAGAAAACAAGCAATGGCGACACACTAGCCGGGGGGCCGGGGAGCACACTGGGGGAGCAAAGTTTCTATTTTTGGGTGTTTTTAATCACAAGGAGATTTACTGGGGAAAAAATGGAGCCCCATGGGGGTCCAAAAAATTGGAACCAAGATGAGGATGGGTATGGAAAACCTACTCAAATTTAGGACACTACCAAAAAAGAGGGGGAGGATGAACCACAAGACGGGCCTTGTATTCACCTTAGGGTTTTACATCGAGGATATCATGTATGAAAGGGCCCCCGGGAGCTAGTGATTTGGTTCTGTCTTCGACCATAGTTGAGTCCAAATGGAGAGACAGCAGGAATTAAGGGGGGGAAAAAACCAAACTACAAAAGGGGGAAATACCGGGTTGAGAACTTTTTCAAGACATTCAGTGGGGGAGGGAACTGACAGGAAAGCCAGTACAAGAAATGATGGATATGTGGCAACAAAATGCAAGGAGGCAGAGGGAGTTTGTTCCCAAGGGAAACGAAATAATGGGAAGAACAAATGACCTTGTTCACCCCAAAGGTGTAGGGGAAGGCAAAAACTGGGGGACTAAAAATGAAAAGGGCAGAAACGAGAACTCAGGGGAAAAAAAGAATTTGCTGAAAGAGGACAAAACGAATATGCCCCAATAAGAAGGGAGGGTCAGCAGCAATAAAGAAAAAGACAAGCATCAAAGTCAAGACTAAACCCCAACGTTTTTACACCACATCAGGGGGGAAAACAATAGTCAAAGGACCAGGTAACAACTGAGGAAGGGTGATGGGGGAATTCACAAGAAACGCCCGGGGGGGTAGTCAGGAGTCAACAAAGATTTTAAAGAAGATTTACAGTGGAAACCTAGGACTCCAGGGAAAACAAGCAGGGGGGTGCACCACAAGTGCGGTGAGGGACATATAACCAGGAGGGGGGAAGAAGCTGCTATGGGGAACTTGACACCTCAAAGGGGGGTGGGCCAGACAACATCCCCGTGGTCCTTAAGGGGAGCAGAGCATTGTTGACCATTAACGAAGACTTCAAAACAATCAAATTTAAACTGGGCAACTCCCCCCAGGAGGAAAAGGCAAAGTAAGTCCCAATTTTTAAAAAAAGAGACAGGGCATGAGGCACTAAAAACAACCCGTATCACTAACGTGTATATATGCAAGGCATGGAGAAATCATCAGAGGAGAGTGGGGAGCCCGGGGAAAAAACAAAGTAAAATGACAACAGCAAGGGTTTTTGGGGGGGAAAATCCTGTGCACAAACCTATTTGAGTTTTATGACAAGGGACAGAATAAAAACAAGAGAGAAGGGGGGTGATCGACGCATTTTTTTGGACTTCAAGAAGGCCGTTTGACACGTTCCTCACAAAGGTTATGCAAACCCAGAGGGTCGGCACACATAACGGAAAAAAAACACTGCAAAAGGAAAGGAAACCTTCAGGAGGCAACAACATCATGGGACGTGATGAGGGGTCAAAGTGGGCGCCTGTGACAAGCGGGGTTCCACAGGGGGCAGTCATAGGGCCTGTCGTTTTTGGGAAGTGAATACATAACGGAAGGGATAAATTTTAGAAGTGTCCTTGTTTGCGACGTGTGAAGTTAATGAAAAATCAAACAATGAGGATCAGCAGACTACAAAAGACCCGGACAGGGGACAAACCTGCCACAACTGTCTCCTTGATTTAAAACCCCGCCAAATCAAATCATGAAGATTTGGGAAGGGCAAAAAAAGCCGCAACACAATATAGTTTTTAAAGGCCAAAGTCTGCAAACCTCATCAAGGAAAAAGATCTGGGGTGAGTATAACCCCACAACTCCTGAGGGCCCCAAAACAATCAGATAACGCTGCAGCATAGGGGCCCTGGCAAACCTACGGATAGCGTTCCGATCCTCAGTAAGGGCCCCTTCAAACTCTGATACTATTTTCGTCAGGCCCATACTAGAGACAGCCCCTTTTTTAACCCACCCAGCCCAAGCAGTCAAGAAATTTTAAAAGGCAAAGGTTGCAACAAGACTAGTCCCAGAGCTACGGGGATTGCCCTACGAAGAAAGGGGTTGGGGGAAAATCGGCCTGACGACATGGAGGCCAGGAGGGTCAGGGGAGGACATGATAACGACATAAAAAATACTGTGCGGAATAGACGAGGGGGGAAACAAAGACGGGATGTTCCGAGATGGGACACAGACACAAGAGGTCACAATTGGAAGTTGAAGACTCAGATGAATCAAAGGGATGTTAGGAAGTATTTCTTCAGTCATAGAGTAGTCAAGCCGTGGAATAGCCTAGAAAGTGAAGTAGTGGAGGCGGGAACCATACATAGTTTTAAGGCGAGGTATGATAAAGCTCATGGAGCAGGGAGAGAGAGGACCTAGTAGCAATCAGTGAAGAGGCGGGCCCAGGAGCTATGACTCGACCCCTGCAACCATAAATATGTGAGTACCCAGGATGTGACCAACAACAGTCCACTAACACCCAGGATGTGACCCACACCAGTTAACTAACACCCAGGATGTGACCCACAACAGTCCACTAACGCCAAGGATGTGACCCACATTAGTCCACAAACACCCAGGATGCGACCCACACCAATCCACTAACCCAGGATGTGATGCACACCAGTCCACTAACACCCAGGATCTGACCAACAGCAGTCCACTAACACCCAGGATCTGACCCGCACTAATCCATTAACACCCAGGATGTGACCCAGACCAATCCACTAACCCAGGATGTGACACACACCAGTCCACTAACACCGTGGGTGCGACACACACCTGTCCAATAACAATCAGCATGTGACCCACACCAAACCACCAACACCCAGTATGTGACCCACACCAGTCAACTAACACCCAGGATGTGACCCACAACAGTCCACTAACACCCAGGATGTGACCCACACTAGTCCACAAGCACCCAGGGTGCGACCCACACCAATCCACTAACCCAGGATGTGACGCACACCATTCCACTAACACCAAGGATCTGACCAACAACAGTCCACTAACAACCAGGATGTGAACACACTAAACAATTAACACCCAGGATGTGACACACACCAATCCACTAACCCAGGATGTGACCCACACCAGTCCACTAACACCCAGGATCTGACCCACACCAGTCCACTAACACCCAGGATGCGACACACACCTGCCCAATAACACTCAGGATGTGACCCACAACAGTCCACTAACACCCAGGATGTGACCCACACCAATCCACGAACACCCTGGATGTGACCAACAACAGACCACTAACATACAGGATGTGACCCACACTAATTCAATAACAACCAGGATGTGACCCACACCATTCCACTAACCCAGGATATGACCCACTCCAGTTCACTAACACCAAGGATCTGACCAACACCAGTCCACTAACACCCTGGATGCAACACACACCTGTCCAATAATACTCAGGATGTGACCTACACCAGTCCACTAACACCCAGGATGCGACCCACACCAGTCCACTAACACTCATGACGTGACCCACACCAGTGCACTAACATCCAGGATGTGACCCATACCAATCCGCTAATACCCAGAGATGTGACCAACACCAGTCCACCAACATCCATAATGTCAAAAACACCAGTTTACTAAAACCCAAGATGTGACCCACACCAATCCACTAACACCCAAAATGTGATCAACGCCAGTCCACTTTCATCCAGGATGTGATACGCGCCAGGCCACTAGCACCCAGCATGCGACCCACAGCAATCTACTAATACCCGAGATGCGAACCACACCCGTCCACTATCACACAGGATGCGGCCTGCACCAGTCCACTAACACCCAAGATGTGACCCACACCATTCCATCAGTAACCAGGATCTTACCCACACCAGTCCACTAAAACCCAGGATGCGACCCACACCAGTCCACTAACACCCAGGATGCTGCCTACAGAAGTACACCAACATCCAGGATGTGTCTCACACCAACCCACTAACACTCAGGATGTTACCCACACCAGTTAATTAACACCCAGGATGTGACCCACAACAGTCGACTAACACCCAGGATGTGATCCACACCAGTTAACTAACACCCAGGATGCGACCCACACCAATCCACTGTTTCCCAAGATGTGACCAACACCAGTCCACTAACATCCAGGATGTGATCCACGCCAGACCCCTAACACACAGGATGCGAGCCACACCAATCCACTAACACCCAGGATCTGACCCACACCAGTCCACTAACACCTCGGATGTTACTCACAGCAGTCAACTAGCACTCATGACGTGACCCACACCAGGCCACTAACACCCAGGATGTGATCCAGAACAGTCAAGTAACACCCAGGATGTGACCCACACTAGTCCTCTAACACCCAGAATGTGAACCACAACAATCCACTAACCCAGGATGTGACCCACACCAGTCCACTAACACCCAGGATGTGACCCACGCCATTCCACTAACACCCAGAATGTGACCCACACCAGTTAACTAACTCCCAGGATGTGACCCACAACAGTCCACTAACGCCCAGGATGTGAAACACACTAGTTCACAAACACCCAGGATGCGACCCACACCAATTCACTAACCCTAGATGTGACGCACACCAGTCCACTAACACCAAGGATCTGACTCACAACAGTCCACTAACACAGGATGTGTGAAGTCTTACTCAGCCCTGTAACAACTTCAGACAGTATTACTCAGGCTGGCTCCTCCTCAGGAAAATTAATGAATAGAAAAAGAAATAATAACAGACAAACATAAACACTTTATTATATAGAAAATATAAAATATATAACACTTAAATATGAAATATTAATCCTACATTAAAGAAAATGAAAAATATGAATGATAACTGAATTCAACGTTAATATATATTGGGGTGTCTGGTGTTGGTGACACTGTTGTTGAAATCGTAGCCGTTGCTGATGTGGGGGGGGGTCGCAGGTGTTGGGGACCACCACTGGCTAGTTCTTCACAGATTATCGCCGTGAGTATTATCCCGATGACAGGAAAGCAGGTTCTTTACCGCTGCAATGATGTGGGGTTACGTCCTGCAATTTCATATAGGTGCATAGATAATTAAATCCAAAATGGGACGTCTCCAGGACGTTAGTCCGTCTCCTGTTCTTCTCGTTGATTGACAGGTGACCCTCACTGTCATCCAAGCTGAAAAGATAGACAGGTTACCCACTGCTTAAAAATCACTCTCCATGGCAAGTACAATACCTGAAAGATGTGGTGATTATTACAACAGTCAACATAGAGCAAGACTGAAGGGACTAAGTTTATTATTGGTCAAAAGTGAAGCTTTCAACCAATAAATCCACTAGAATACAAGGCAGGCATGTACTTACAGTAGTGTTGGGAGCTGCGAGTCGAGTGATTTACTGTTTGACCAGAGCCCCATACGTCACTTTTCGGGGGGGGGGGAAGAGGGAGGGGAAGGGATAGTGGGAGCTAGACTGACCGTACCTTAACAAGCAGCCGGCAGTCAAACTATCACTTTAGGGGTGGGGGAGAAAAGGCGGGAATAGCGGGAGCTGGACTTATCCTACTTTAACAAGTAGCCGGCAATGAAACTGTCGTTACTATATACTCCCTCGCTACTCCTATCTATTGAACTTTTCCCTCACAGGATGTGACCCACACTAATCTACTAACACCCAGGATGTGACCCACACCAGTCCACTAACACCCAGGATCTGACCCACACCAATCCACTAACACCCAGGATGCGACCCACACCTATCCACGAACACCCAGGATGTGACCCACACCAGTCCACTAACACCCAGGATGCGAACCACAACAGTACACTAACACAGAGGATGTGACCCACACCATTCCACTAACAATCCTGACGTGACCCACACCAGTCCAATAACATCCAGAATGTGACCCACACCAGTCCACTAACACCCAAGATGTGACCAACACCAGTCCACTAAAATCCAGGATATGATCCTCGCCAGACGCCTAACACTTAGGATGCGAGCCACATCATACAACAAAATTTCAAAGTGCCAGTTCGTTGAGGCCTAGTTGGCACCTGTTGACACATTGTTACACATATACAAAGTACAAAGCGAGTGACTAAAGAGAAAAGACCAAATAGAATTAAGAGAGGGTGGTAACGGCAAAATGTGATGCAGCACACAGCGTGAACAAGCTAGCCAGAAAGGGGATATATATATATATATATATATATACATAAATATATATAAGCAGAGGTGGTGGCAGCAGTAGGCCTGAGGGAGTAGCGCCGCCATAACAGGTTGGGTGTCATCACAAATAAGTAGTGTACTTACCAAAAGTGAAGTGTAAATTATAAAAGTAGCAGTATACAAGTGATAAGTGTGGTAAATGAGGACTCAAAAGGGCAAGAGATAAGAATAGCCGAAGAAGTCAGCGGCGGAAGGGCGAGGTGTACGAGTCATTGTACAGCGAGCATCGTACAGCGAGCATCGTACATCAGGCATCTGGATGGACGTCCCCTCTGAGTAACGTACAAATCACCTGTGTTGTGGTTGGCGGGAAGTCTGAGGGTAGAGCCGGCCCCTGCAGACACTGGTAGCTCGCTATCTAAACCCTGCTCCAGAGGGATTATCATACACACAACACCTAGCAGTAGTAGGAAGATAAAATTTGTAGGAGCAAGGACTAATGGGACTACAGCCCTGACAACAGTTTCAAGAGATAATGTTTTTAGGACACAAAGACAGTACAATCTGAGAAGCAAGTATTGGGTACACATGTAGTAAAAGGTAGTGCATAACTGGGTGAAGAGTGACTTGTTAACCACACGCTAGTATTATAATTATTTAGAACTACTCTCAGTGTTTAATGGTATTCATTAGTATTACGGGTACACAGAAGTGAATTGTATTTCTGGGACATATAAACAACTGACGTGCTCACACACACGAACGCGGCGCCCACACACATCACACACTGGGGGCCGGGAGCTGGGTCTCGACCCTGAAACCACAACTAGGTGAGTACACACAGCTGATCCTTGGAATTTGACCGCCTCCCCCACAGACCCCCAAGACCCTCACCCTACCTTTTCCCCCTCGCGTTTCTCTCTCTCATAACCTTTTTCCCTCCCCCCACTCGCTCATCATCACTCCTCATCT
>NC_069439.1:32846389-32864539 GCF_026875155.1 Cherax quadricarinatus
CTTAAAATTGGGAATCTTTCAAGACATGTACACCGTGTATGTCAGGCCCATACTGGAGTATGCAGCACCTGTTTGGAACCCGCACTTGATAAGCACGTAAAGGGAAACTAGAGAAAGTACAAAGGTTTGCAACAAGGTTAGTTCCAGAGCTAAGGGGAATGTCCTATGAAGAAAGACTAAGGGGAAATCGGCCTGACGACACTGGAGGACAGGAGGGTCAGGGGAGACATGATAACGACATATAAAATACTGCGTGGAATAGACAAGGTGGACAAGGACAGGATGTTCCAGGGAGGGGACACAGAAACAAGAAGCCACAATTGGAAGTTGAAGACACAAATGAGTCAGAGAGATAGTAGGAAGTATTTCTTCAGTCATAGAGTTGTAAGGCAGTGGAATAGCCTATAAAATGACGTAGTGGAGGCAGGAACCATACACAGTTTTAAGACGAGGTTTGATAAAGCTCATGGAGCGGGGAGAGAGAGGGCCTAGTAGCAACCGGTGAAGAGGCGGGGCCAGGAGCTAGGACTCGACCCCTGCAACCACAAATAGGTGAGTACAAATAGGTGAGTACACACCTGTCCACCAACATCCTTGATGTAACCCACTCCAGTTTACATACACCTAAGATGCAACCCACACCCGTCCACTAAGACCCAGAATGGGACCAACACCAGTCCACTAACATCCAGGATGCGATCCACACCACTCAACTAACACCCAGGATGTGACCCACACCAATCCACTAACAACCAGGATCTGACCCACACCCGTCCTCTAACACCCAGGATGCGACCCACACCAGTCCAATAACACCCAGGACCTGACCCACACCAGTCCAATAACACCCAGGATGAGACCCACATCAGTCCACTAACACCCAGAATGCGACCCATAACAGTTCACTAACACCGAGAATGTGACCCACGCCATTCCACTAACATTCATAACGTGACCCACACCAGTCCACTAACACCCAGTCGTTAAGCCAGAAACGAATATGCACAGATAAGAAGGGAGGCCCAAAGACAATATGAAAATGACATAGCAGCGAAAGCCAAATCTGACCCGAAACTGTTGTACAGCCACATCAGGAGGAAAACAACAGTCAAGGACCAGGTAATCAGGCTAAGGAAGGAAGGAGGAGAGACAACAAGAAATGACCGTGAAGTATGTGAAGTACTCAACAAGAGATTCAAAGAAGTGTTCACAGAGGAGACAGAAGGGACTCCAGAAAGAGGGAGAGGTGGGGCACACCACCAAGTGCTGGACACAGTGCACACAACCAAGGAAGAAGTGAAGAGGCTTCTGAGTGAGCTAGATACCTCAAAGGCAATGGGGCCAGATAACATCTCCCCATGGGTATTGAGAGAGGGAGCATAGGCGCTATGTGTACCCCTAACAACAATATTCAATACATCTATCGAAACAGGGAGATTGCCTGAGGCATGGAAGACAGCAAATGTAGTCCCAATCTTTAAAAAAGGAGACAGACATGAAGCATTAAACTACAGACCAGTGTCACTGACATGTATAGTATGCAAAATCATGGAGAAGATTATCAGGAGAAGAGTGGTGGAACACCTAGAAAGGAACGATCTCATCAACAGCAGCCAACATGGTTTCAGGGACGGGAAATCCTGTGTCACAAACCTACTGGAGTTCTATGACATGGTGACAGCAGTAAGACAAGAGAGAGAGGGGTGGGTGGATTGCATTTTCTTGGACTGAAAGAAGGCGTTTGAAACAGTTCCACACAAGAGATTGGTGCAAAAACTGGAGGACCAAGCAGGGATAACAGGGAAGGCACTACAATGGATCAGGGAATACTTGTCAGGAAGACAGCAGCGAGTCATGGTACGTGGCGAGGTGTTAGAGTGGGCACCTGTGACCAGCGGGGTCCCACAGGGGTCAGTCTTAGGACCAGTGCTGTTTCTGGTATTTGTGAACGACATGACGGAAGGAATAGACTCTGAGGTGTCCCTGTTTGCAGATGACGTGAAGTTGATGAGAAGAATTCACTCGATCGAAGACCAGGCAGAACTACAAAGGGATCTGGACAGGCTGCAGACCTGGTCCAGCAATTGGCTCCTGGAGTTCAATCCCACCAAGTGCAAAGTCATGAAGATTGGGGAAGGGCAAAGAAGGCCGCAGACGGAGTACAGTCTAGGGGGTCAGAGACTACAAACCTCACTCAAGGAAAAAGATCTTGGGGTGAGTATAACACCAGGCACATCTCCTGAAGCGCACATCAACCAAATAACTGCTGCAGCATATGGGCGCCTAGCAAACCTCAGAACAGCATTCCGACTCTTAATAAGGAATCATTCAGGACCCTGTACACCGTGTACGTTAGGCCCATATTGGAGTATGCGGCACCAGTTTGGAACCCACACCTAGCCAAGCACGTGAAGAAACTATAGAAAGTGCAAAGGTTTGCAACAAGACTAGTCCCAGAGCTAAGAGGTATGTCCTACGAGGAGAGGTTAAGGGAAATCAACCTGACGACACAGGAGGACAGGAGAGATAGGGGGGACATGATAACGACATACAAAATACTGAGAGGAATTGACAAGGTGGACAAAGACAGGATGTTCCAGAGATTGGACACAGTAACAAGGGGACACAGTTGGAAGCTGAAGACACAGATGAATCACAGGGATGTTAGGAAATATTTCTTCAGCCACAGAGTAGTCAGTAAGTGGAATAGTTTGGGAAGCGATGTAGTGGAGGCAGGATCCATACATTGCTTTAAGCAGAGGTATGATAAAGCTCACGGCTCAGGGAGAGTGACCTAGTAGCGATCAGTGAAGAGGCGGGGCCAGGAGCTCGGACTCGACCCCCGCAACCTCAACTAGGTGAGTACAACTAGGTGAGTACCCAGGATTCGACCCACACCTGTTCACCAACACCCATGATGTCACCCACACCAGTTTACTAACACCCAAGATGCGACCCACACCCGTCAACTAACACCAAGGATGGGACCACCACCAGTCCACTAACATCCAGGATATGATCCACGCTAGTCCATTAACAAACAGGATGCGACCCACAACAGTTCACTAACACCGAGAATGTGACCCACACCAGTCTACTAAGATTTATAACGTGACCCACACCAATCCACTAACACCCAAGATGTGACCAACGCCAGTCCACTAACACCCTGGAGCCAACCCACCCACTCCACTAACCTCCGGGGATGGGGACCCAAACCCAAATCCACAAAACCCTGAAGGACCAACACCGGGCCCCACTAACCCAGGATGCGATCCCACGCCACGCCCCAACGCCTTTTAACACCCATGATCCCAAACCCACCCCCCACTCCACTAACACCCGGGTTTTGCTTCGAGAACAAGTCCCCCAACCCCCTTTTAATTGACCCAAAAATAAATTTTTACTTACACCCTATATGGGAACCCACCCCTTCCGTAACACCCGGTTTCGGCCCGCACCAGTCCACAAAACCCCCAAGGATGGGGCCCCAAAACAATTCCCCCTACCCACCAAAAATGTTCCCCACCACCCTGTCCACAAACAGCCAGAATGGGGACCCCCCCCACCCAGTGCACAAACCCCCGGGCTTGTCCCCCCCCAAATTCCACAACACCCAGAATGTGCCCCAAAACACCGCCCCCTAAAGCCCGGGAAATGAGCCCACAAAACCAAAATTCCCACTAACACAAAAAGATTTGACCCACCCCCCCCTTTCCACAAAAAACCCGGGATTGACCCACAACCATTTCCACAAAAACACCCGGATGTGACCCACACCAATCCACAAAACACCCAGGTTTGGGACCCACCCCAGTCCGTTTAAAAAACCAAAGTTTTGCGCCCTTCACACCAAAAAAAAAAAGCCCAAAAAAACCCTAAAACAAAAAAAGGGATGCGCCCCAAAGGGGCCCCCCCCCGGGGAAAATATGTCACTCGTCTGATTTTTTGGGTATCCCGGGGTTCTCTACACATATGCTGCTATGTATGAAAATTCTTTAAAATGTTTTTGTGAATACCTGAATAAATTTTACTTACGAAATTTTCTTAGTTAAACTAACAACCGGGCCCGACCCACCCCAATCCACAAACCCTGGTGCAAACCCACACTAGTCAACAAAACCCCTGGTGCGGCCAACACCATCCAAAACACCCAAATTGCCCCCACACCACCCACTAACCCCAATGTGTGTCCCACACCATTTCACTAACACCCAGATGTGTCCCAACCAACCATAACACCCACGATGTTTTTGGAAATCATTACCAGCAAGTTAAAAGAGTTTGTACGAAACTTAGAAAGACGCAATCCCCTGCACGCCGGCCCCCAAACGAGGTCTTGAGAAGCTTCGAAGTACTCTCAACGGCTGTAAAAAGTTAAAATTTGTAAGATTTTAAATTTCCCCCAGGGGGTGTTTAAGTCACATATTTCATTCATGATGGCTGACAAAACTTACTTGGTGGCCCAAAAAGTCCCACCTAACCCCGACATAGTTGATTAAAAACCCCCTTTGCGACCCAAAATGCGCAGTCCCCCGTACTAAAAAAAATTTAACCCTACCTTGCTTTTGTAGCGTGACTAGGGTTTTTTTTTTTCCCCCTTCGACAGATAGGGTGACTTGTAGAAGCTGAAGTGTCCGGGATGCCACGTCTTCCATGTCAGGAATAGCACACGGGTACACTATTTCCACAAGTTTGTTTTATTGTTCACAATTTATCACAAAAGAAGCTGAAACATTTCTCTTAAGTTTTTATTGTTTTTATGAGACACTTTTTCCCACTATGCCAGATAAGTGTTCTTTGGGTTATCCGGCGCATGCACCCCAGCGGGAGTCAAAAGAAACGAAGACCCACAGCACCCCACGCCATTACCCCCTAGAAAAGAAAAAATGCCAAGTACTTTTTTTCCCTTGCCCTTCCTCGATGAAGCAAAGCAAATTTTGATTCTTGCTGTCTTAACATAGAAAACAAGTCCACTATTTTACTATGGAACAAAGGGGAGCGGATTTTCCTTAATTGTCCCTGCTAAAAAAGAGATGTACGTCTTTTATTAAAATACACTCTGCAACACTGGACTGCAAGGAGCAACGGACTTGACCACGCGCATACTCATACGGCATCTGTGAAAATTAAATACGTAGCATAAAAAAAAAGCTTCCCCTTCTGGGGGGCGGGGCCCTCGGGGCTGAAAGGGGCTAAAGGGGGGTGAAGGGGGCTGTCCCCCCTCCTGGTAAAAATTTCTCCACACTGGGGGGCGGCAGGGGTTTCGCTGCAGGTGAAAACTATTCTCACTTAACTTTAAATTTTAAATTTTTCTCACTCGCCACCACTGTGTTGTCTTTTCTGAACGCTTTAGTCTGTGTGTTTCGGGGAGAATCATAAATTTTTTTTCAACACTGTGAAATTTTAAGGGTTTTATTTATTTTTTGTCCGTTATTCACTACCCCTTTGCTTAAAACATCAACTGTCCTGATGACCATTTGCATCGGGATAAGGGTTACTTTTTTTCCAAGTGGCCATTGGGACCTCGGACCTCATTGCATAATCACATGTCACCGGTTTTAAAGGGACTTTTTTTTTCAGGAACACCAGCTCCTAGAAGGTTTCTCAATAGTGAGATAGTTTTCTCGCCAAATTTCTCCCAATTTTAAAATCACTTTTTTAAAGGGTGTTTGAATTTACGCCCTGAGTTTGCTCGGGTTCGAAAAAAGGGGGTCCTCTATGATTTTTTTATCTTCAGGGGGAGGAACAGTTCGAGCCTTCTGCCATGGAGTAAATGAGGGACTTAACACTTAAAAAATGCCCAGCATGGGTAAATAAGTTAGAGGTTTTGTTGACTCATTTTCTATTTCATCAAAACTGAAAGGGAAATTTCTTCAAGTCTTTTTTCTCTGACGATGAAGAGTTTTCCTTAAACAACGCTTTACAATGCCGACTTCTTTCAAAAAATCCCCTGCCAGGAGTTTTTAGGGGGAAAATTATCTCCACGACAACTGCGTTGATTCAGCATCTTTTTTGTACTTCGGTTGATCAAAAAACTTGCTTACATAACAGCCCCACAACAAAGTTCGTTGCTTTACAGAATCATCGCTGGGACATCCCCTTTCTGGCGCAACCTTCTGAAAAATTTGTAAAGGTTTCAGCAGACATGTCATGGCTACTTCTAATGTATGCTCTATTGTAGCAAAAGTGAACAAACAGATGACACCTTGATGGGAACTTTGTCAACTTTTTTGGTTTAAAATTTTTGTCCATGTAATATACCCCGCACCCAAAAATGGGAGTGAAGACAAACTTTTTTCAGGGGATAGGGAGGTGGACCGGGATACGACTACTCGAAAATTCATGTGACGAAAAGTTTACAGCCCTTTTTTTGTTTTTTCACATTTTACGACCTTGAGGTATCCAGTAGGATTGTGTATATGAAAAAGTTGTCAGCTACCCCCCCAGAAACACTTTACGTGGGCGTTTTGCACAATCGTTTTGTTAGCCAATGATTTTGGGGGATAAATTTTGGGATGATGGCTTTTTTGGGTAGTGAAAAATTATGAATTTTTCCTCGACATTTTAAAATAATCTTTTCGAGTCGAGAAAAGTCCAAAGAATTAATCATAAAGGGTTTTTTTGGGGATTTATCTTGTGTTTCCGAAATTTATTTTCTGTAGAAAAACATCTTTCTGATTTTTTTCACCCAGTATTTTAATGGTTTAAAGACATTCATAATCAGTTTTTTTCCCTTTTAAATGAATTGAAAGACAAACGTAACTCTTAAGATTTCCCCAAAGATAGTTTTTAACCCATCAATGAAATTTCTGTTGTGCTGCAGTTTTTTTACACAACTTATTTCGCTGTTTTAAAGCAGACTTTCTTCGGGATAATGGGGCCCTTTTTGCTGAGGCCATTATTTTCATTAGAGAGCCAGTTCGGTCCGGGGACCCTAATTTTTACCCACAAATTTCTTGAGTGGGACACCAGGACAAATGTCACGGATTCTTTTGGGTAGAGACGTGGAGAAAGGTAATCTCCTGCTCTCTTTTATTCTGCACTCTGTTTCTGTAATAGACCAGCTTACTCTTATTATTTCTTAACCACGGGAAAAAACTGCTTCTTTATCACTCCAACACGGTTTTTTCAATAGTGAATGATCAAGTACTTTGTTGAGATGGGACAGCTATTTTGTACCAAATAGAGTCTGTCATTCCAATTGTGGGAATGTTTGCCCTTTAAAGGGGTGCTACCCGGGCCTTTTGAAAATTAGTTACCCCTTCAGCATTATCATTAAGCACAGCGCCAAAACCTTGGTTGACGCATCACAGAAAACATGTAATGTGAAATTTTTTTTTCCCCTCTTACCTTTTTGTCGGGAAAAATTTAAATTTGATGAAGTTGTTTAAACTCCCTGGATATTTCATCCCATGCTTGACTCTTTTCTAGAGGCAATTTTCTCATCCCACCCAATTTGAGCTTCCAGCATCTTGTAAGCATTTTCCCCTTTTAATGGAAATTTGGGTGGACGATCCTGAGGATCAAAACATTGTGATACCCTGCAGTAAACTACGTTTAGTGAGTGACTGTATGATATTTGTTTATCTTTTTGAACTAAAAGTATCTTCCTGTGTGTTCCCAAATTAAGCCCAGATTTTGTTGCAATCGGGAATTTCAATTTCAGGGAAATCTTCTTTGTGGTTCCCTTTAATTTGTTTTAAATTTGTATTCAACACCCTTAGAGGCATTTTTGCTTCTTTCACCCCTTTGTTAGCTTCCTTAAAATGATTTCAAATCCCCTTTTTTTCACAGTACCTTAAAGATTGTCCACATGAAACTTTTCTTTAAGTTTCTTTAAAGGGGCTTTCAATTTCTTAAAATGTGTATTTGAGTAGCTTTAGTAAGAAGGGGGAAGGATGTTGCACCAAAAAATACGATTTGAAACGATAAGTTTTCAAGGATTGGGGAACATGTGGTTTTTCGGGCCCACAAAATCGAGTATATCTCATCTATTTTGTACCCTTACTTTTAAAGAAAGCTTAGGAAAATATCACCCGTGTAGGCATAGGGGTTTGTGCGAAATTTCTAAGCACGTCTCCAAGCTTCTCAGTTAGTGAGGCCGGTCATCAGACAGTCATAAGATTGCAACATTTTTTATTTGCACGTGCGCGCAATTATATTCAACACGTAGGGGATGGTTTCAGAATCTTTTCTGACCCCATGGCGCGGGAGATAATGACTTCTGTCTTCAACTTTTTCGACAATTCCTCAAGAATTTATTGTCCAACTGTCTTGTTGATATTATCTAAAAAAGTCATAGCTCTGGACTTCCGAGCTATTTTTTGTGCTTTTATTTTTCCGAAAAACCATGCTAATGCTACAAGGGTGTGGGGTTTTTAATTTCTTGGAAACTAACCCAATACTGCCATCTTTATATTTGACAGTGCCCCAAAAATTGTTATAAGTCGAGACCTTGTGGGGTTGGTTTATTTACATCAATACCATGCATCAAAAACCCCAACTTATCAAATG
Source organism: Cherax quadricarinatus (assembly GCF_026875155.1). Taxonomy (NCBI): domain Eukaryota; kingdom Metazoa; phylum Arthropoda; class Malacostraca; order Decapoda; family Parastacidae; genus Cherax; species Cherax quadricarinatus. The sequence continues at coordinate 32,854,907 of NC_069439.1, forward strand.
GTTTATTCATTTCTTCCCTAATGATAATTTTTGCTGTGTACATGATCAGCGGGTTTTTCTCGTAACTAGTACATTTTCCACTGAATCAAACAGCTTTTTTCCCACTTTGAGAGGGAAGGGACCCCAATCATGTGGCCCGCTTTTTTTCAGCCTGAACATATTTTACTTTCTATATTTTTTCCAAACAGTGATAATAAACACTTTCCAGTATTAAATCAATTGGGCAATAGGTCCGTTTGTTGTCGGACAGGGTATCTTGACCTTAGTGCTTTTATGTGCAACGTTTCTTTTAATCCCTGGATCTGCACAGATTTGGCAAACATCTAACCACAGCTTTACTGTCTTTTTTCCCGTTTCCTAGCCAACAGTGATTCTGGCCGGCCCAAAGTCTGTTTTTCCAGAATTTTGGAAAAAACCAGCTATATTAACGTAAAATTTTGGCATAGGGTTTTTTTTTCGTTTCTGCAACACGATCTTCTTATGAAGGACCCTTTGTGACCTTTTCAAATAATGTTAGACATTGGTTTTGTGTAATTTATTAGATAACTCAACTCGAGCTACGGGGGAAACAGTTGTTTAAACTTTTTCTCTCACATTTAATGCTGTTCTTGGTGACTTCCTGATTCGTGGAAGTTTCTGTTGTTTACAAAAATATTTGGGGATAATGCTTTTGAGCATACCCTTTCTTTAAAAACATTCTTCTTAGATTTTCCTCCCTTGTGTTTACCTAACACTTGATGCCCTTTTTTTGCTGATGAACACGTTTTTCGGCCTCCATTGATGTGTTTGAAAACAAACTGTCCCAAAGTGTTCCCTCACAAAGTCCATTTTTGGGGTACTTTTTTGTATACAGTCTGTTTACTGTCTGTTGATTCACATTATAAAGCCTATATGGGATTTCCCTTAGTGGTTTAGTGGGAGTAGGGAAACTCTTTTTATACTAATTTTTAAGGTTTATTTTCCACTGGATTTGGGATTTTTCATCTTTTCTCGTTCTTGCGCAAGAAACATTTTTTGAAAAACCCTTGCTAATTTCTTCACAAGGAAATGGTTTATGAAATAAATTTTTAAACTTCAATAGTTTTTGGTACAATTTACCTGACAATACCACTGAAAACCAATCACATTTCCTTTGGTCTATTTAGCATCTAGAGATCGAGACTAGTCTAAATTTTATTCTAAAACCTGAATTATAAAAAAAGGGTTTTTGGGTGGGTTAAGCTTGATATTAAAACTGTATGTCAAATCTGCCTTGCTCATCAAAGTAATTTTCTGCTAAAGACACGTAAGGCATTGATAAAACCTTTTTAAACCCCCGGGGAAAAGACTTAATCAGTTCAAGGGTTCTCCCTTTACAAGACTTTAAAGATAATTAAACAGCAACTATCTATGTCTTTCGGAATTTACTTGATTGAAAACCACTAATGAATTTTTCCAATTTTTGACCTTTGGAAATAGGTAAAGACAATGTAGTAAGCTTTGGGAATGGGCAACTTGTTGTTGTTACACGTGTAACAGGTGTTTTACCATTTACAGTAGGCTCTGAGACAGAGTTTTGCGGCAGATAGCCGTACTCCTGTCCCCCCTTTAATTGTTGATTCTAAAAGTATCCAAAAAATTTTTAATTTCATCCTCAGATGGGTCTGATTTAAAAAATTTTTTTCATAATTGCATAGTTGAAAATTATTTCCCGACGTGAGTAAGTAAACCAAATTTTACCTCAAGATCAAAAATCTATATTTTTATCTTTAGTTTAAACCCAACAGACTGAAATTAGATTTTTAATTTGTAATTTAGTCGTAAAGACGAACTGATTTTTCAAACAAGCCATTTTTGGTATATGAAAAATTTTAGCACCACACTTAGAGTGTTTAAAAACACGTACTGCTATAAACAGCTAGTTTTTGTTTTGCTTAGCGCAATAATCAGTCAGACACAAGATCACAAGCTTAACCTCAGGGGCAATGACCATGAAGGGTTTCACCGACATGTGGCGGTGTTTTTGGGTTTATTTGCTGTGTCACCCGACCCGAGATTAATCGTAAATAACGATGTTATACACTTCATTCACATAACTAAAATTCACTGAAACTGTAAAAACAACGTGAATATTACTTACACAATATAAAAATCATGTTTAAAATAATATATGAAAACTTACACTTTTTTGTATAGTTCCTTTAATATAATAGGTATATCTATAAAATCAAACTTTAACACAATCGTCTTTAAATTTTGTCTATAAACATTAAAACCTATGTGTATATACACTCAGACAAACCCAAAATCACTTGGGATTTGCTTTAAACACACTTCTTCGGCTTGGAGCAGTGGTGCTGGGGGCCATCCCCCGTTTTCAGTTGGGTGAGTCCCCAGCTCCCGTTTTCTTTGGGTGAACCTGGGGAGCGCCCGTTTTTTTTTTGGCTCCCCTTTTCTTTATTGAGTTTTGGAGGACTCATTTATACTGATTATATTGAAAAAACTAGTTTAAAAAGCTTTTTTTGAAAAGGGCCTTGGGTCGTAGGGTTTTTTGTACACGTAGAAAAATTTTGGACCACATGGGCCTTTATCCGGTTTGAGCACACCAAAATGTTTAGAAAAGGCTTTACCAGCTAAGTTTTAAAGGTTTGTAAAGTAAAATTTGGGAAAAACAGCTCATCGCCCCACAGCCGCCCCTGCAACAGGTTTGAGAGCTGCGAAGCATCTCTCAACGGGCGAAAGATTTTAAAAATTTAAAAATTAAAAATTTCCCCCCGGGGGTGTTAGTCACATATTTCATTTCCCTGATGGTGACAAAATTACTTTTTTGGACTCAAAAAATCCGCACCTAACTGCCAATAAGTGATTACAAACCCCTTTCGACTCAAGAACTGCGCATCCCCCCTACTACAAGAAATTCTAACCTACCTTGTTTGTAGCGTGAGCTATGGTGTTCTTTACACCGAAGAAAACGGTGACTTTATAGAAGCGAAATGTCCCAGGGTGCCACGTTTTCTAGTCTAGGGAAAAACGCACACTGGACACTTTTTTCCCAAAATTTTTCTTTATTTTCACAATCTTATCATAAAGAAGTGTCGCACTTCTCTTAAGTGTTTATTTTTTTTATGAACCTTTGTTTACACAACGCACAGATCAGTGTTCGTGGTTACCTGGGGTCATGTCACTCTCGTAGAGTCAAAAGAATCTAAGACGCCAAGCACCCCCCGCCCTCACTGCCCCTTTTCAAAAGAAAAAGCTTTACCTAGTACTTTTTTTGCTTCCTTTGCCCTTCCTCGATGAAAACAAAGCAGAATGTTTTATTCTTTCTGTCTTTAACATAGACAAAAATGTCACTACTTTACAAAAGGTAACAAAGTGGGACAGATTTCCTTAAATTTCCGTAAGGGAAGAGATGACTGCTCTTATTAAAAAACACTCTGCAAAAATGGACTGCAAGAGCAGCGCGTTGACCACGTCCCAATGTACGGCATCTTTTATCAATTACTCACTGTACAGTAAACAAGACCTTGCCCCTTCTGAGAGGGCGGGGGCCCCCAGGGCTGAAAGGGGCTAAGGGGCTGAAGGGGGCTGATACCCCCCCCCGGAGAAAAATTCCCACAGGGGTTTACCCACACCAGACATAACACCCGGTACCTACTTTTTACTAGTTTTAAAAATGGACCAGGGGGCTTTAAGGAAAAAGCCTGATATTCCCCCTGTAGGGGATTGATCCTCGCCCCAGAATGAAGGTGGTTGCACTGCTAACCCAGCTAAGGGGGACCCTAAAGCGGCTTTGACGGGACCGAGAGAGTTTGTCACGGCCTCGCTGGGGGGAGATTATCTGCATAAACTTGCTATGTGGTCACAGTGGTCGGCCCACGTTACCTTCCTATGGTGTTTATAAATATAACCTAGTCGGATGCATGTTTATTGTAGCCAGCTGGCCGTAACTTACATACGAGTTAACAACTCACTCGCCAGGCTTCCAAAATACCACCCTTACCTGGTTTGTTTTACAATAATGTTATAATTATTTGGTGAAGTCATGCAGAGAGTCGTAGACAGTGTACCAACGCAGCCACTTGTACAATGTTAAGTGTACCACAGCGCACTTGTACAAATGTTTGTGTACCCACAGCAGCAGTTGTAACATTGTTAAAGTGTACCACAGCAGCAGTTGTACAATGTTAAGTGTACCACAGCAGCAGTTGCTACAAGTTAAGTGTACCACAGCGAGTTTGTACAATTGTTAAGTGTACCACATGCAAGTAGTTTGTACAATGTTACGTGTACCCAACAGCAGCAGTGTACAATGTTATGGTACCACAGCAGCACTTGATACAATGTTAAGTGTACACAGCAGCAGTTTGTTACAATGTTCAAGTGTACCACAGCGCAGCAGTTGCTTTACAAGTGTTGTTAAGTGCTACCACAGCAGCAGTTGCATGTACAAATGTTTAAGTGTACACTGCAGCAGTTGTACAATGTTAGTGTTTGACCACAGCAACACTTGTACAATGGTAAGTGTACCACAGCCAACCGTTGTACCAATGTTAAGTGGTACCACAGCAAACACTTGTACAATGTTAAGTGTTTACCACGCAACAGTTTGTACAATGTTAAGTGTACCACAGCAGCCAAGCAGTTGTAACAATGTTAAGTGTACCACAGCAAACAGTTGTACAATGTTAAGTGTACCACAGCAACACTTGTACAATGTTAGTGTACCACCAGCAACAGTTGTACTCAATGTTAAGGGTGTACCACAGCAGCAGTTGTACAATGTAAGATGTACCACAGCAACAGTTGTACCAATGTTAAGTGCTTACCTACTGCAAGCCAGTTGTTACAATGTTAAAGAGTGTACCACAGCAACAGTTGATACAATGTTAAGTGTACTCACCACAGCAACACTTGTACAAATGTTAAGCTTACCACAGCAAACAAGTTGTACATTGTTAAGTGTACCACAGCAGCAGATGTACATGTTTAGTGTACCACAAGGAACAGTTCGTACAATGTAAGTGTTACCACAGCAGCTGTTGTACAATGTTAGGTGTACCACAGCAACAGTTTGTACATTGTTAAGAGTACCACAGCAACACTTGTACAAATGTTAAGTGTACCTCACAGCCAACAGATTGCTACAATGTTAAGTGTACCACAGCCCCGTCAGTTGTACAAACTTTAAGTGTACCACAGGTAACAGTTGTACAATGTTAAGTGTACATCAGCCAGCAGTTGTACAATGTTAATGTACACAGCAACACTTGTACAATGTAAGTGTTCAAGTAGGACATTCAACTGAAAAGTAGCAAGCTACCACAAAAATAGTTACCATGATGGTAGCTATTATGAATATATCAGCTAACCATAGACACCCTTGTGTCCTGGCTAGTTACTGAATTCGTAGAGGCGTAGCAACAGGAATACAGCAGCTACTCAAAACGTTAGTTCCATGATAGGTACCTATCAGGGAATATAGCTGATAATATGAAGATATTTACCATAATAGGTAGCTATCAGGAATATTAGCAGCTACCATGAAGTTACGTAGGTGATGGAAGATATCTTGAATATACCAACTACATGAAAAACAGTTACCAAGATGGCAGATATGAAGAATATAGCAGCTAACCATGAAGGTTGCTACCATGATACTTCTTATCATTAAAATCCAGCTACCTATGATGGTAGTTACCATGATGGAAGTTACCATGAGGGTAGCAATCATGAATATAAACAAACTACCATGATGGTAGCTATCATGAATATAGCATCTTCCTGAAATAAAGTTGAAATGATGGTAACTGTCATAAATACTGCTAGCTTACCATAAAATATATCGCTCAGTTACAATGAAGATATAGGGAACTACCAGAAATGTGGTTTATGTTGATAATATCTATCATGAATATGGCGATACCATGAGCGGTAATACTATGATGAAGCTAACATGAATATAGCAGCTGTGATGAATTTAGTACCATGATCGTAGCTAGCAAGAATAAGAACATCATGAACCATAACAAAGAAGGGAACACTGCAACAGGACCTACTGGCCTATACGAGGCAGGTCGAATTACTCCTACCGGCTAAGCCAATGCCTTGGACTTAGTGAGGTAGACCGTCACTAAGAGAAGAGCACTGCATCCGACCTTAGTTAGCACAAACTAGTCCGGTCCAACTCACACCCTCCCCACACCCACTCATGTAATTTATCTACCGATTTTTAAAACTACATAACATTCTTAGCTTCTCTCCTGACGGTACTGGGAGTTTGTTCCATCATCGCCACAACTCTATTCACCAAACAGTGCTTTCCTATATCTTCCGAATCTGAAATTTTTCCAATTCAAAGCCATTGCTGCGAGTCCTGTCTATGTTGATGTTATTTTCAGCACGCTATTTACATCCCCTTTATTAATTCCTGTTTTTCCATTTATACACCTCAATCATATCCTCCCTAATTCTACGCCTTTTATGAGAGTGCAGATTCAGGGTCCTTAGGTTTAGCACTCATAGGGAAGATTTCTGTCATCGGATCAACTTTGTCATCCTCCTTCGTGCGTTTTCCAGTGCTTTTATATCCATTCTATAATACAGTGACCAAAAATCTGCGCAGCACAATCTAAATGAGGCCTAAACCAAAGAATATGTAGAGTGAAGGAACACCCTGAGGACCTTCTATTATTTGTACTTCTTGATATGAAGCCAAGGATGCTGTTAGCTTTATTGTGAACAATATGCACTGTAGTCTTGGATTTTCAGATTTACTGCACTACCACAACTACTAATCATATTCGCAATCCGTATTATTCAGATCTACATTAGTTAGTTTATAGAGTGGCATTGTTATTTTCTGTCCAACATTAGACTTTGCATTTGTCTATATTAAACAGCATCTGCACTTCTCCGTACCCACTGCATGAGTCTATTTCAAATCATCCTGAAGTGCTCTTATGTCCTCTTTGATGAATTGAAGGACCTATTTTGGTGTCATCAGCAGATTTGCTTGTTGTCGCCCCCCCCCCCCCCCCCCCCCCCCCCCCCCCCCCCCCCCCCACCTATTATTCCCTCATCTATGTCGTTTATGTGTTGATTGTGAAACAACAAGGGGCCGACACTTGACCGCTGTGGAACACTGGTTTTTGACGTGCCCCATTCGATTTCTCCCATTTATGCAAACTCTCTGCCTTCCTATAGGTCAACCATGCCTTTACCAAGGAAAAAATTCTCCTCCTATTATTCCGTTGTGCCTTAATTTCCTCAATAGCCTCTGAGTGAACTCTATCAAAATGCCTTACTGAAAAGTCCATATACACAATATTCCATATTCAATACCATGATTCTACTCCTTCAAATCCCTTAGTGAAAGAAAAATTAGTATGTTGTAAGCGGCATCACCCTTGAAAACCGTGCTGAAATTCATTAATCAATTTATGCTTTTAAGAAATGGACTACGAGTTGCTTCGGCAATTACTGACTCCTATAAATTTTCCCACATAAAGGGGAGGTTTAGGCTAATTGGTCTTATAGTTCGAAGCTACTGACCTGTCACTGCCTGTAAATGTTATTACATTTGCCATTTTTTATTATAGGCACTATGCGGGTTTTTGTAGTTTTGTTGAAAAGATCAGCCAAAAGGTATGCTACAGTTCATCTTTACATAACATTTAAACCCCTTTTAAACAGTTCATCAGGGCCTGGGGAATGTTAGGTTTTAATTTCTCTATTTATCTGAGGGCCAATACAATGAGTTACCGCAATCGTGCATAATTATTATCGCCCTGTTCTACATAATCTATTATTTCTGGAATTGTGCTAGTATTTCCCTTGATAAAAACAGAAAGGAAGTAAGTATTGAAAAATTTCACAATATCCTTATCACTGTCAGTGATCTGACCAAGTTACTCTTAAGTGGGCCAGTCTTGTTCCTAATCTTACTTCTGTATACCTAAAAAGAACCCTTTTGGGTTAGTCTTCGAATCCCTTGCGACTTTGCCTCATATCCTTTTTTGTTTTTCTTATCCCCTTTTTTATTTCTTTTCTTTAATTGAATATATTGATTTTTTAACTGCCCATCCCATCTTTTGATGCGACTATATATGCCTCTCTTTTGACCAACGAGATGTTTTAATCTATTGTTCATCCAACTGGGATCATTTTTGTTAGACCTAATTTTCCCTACTCGGAGCAAAAGTTGTCTGGGCAGCTAGAACTATGCTCTGAAAAACGTCATATTGGCAACCAACACCACCTTCTTGACCCATAATCAGGTCATCCCAATTTAGCCTACCCAGGTAATTTTTCAGTCCCATGAAATCAGCCAAGCGAAAGTCTGGGACAGAGATTTGAGTGTAGTTATCTGAGTAATTCCATGATGTATTGAAACTAGTGATTAGTGATAAATTGGACACATGTGCAACTCTTGGGTATCTTTATTCGGGAAACGTATCGCCACACAGTGGCTTCATCAGTCCATACATAGGAGAAACTTGAAGAACAGGAGGAGAATGAGGTAATCAGTCCTTCATTCTCCTCCTGTTCCTCAAGTTTCTCCTATGTATGGACTGAAGAAGCCACTGTGTGGCAAAACGTTTCCTGAATAAAGATACCCAAGAGTTGCACATGTGTCCAATTTATCAACATGTCGGTTCTCTGAACCATTCATCTACATTATTAATTAGTGACTCTTTATTGGCACGAACCAAGTCAAGTTGATTGTTTCCTCTAGTCGGTTCTGTCACAAACTATTTTAAAAGCACTAGACTCAAGTCTAGTGCTTGAGTCACTAGACTCAAGTCTAGTGCTTGAGTCACTAGACTCAAGATTTCTTGTCACATTGTTCCAATCAATTTGTCTGAAGTTAAAATCACCCATTAATACAACATTTTCATATCAAGATGCCTTATGAATTTCGTCCCATAACAGCTCACTGCGCTCCCTATCAAGGTTTTGGGGCCTATAATTCACACCAAATTTAATTTGTCACAACCATCGAGAAACTGTAGCCAAACATATTCTTGTTCCGATGTTTCTAATCTTATATCATGTCTAAGACAACAATTTAAATTTTCTCTGACATACATCGCCACTCCACCACCCTTCCTGTTGACCCTATCAGTGTGGAATAGTTTATAACCTTGTATGTTTCATTCAGAAGGCACTTCTCTATCTTTCAGGTTGAACCATGTCTCTATTATAGCAATAATATCTATATTACCTGCACTTGCAAGTAATCTTAGCTCATCCATCTTATTTCTTAGACTCCTACTATTTGTATAGTAAACCTTGAGGGAGCTAGTCACTCGTTGCCCTCTACTATCTCTCTTTGTTTGTTAATCAATTGCGTTGCCTTAACTAGCATCTTTATTTTAAACATTGTTTTTTAACATATCCCTGAGGTACCCCTGTAATATCTACTGTTTTCAGCCCTGTTACTGCAGCCTGATTGTTTCCCACAAACACCCATACCCCTATAATCTATCTGTTTAAAGCCCTAGACAAGTCATCAGTTACCCCCTCAATCGAATTGGCTAATGCAACCTCTCCAGCCCAAGAGAGATGAACCTCATCCCTTGCTTACATAAACACGTTTGCCCTAGAAAATTTTTCCCAGTTATCAATTTAATGGGATTGCAAGTTCCTTGA
>NC_069439.1:32865039-32957539 GCF_026875155.1 Cherax quadricarinatus
TGTTTTTTGGGGTAAAAACTTCCCCGTTCAATACCACTGATAAACCAATCACATTGCCTTAGGTCATATTTAGCATCTAGAGATCTGAGACTATTGTCTAATGTGATTCTAAATGCCTGTAAGTCTGATAAACAATGTTTGGGTGGCTTCAAGCTTGATATTAAAACTGTATGTCTAACTCTGGCCTTGTCATCATCAAAGTAATTGTCTGCTAAGACACGTAAGGCTATTTGATAAGTACCTTTAACCACCGGAAATGACTTAATCAGTTCATAGGGTTCTCCCTTCACAAGACATTTAAGATAATTAAACTTAGCAATCTCATCTATGTCAGTTCGTGAATTTACTATGGATTGAAAACCACTAATGAATTCTTCCTAATTATGACCTTGGAAAATAGGTAATGACAATGTAGGTAAGCTTGGTAATGGTCAACTTGTTGTTGTTACACGTGTAACAGGTGTTTGACCATAGTTACAGTAGGTCTCTGAGACAGAGTTTTGCGGCAGATAGCCTGTACTCCTGTCCACCTTAATTGTTGATTACTAAAAGTATCCAAAACATTTTTAATTTCATCCTCAGATGGGTCTGATTCAAGAAATTTATTTTCATAATGTGCATAGTCTGAATTAATTATTTCCAGACGTCGAGTAAGTAATCCAAATTTGACCTCAAGATCATCAAAATCTATATTTGTATCTTGAGTTAATCCTATACAGACTGAAATTAGATTTTCTAATTGTGTAATCTTAGTCTGTAAAGACTGAAACTGAGTTTTCAAACAAGCCATTTTAATGGTATACTGAAAATTCTAGCACCACACTTAGAGTGTTTAAAAACACTGTACTGCTATAAACAGCTGAGTTTTTGTTATGCTTAAGTCAGCAATAATCAGTCAGACACTACTGATCTACTAAGCTTAACCTCAGGGTCAATGACCATGAAGGGTACACCGTACATGTGGCTGGTGTTTATGGCTTGAGTTTGCTGTGTCAGCCTGACCACGATGATTAATCGTAAATAACGATGTTATACACTTCATTCACTATACACTATAAATGTCACTGTATAACTGTAAATCACACGTGAATATTACTTACACATATATAAATGTCACTGTTAATATATATATATGAAAGCTTACACTTTTATGTATAGTTCCTTTAATATAATAGGTATATCTATAAGAATCAAACTTTAACACAATCTTGTCTCTTAATTTCTGTCTATAAACATTATAAACACTATGTGTATATACACTCAGACAAACCGAACATCACTTGGGATGTTGTCTTAATCAGCACTTCTTCGAGCTTGGAGCAGTGGATGCTGGGTGCCATCCCCCGTTTTCATGTTGGGTGAGTCGCCCAGCTCCCGTTTTCTTTGGGTTGAACGCTGGGTGAGCGCCCGTTTTCTTTTGGCTGCCCATTCTCTGTGATTGAGTCTGGAGGGACTCATTTATACTGATTTATATTGTAAAAACACTAGTTTTACAGCTTTTTTTGAAGGACCTTGGCTCGTAGGTTATTTGTACACTGTAGTACAACATATTTGGACCACAGTGTGGCCTTTATCCGGTTCGAGCACGACCAATATGTTGAGAAATGGCTTTACCAGCTAAGTTTAAAGAGTTTGTACGTAACTTAGAAAGACAGCTCATCGCCTGCACAGCCGCCCCTGCAGACGAGGTCTTGAGAAGCTGTCGAAGTCATCTCTCAACGGGCTGTAAAGAGTTATAATTTGTAAGATTATAAATTACCCCTAGGGGGTGTTATGTCAGCATATTTCATTCACTGATGGCTGACAAACTTACTTGTGTGGACTCAAAAGTCCGCACCTAACTGCCAACTATAGGTTGATTACAAACTCCTTGTGACTCAAGAACTGCGCAGTCCCCCGTACTACAAGAAATTCGTAACCTACCTTGCTCTTGTAGCGTGAGCTATGGTGTTCTTCACACCGACAGATATCGGTGACTTGATAGAAGCTGAAGTGTCCTAGGATGTCCACGTCTTTCATAGTCTAGGAATACGCACACTGGTACACTATGTTCCACAAGATTTGTCTTTATTGTTCACAATCTTATCACTAAAGAAGCTGATCGCACTTCTCTTAAGTGTTTATTGTGTTTTATGAGACACTTTGTTCACACTAACGCACAGATCAGTGTTCGTTGGTTATCCTGGCATCAGTGTCACTCTCAGTAGAGTCAAAAGTAATCTGAAGACGCCACAGCACCCCACGCCGTCACTGCCCCTTGCACAAAGAAAAAGCTGACCTAGTACTTTTGCTTCCTTGCCACTTCCTCGATGAAGCAAAGCAGAATGTTTGATTCTTGCTGTCTTAAGCATAGACAACAATGTCCACTATCTTTACTATGGTAACAAAGTGGGAGCAGGATTTTCCTTAATTGTCCTGTTAAGGTAAGAGATGTACTGTCTCTTATTAAAATACACTCTGCAACACTGGACTGCAAGGAGCAGCGGTCGCTTGACCACGTCGCATACTCGTACGGCATCTGTGATCAATTACTCACTGTAGCAGTAAACAAGACGCTTGCCCCTTCTGAGAGGGCTGGGCCCCTCAGGGCTGAAAGGGGCTGAAGGGGCTGAAGGGGGCTGATACCCCCCTCCTGGAGAAAATTTCTCCACAGGATGTGACCCACACCAGATCACTAACATCCAGGTACCTACTTAGTACTAGTTAAACATGGACAGCAGGTGTCTTAAGGAAACACGTCCTGATGATTCCACCTGTACCGGGGATTGATCCTCGCCCCTGAGAATGTAAGGTGAGTGCACTGCTAACCCAGCTAAGGGGCACCCGGAAAGCGGCTTTGACGGGACCCGAGCTAGAGTTCGTCACGGCCTCGCTGGCGGGAGATTCATCTGCATAAACTTGCATATGTGGTCACAGTGGTGGCCCACGTTTACCTTCCTATGGTGTATAAATATACCTAGTCGGATGCATGTTATTGTAGCCAGCTGGCCGTAACTTACATACAGTTTACCACTCACTCGCCAAGGCTTCAAATACCACCCTTACCTGGTTTGTTTACAATAATGTTATAATTATTTGGTGAGTCATGGCAGAGTGTAGACAAGTGTACCACGCAGCACTTGTACAATGTTAAGTGTACCACAGCAGCACTTGTACAATGTTAAGTGTACCACAGCAGCAGTTGTACAATGTTAAGTGTACCACAGCAGCAGTTGTACAATGTTAAGTGTACCACAGCAGCAGTTGTACAATGTTAAGTGTACACAGCAGCAGTTGTACAATGTTAAGTGTACCACAGCAGCAGTTGTACAATGTTAAGTGTACCACAGCAGCAGTTGTACAATGTTAAGTGTACCACAGCAGCACTTGTACAATGTTAAGTGTACCACAGCAGCAGTTGTACAATGTTAAGTGTACCACAGCAGCAGTTGTACAATGTTAAGTGTACCACAGCAGCAGTTGTACAATGTTAAGTGTACCACTGCAGCAGTTGTACAATGTTAAGTGGTACCACACGCAACACTTGTACAATGTTAAGTGTACCACAGCAACAGTTGTACAATGTAAGTGTACCACAGCAACACTTGTACATGTTAAGTGTACCACAGCAACAGTTGTTACAATGTTAAGTGTACCACAGCAGCAGTTGTTACAATGTTAAGTGTACCACAGCAACAGTTGTACAATGTTAAGTGTACCACAGCAAACACTTGTACAATTGTTAAGTGTACCACAGCAAACAGTTGTACAATGTTAAGTGTACCACAGCAGCAGTTGTACAAATGTTAAGTGTACCACAGCAACAGTTGTACAATGGTTAAGTGTACCACAGCAGCAGTTGTACAATGTTAAGTGTACCACAGCAACAGTTGTACAATGTTAAGTGTACCACAGCAACACTTGTACAATGTTAAGTGTACCACCAGCAACAGTTGTACAATGTTAAGTGTACCACAGCAGCAGTTGTACAATGTTAATGTGTACCACAGGAACAGTTGTACAATGTTAAGTGTACCACAGCAGCAGTTGTACAATGTTAAGTGTACCACAGCAACAGTTGTACATTGTTAAGTGTACCACAGCAACACTTGTACAATGTTAAGTGTACCACAGCAACAGTTGTACAATGTTAAGTGTACCACAGCAGCAGTTGTACAATGTTAAGTGTACCACAGGAACAGTTGTACAATGTTAAGTGTACCACAGCAGCAGTTGTACAATGTTAAGTGTACCACAGCAACACTTGTACAATGTTAAGTGTACAGTAGTACATTCAACTGAAAGTAGCAGCTACCACAAAAATAGTTACCATGATTGGTAGCTATTATGAATATATCAGCTCCAAGAAGGTAGTTACCATGATGGTAGCAACCAGGAATACAGCAGCTACCATAAACGTAGTTACCATGATGGTACCTATCAGGAATATAGCTGATAATATGAAGATATTTACCATAATGGTAGCTATCAGGAATATAGCAGCTACCATGAAGTTACGTAGCATGATGGTAGATTCTTGAATATACCAACTACCATGAAAACAGTTACCAAGAGGCAGATATGAAGAATATAGCAGCTACCATGAAGGTTGCTACCATGATACTACCTATCATTAAAATACAAGCTACCATGAAGGTAGTTACCATGATGGAAGTTACCATGAGGGTAGCAATCATGAATATAACAACTACCATGATGGTAGCTATCATGAATATAGCATCTTCCATGAAATAAGTTGAAATGATGGTAACTGTCATAAATACTGCAGCTACCATAAATATATCGCAGTTACCATGAAGATATAGGAACTACCATGAATGTGGTTATGTTGATAATATCTATCATGAATATGGCAGCTACCATGAGGGTAATTACTATGATGAAAGCTAACATGAATATAGCAGCTGTGATGAATTTAGCTACCATGATCGTAGCTATCAAGAATAAGAACATAAGAACATAACAAAGAAGGAACACTGCAACAGGCCTACTGGCCTATACGAGGCAGGTCGAATTCTCCCACCGGCTTAAGCCAATGCCTTGACTTAGTGAGGTCAGACACGTCACTTAAGAGAAGAGCACTGCATCCGACCTAGTAGCACAAACTAGTCAGGTCCAACTCACACCCACCCACACCCACTCATGTATTTATCTAACCGATTTTTAAAACTACATAACATCTTAGCTTCTCTGACGGTACTCGGGAGTTTGTTCCACTCATCCACAACTCTATTACCAAACCAGTGCTTTCCTATATCCTTCCTGAATCTGAATTTTTCCAATTCAAAGCCATTGCTGCGAGTCCTGTCTATGTTAGATATTTTCAGCACGCTATTTACATCCCCTTTATTAATTCCTGTTTTCCATTTATACACCTCAATCATATCCTCCCTAATTCTACGCCTTTCTAGAGAGTGCAGATTCAGGGTCCTTAGTCTATCCTCATAGGGAAGATTTCTGATACATCGGATCAACTTTGTCATCCTCCTTCGTGCGTTTTCCAGTGCGTTTATATCCATTCTATAATACAGTGACCAAAACTGCGCAGCACAATCTAAATGAGGCCTAACCAAAGATATGTAGAGTTGAAGAACACCCTGAGGACTTCTATTATTTGTACTTCTTGATATGAAGCCAAGGATTCTGTTAGCTTTATTGTGAACAATTATGCACTGTAGTCTTGGTTTCAGATTACTGCTAACCACAACTACTAAATCCTTTTCGCAATCCGTATTATTAAGATCTACATTATTTAGTTTATAAGTGGCATTGTTATTTTCTGTCCAACATTTAGAACTTTGCATTTGTCTATATTAAACTGCATCTGCCACTTCTCCGACCACTGCATGAGTCTATTCAAATCATCCTGAAGTGCTCTAATGTCCTCTTTAGAATGAATTGAACGGCCTATTTTGGTGTCATCAGCAGATTTGCTTGTGTCGCTATTTATTCCCTCATCTATGTCGTTTATGTTGATTGTGAACAACAAGGGGCCCGACACTGACCGCTGTGGAACACTGTTTTTGACGTGCCCCCATTCTGATTTCTCCCCATTTATGCAAACTCTCTGCTTCCTATTTGTCAACCATGCCTTTACCAAGGAAAAAATTTCTCCTCCTATTCCGTGTGCCTTAAGTTTCCTCAATAGCCTCTGATGTGGAACTCTATCAAAAGCCTTACTGAAGTCCATATACACAATATCATATTCAATACCATGATCTACCTCCTCAAATACCTTAGTGAAGAAAATTAGTAAGTTCGTAAGACAGGAACACCCCTTTGCAAAACCGTGCTGAAATTCATTAATCAATTTATGCTTTTCAAGATGGCTACGAGTTGCTTCGGCAATTACTGACTCCTTAAATTTTCCCACTATAAAGGGGAGTTAAGGCTAATTGGTCTATAGTTCGAAGCTACTGACCTGTCACCTGCCTTGTAAATAGGTATTACATTTGCCATTTTTTACTTATCAGGCACTATGCGGGTTTGTAGTGATCTGTTGAAAAGATCAGCCAAAGGTATGCTAAGTTCCTCTTTACATTCCTTTAACACCCTTTTAAACAGTTCATCAGGGCCTGGGGAATGTTAGGTTTTAATTTCTCTATTTATCTGAGGGCCATACAATGAGTTACCGCAATCGTGCATAATTTATTATCGTCCTGTTCTACATAATCTATTATTTCTGGAATTGTGCTAGTATTTCCCTTGATAAAAACAGAAAGGAAGTAAGTATTGAAAATTTCACACATATCCTTATCACTGTCAGTGATCTGACCAGAGTTACTCTTAAGTGGGCCAGTCTTGTTCCTAATCTTACTTCTGTATACCTGAAAGAACCCTTTTGGGTTAGTCTTCGAATCCCTTGCGACTTTAGCCTCATATCTCTTTTTGCTTTTCTTATCCCTTTTTTATTTCTCTCTTTAATTGAATATATTGATTTTTTAACTGCCCATCCCATCTTTTGATGCGACTATATATGCCTCTCTTTTGACCAACGAGATGTTTTAATCTATTGTTCATCCAACTGGGATCATTTTTGTTAGACCTAATTTCCCTACTCGGAGCAAAAGTTGTCTGGGCAGCTAGAACTATGCTCTGAAAAACGTCATATTGGCAACCAACACCACCTTCTTGACCCATAATCAGGTCATCCCAATTTAGCCTACCCAGGTAATTTTTCAGTCCCATGAAATCACCCAAAGCAAAAGTCTGGGACAGAGATTTGAGTGTAGTTATCTGAGTAATTCCATGATGTATTGAAACTAGTGATTAGTGATAAATTGGACACATGTGCAACTCTTGGGTATCTTTATTCGGGAAACGTATCGCCACACAGTGGCTTCATCAGTCCATACATAGGAGAAACTTGAAGAACAGGAGGAGAATGAGGTAATCAGTCCTTCATTCTCCTCCTGTTCCTCAAGTTTCTCCTATGTAGGGGACTGAAGAAGCCACTGTGGGGCCCAAAACGTTTCCTGAATAAAGATACCCAAGAGTTGCACAATGTGTCCAATTTATCAACATGTCGGTTCTCTGAACCATTCATCTACATTATTAATTAGTGACTCTTTATTGGCACGAACCAAGTCAAGTTGATTGTTTCCTTAGTCGGTTCTGTCACAAACTATTTTAAAAGCACTAGATCAAGTCTAGTGTTGAGTCACTAGACTCAAGTTAGTGTTGAGTCATAGGGCTCAAGATTTCTTGTCACATTGTTCCAATCAATTTGTCTGAAGTTAAAATCACCCATTAATACAACATTTTCATATCAAGATGCCTTATGAATTTCGTCCCATAACAGCTCACTGCGCTCCCTATCAAGGTTTTGGGGCCTATAATTTCACACCAAAATTTTAAATTTTTCACAACCATCGAGAAACTGTAGCCAAACATATTCTTGTTCCGATGTTTCTAATCTTATATCATGTCTAAGACAACAATTTAAATTTTCTCTGACATACATCGCCACTCCACCACCCTTCCTGTTGACCCTATCAGTGTGGAATAGTTTATAACCTTGTATGTTTCATTCAGAAGGCACTTCTCTATCTTTCAGGTTGAACCATGTCTCTATTATAGCAATAATATCTATATTACCTGCACTTGCAAGTAATCTTAGCTCATCCATCTTATTTCTTAGACTCCTACTATTTGTATAGTAAACCTTGAGGGAGCTAGTCACTCGTTGCCCTCTACTATCTCTCTTTGTTTGTTAATCAATTGCGTTGCCTTAACTAGCATCTTTATTTTAAACATTGTTTTTTAACATATCCCTGAGGTACCCCTGTAATATCTACTGTTTTCAGCCCTGTTACTGCAGCCTGATTGTTTCCCACAAACACCCATACCCCTATAATCTATCTGTTTAAAGCCCTAGACAAGTCATCAGTTACCCCCTCAATCGAATTGGCTAATGCAACCTCTCCAGCCCAAGAGAGATGAACCTCATCCCTTGCTTACATATCACGTTTGCCATAGAATTTGTCCCAGTTATCAATGAATGGGATTGCAAGTTCCTTGCAGTACCTGTCTAGCCAGCAATTTATACCAATTGCCTTAGACATCCATTCATTGCCCACTCCCTTTCTAGGCAAGATGGTACATATGACTGGGATTTCTCCCTTAGACCTGACTACTTCTATGGCTGACCTATACTTATCCAGTAGCTCCTATCTCCTGCCCTTCCCAATGTCATTACCACCAGCACTAAACAGATAATGGGCTTGTTCTCATTACTTGAAATAATATCCAACCTGCTGACTATGTCACCAACACCAGCTCCTGGGAGGCACACCCTCTGCCTGACCTTCCTATCTCTGTTACAAAAAGCACGGTCCATATATTTTACCTGAGAATCCCCTACAATTAGAATATTCTTACCATGATTAGCAGGGGAGTCAGTGATACCTTTAACCTCACTAACCACTGAAGTACACTCGTCCTGGAGAACAGAGAATCGATTTCCTAACATCACATCTTCTCTATTAGCCCTCCTTATCTTCCTTCTTCCTTAACTGTGAACCACTTGCCACTTAAAGTGGCTGTCACCCTCACTGATGGTGATCATTTCCTCCTTACCAGCTCCATCCATCTCATACTCACTCCCAGACCCATTTAGGCGAAGTTTCTGCCTCCTATTTGCCTCCTGAAGAAGTAGAACCTCCTTTTTCAACACTTTAACCTGAGATACTAAAACACTACAACAAGCCATGGTGCTAGGTAACACCCCAAGCTAACAGTTACCATAATGTTAGTTGTAATGAATATTCCGGCTATCATGAAGGTAAATGCTATGATGGTAGCTATTATGA
Source organism: Cherax quadricarinatus (assembly GCF_026875155.1). NCBI lineage: Eukaryota > Metazoa > Arthropoda > Malacostraca > Decapoda > Parastacidae > Cherax > Cherax quadricarinatus. The sequence continues at coordinate 32,874,351 of NC_069439.1, forward strand.
ATATAGCTGTTGCCATTAACAGGAAAATAACACAAGTAACACAGACACTCACATGGTTAAGTCACAGTTGAGTGTTGTCTTAGCCAGGGTGACCAGCTGCTGCCGCTGGTGTTGTGTGATGCTGACGCTGGTCTGTATTGTTAACACAACCTTCACCTTAACACTGTGGTGATGCAGGTGATAGATCATGTCTTGGATGCCCACAACTGTTAGTGTGCTGCTCTCACACCTGATCTCTCGGTACCTGTTGATGATGACAAATGTGTTGATGTTTATTGATGATCTACAACATTATTACCATCACTGCAGCAACCACCACAACCATCAACGCTGTAACAAGCACAACCATCACAGTTGCAACCACTACAACCATCACTGCTGTAACAAGCACAACCATCACAGTTGCAACCACTACAACCATCGCTACTGTAACCACCACAACCATAATTGCTACAACCACAACAACCATCATCACTGCTTCAGCCATCACAACTACCATCACTGCTGTAACCACCACAACCATCATCACTGCTGCAACCACCACAAAATCATCACTGTTGCAACCACAACCATAATCTCTGTTGCAACCACCACAACTATCATCACTGTAGCTACCACCTCACCAACTGCTGCAACCACCACAAAAATCATCACAGCTACAACCACCACAACCACCAGCACTGCTGCAACAACCACAAAAATCATCACTACTGCAACCACCATAACTATTATCACTGCTGTAACCACAACAACCACCATCATTACTGCAACGAACACAACCATCATCGCTGCTGCAACCACCACAACCATCATCACTGCTGCAACCACCACAACCATCATCACTGCTGCAACCACCACAACCATCATCACTGCTGCAACCACCACAACCATCATCACTGCCCGCAACCACCACAACCATCATCACTGCTTCAAGCTCGCAACCATCATCAATGCGGAAAACCCCCACAACCATCATCACTGCTGTAACCACCACAACCATCATCACTGCTTCAAGCACCGCAACCATCATCACTGCGGCAACCACCACAACCATCATCACTGCGGCAACCACCACAACCATCATCACTGCTTCAAGCACCGCAACCATCATCACTGCGGCAACCACCACAACCATCATAAATGCGGCAACCACCACAACCATCATCACTGCGGCAACCACCACAACCATCATCACTGCTGTAACCACCACAACCATCATCACTGCTTCAAGCTCCGCAACCATCATCACTGCGGCAACCACCACAACCATCATCACTGCTGTAACCACCACAACCATCATCACTGCTGCAACCACCACAACCATCATCACTGCTTCAAGCACCGCAACCATCATCACTGCCCGGGAACCCCCACAACCATCATCACTGCGGCAACCACCACAACCATCATCACTGCGGCAACCACCAACAAACCATCAACACTTGCGGGCAACCACCACAACCATCATCACTGCGGCAACCACCACAACCATCATCACTGCGGCAACCACCATAACCATCATCACTGCTGCAACCACCACAACCATCATCACTGCTTCAAGCACCGCAACCATCATCACTGCTGCAACCACCACAACCATCATCACTGCTTCAAGCACCACAACCATCATCACTGCGGCAACCACCACAACCATCATCACTGCTGTAACCACTACAACCATCATCACTGCGCCAACCACCACAACCATCATCACTGCTGCAGCCACCACAACCATCATCACTGCTGAAACCACCACAACCATCATCACTGCTGCAGCCACGACAACCACCATCACTGCTGCAACCACCAAAACCATCATCACTGCTGTAACCACTACAACCATCATCACTGCGGCAACCACCACAACCATCATCACTGCTGTAACCACTACAGCCATCATCACTGCGGCAACCACCACAACCATCATCACTGCTGTAACCACTACAACCATCATCACTGCGGCAACCACCACAACCATCATCACTGCTGCAACCACCACAAATATCATCACTGCTTCAACCACCTCAACCATCATCACTGCGGCAACCACCACAACCATCATCACTGCTGTAACCACCTCAACCATCATCACTGCTGCAACCACCTCAACTATCATCACTGTGGCAACCACCACAACCATCATCACTGCTTCAACCACCTCAACCATCATCACTGCTTCGACCACCTCAACCATCATCACTGCAGCAACCACCACAACCATCATCACTGCTTCAACCACCTCAACAATCAAACACGTGACAACACCACAACCCTCACTGTGAAACCCCCACAACATCATCACTGCTTCAAACCCCCACAACCCTCATCACTGCTTCAACCACCACAACCATCATCACTGTGACAACCACCACAAACATCATCACTGCTGCAACCACCACAACCATCATCACTGCTTCAACCACCTCAACCATCATCACTGCGGCAACCACCACAACCATCATCACTGCTTCAACCACCACAACCATCATCACTGCAGCAACCACCACAACCATCATCACTGCAGCAACCACCACAACCATCATCACTGCGTTATCCACCACAACCATCATCACTGCTGCAACCACCACAAACATCATCACTGCTGCAACCACCACAACCATCATCACTGCTGCAGCAACGACAACCACCATCACTGCTGCAACCACCAAAACTACCATCACTGCCACAACCACCACAACCACCATCACTGCTGTAACCACCACGACTATTTTCGCTGCTGCAACCAGCACCACCATCACTACTGTAACAATCATTGCTGCAGACACCACAACCATCATCACTGTTGCAACCACCACAACCATTATCACTGCTGCAACCACCATGCAAATAGTACATAACCTTTATTCGGCGCATGTACACACCCGCATTGAAAGGTTATCTCCCCAACCAGCGAAACAGTACTGTTGTCGAACGATGGGGCCCCGTCGTTCGATCAGTACCTAGGTTCAGCCAATGAGAAGATGGTTCTGGCAATCGCTGAGGTGTTGTGTGCACCACCTGCCTGTCTTCCCTTGTCATTCCTATTCTAGAGCTGGTTGAAGCACATTATGGGAAAAATTAAAAACCTGGATGTAACTCATCAGACATCCCTTTGGGGAACAAAGATAATTTTTTTTATCAAAGTTAATAGACAATAAATTTTAGGGACATATTTACAAAAAAAAGTCCCCCTTTGATACCTACACTGTCATATCCACAATCACTCTTGACAAATTAAAATTTATTTAAAATAAACATTACCAGGAATTGGTAAACATTAATATAAATTTAGGTAAACTTATTATAAATTGTGGATATGTTAAAATTAATAATGATTCTAACACATTTATATAAAGAAGAAGAATTTTTAATCATAAGACTCATCAATTGTCTGGAGTTATGTGTAATTACCAAACCCCCGCCCAAATTAAAAGAGAACATGGCCGAAATTCCCAACATAAAATAAACATGAAAAAAACCTTTTCCATCTAATTTTGGAGTCGTGTCCTCGCCTGTTTTTCACGTTATCAGGGCTGCAATTCCAACAATTTCGGCTCCTATTTGAGAGGTTTTAAGCCCAATATAACTTCTAGAGCGACGAAAATTTATGCACATTACATTAGCATACCTGTGCTACATTCAAAAACAATGGCGTCTCTTCCCCTTCTCATCAGCACAAGCGCAGTGCTTCCCTCTCGGTTCACTTCTTTAAAATACACTTTAGAGCAATAGTAAAGTATTAATCAAGTTTATTTATACAACATAATTTTGGGAAATTATTTTCCACACTGCGGCCGGGCGGAGGTCGTTGCTAAACGACTCAAAATACTCCTTCCTTTAGGAGATGATTCCAGCTGGTTCTGGCTTGAGTGGCTGTTCTCCTAGTAGGTCTTACTACAATTTCATCTTTCTGCATCACTTGGTCAGCGTTACCTTCAGTATCACTCGTGTCACTTTCCCTTCGATTTTCATTTACCTTTGATTAAATACCATTTAATACACAAATAACCCGCACATAAAAGAGAGGAGCTTACGACGACGTTTCGGTCCAACTTGGACCATTTACAAAGTCACACTAACACACACAGTGTGTTAGTGTGACTTTGTAAATGGTCCAAGTCGGACCGAAACGTCGTCGTAAGCTCCTCTCTTTTATGTGCAGGTTATTTGTGTATCATTCCAGTCATGGTATTGTGTCTTTTTTTGTTATTTATATCATTTAATTCCAAGGGAATCAATTTTTTAATTGTGCGTAAACTTTCCTGGCCACGACACAACACTTTGATATTCCGGACAACACCTTGTGCATCTGGGTACAATGTCAACACTTTGCCCAGGTGCCACAATGTTCGATGTTGTTCAGTATCAATCAACACAATATCACCTGGTTGAATGTTCTGTCGGTTTACTGCCTCTGTTGCACCATAAAAGTGTTCACGTAGTGTAAGAAGATATTCCTTAAGCCACACATTAGACCAATGATCAATTACTTTATTTAACATTTTAAATTTATCACACAACATTGCTGCATCATTGTAATCTTCATCACTCTCTTCCGGATTATCTCTATAGACAGGGGCAGCTTCCAATTTCCTTCCACATATTAGGTGAGAAGGTGTTAATACATCTGCATCAGGTGTATCACTCATGTACGAGAGAGGTCTATTATTTATACGATTTTCTGCCTCCACTAACACTGCACGGAATTCTTCCAAATTAATTCTCTTCTGGTGTAGTACATTACGGAGACACCTCTTCACTGTGCCTATCAGTCTTTCATACAGCCCCCCCCTGCCAAGGGGCTCTAGGAGTAATAAATTTCCAGGTATACCCTCGCTGGGTTAACAGAGATTGAACATTATTACTATTATTTAATCCTATCAAGTGTTTAGTAGCTGCTACAAAATTTGTGGTATTATCCGAAATCATCAACCTCGGACAGGATCTCCTAGCTGCAAATTTTCAAAACAGTTGTATAAACTGTTCTGCAGACAAGTCCTGATCCACTTCTAAATGAACTGCCCTAGTAGCAGTACAGAACAAGCATACATACACTTTCAGTGGAACACCATCTGAAGTACCTGTTAAAATGATTGGACCACTATAGTCTACACCTGTTACATCAAATGGTTTCACTAATTGTACACGCTCCTTTGGCAATGGTGGAGGACCTGGGTACATATAGGATCTGGCATCCACACGGCGACATATTACACAAGATTTAATCACCCTTTTTACACTTTGCCATCCTAGTGGGATCCAGAAAGTTTCCCTAATACAATTTAAGGTATCTTGTACCCCACCATGCATTACATTTTTATGGGCATTTAGAACAATTAAATTTGTTAGATGATATGTTTTGTGTAGTAATATAGGGTGTTTAGCATCATCACACAATTCATCATTTTGTAACTTACCTCTGCACCTAATTACATTGTTCTCTAAATACAGCCCCAATTTCTCTATTATGGAACCTTTCACAATTTTTCTTTCCATCATCAATTTAATCTCATTTCCATAGATTTCTTCCTGTACACTCATTATCCAATAATCAAGAAGATGTGAAAACTTATATGAGATATTCATCTTGTTTAGAAATTTAAACACCAAATTAGCTACATTGATAAGGAAGGTCGAACTAATGGAACGGTGGTCAAAGTAATTTCAACAGGAGCAATATACGCTTTTTGTATAGGCCAATTAGCTTTATTTACCAACCAGCTCGGTCCTTTAAACCATGATACAGCATTTACAAATTTAGCATAAGGTAAACCTCGAGACAAGAAATCAGCTGGATTCTCCTCACCAGGTATATGATTAAATGTTAACATATGCTGACCCAAACTATTATACTTCTCTTACATCTGATTAATTTCAGCGACTCTGTTTTGTCTGTACACAATTTTACTGTTTCCATTATGAATCCATTGTAAGGATACCTCATTATCAGACCAAATTACAGTGTCGCTAATATTTATCTCCTGCAACTTATTTCTTATATAATTAGCTAATTTGACACCTACATAAACGGCTGTTAATTCCAACTGAGGTAAGGTACGTGATTTAATTGGAGACACTTTAACCCTAGACATAACAAGAGAAATAACACTATTACATTGAAGGTAAGCAACTGCTCCAGTATGCCAATTCTGAAGCATCACAAAAAATGTGGAGTATATTTTTCCCATCTGGATTGGCCACCTGGCGTGGGAACTCCTGTTAATGAATTCCTCAGGTAGAATTTCATCCCAAGCACATTTAAGTTTCCATGCTTCCTGTATTAATAATTTCCCTCTTATAGTAAGGGGTGACACTAAACCTAGTGGATCAAACATTTGGAAACTTCAGCAAGCAAAACTCTCTTAGTTAATTTATTGGGCATACTGTAATTATTAGGTTTTAACATTAACACATCTCTCTCAGTATCCCAAGTTAATCCCAATACATTACTACATTTTGGCACTTCATCTCCAGGGTAATCTTTACTTATTTTGTCCTTTAATTTGGACGAATTACTATTCCATTCCCTCAGAGGCATATTTGCACTTTGCATTACTTTATTAGCCTCTCCATAAGTCATTAACAGTTCCTCTTCAGTTGATGTCACACCCAGGAAATTGTCCACGTGAAATTGTTTGCTCATTACTTTACTCAATGGACTTCCCGTACGTTTAAGATGTGCATTTATCGTCGCTTGAAGTAGGAACAGACTGGATGTAGCACCAAATAATACGCTCCTAAAGCGAAAGGTTTTCAGAGGGCTAAGTCGGTCACTAGGATTCTCAGGCCATAAGAAGCGGGTACAATCTCAGCCTCTTGTAAACCTACTCTTAGGAAAGCTTTATTTATGTCAGCCGTAAAGGCATAGTTCTTCACAGAAGGATAATTTATAATCATAAGACACACCAATTAGTCTGGAGAGTACGGTGTGTCATGCTAAGCCCCCCTCTCTGGCTAAATTTATGAAGAGAACACTGGCCAGAATGGCCTCCACTCCAAACCAACAGATACAGATACTAATGCCGGAAAAAAAATCTCCTCCCAGTACCAACAATACCACCAGTCCGATGACATTCTTCTTTGCAAATATACAGGGTCTAAAGCCAGCAACAAACAACAAAATACCTTTCATCCGTGGACTGCTTGCAGAGGCAAAGGCAATGTTCGCGGCTTTCACTGAGACCCACATAAAGGATCACTTGGACAACGAAATATGGATCCCAGGTTACAACCTATACAGATGTGACAGAGTGAACAGGCAAAAGGGGGGGGGGGTGTTGGCCTGTACATTGCAGAGTCACTTGTTTGCACAGAACTGCTTAATGCCTCAAATGATGTAGTGGAAGTTTTAGCAGTAAAGGTCGAGAACCAAAACCTAGTCATTGTGGTAGTCTACAAGCCTCTGGATGCAACATCCCAGCAATTCCAGGAACAGCTGTTAAAAATTGACCACTGTCGGGAAAAAATCTTCCAGCTCCTGCACCCAACATCTTGCTCCTGGGGGATTTCAACTTAAGGCACCTAAAATGGAGGAATATAGCAAATAATATTGTTGCAGTAATAACACCAGGAGGCAGCTCTGATGAAAACTCACGCTCACACGAGCTTTTAAATCTCTGCACAAAATTCAATTTAAACCAGCAAATAATAGAGCCTACTAGACTGGAGAATACACTAGACCTCATCTTCACTAACAATGATGATCTGATAAGAAATGTCACCATATCAAAAACAATATACTCAGATCACAACATAATTGAGGTTCAGACATGTATGCGTGGAGCCCCAGACCGACATAATGAGACTACTCACGAGGGAGCATTCACCAAATTCAACTTCAATAACAAAAACATAAAGTGGGACCAAGTAAACCAAGTCCTGTTGTGTACGAATGGTATATAATACCGACAAGATGAGATTAAGACACATGTGCAACATCTGGGTATCTTTATTGTAGACGTTTCGCCATCCAGTGGCTTTATCAATACAAATTCTAGGACATAAATTGAAGACAGTAGAACTATGTACAAAAGATGAGGTAATCAGTCCCTCAACCTAGGAGTAGGTGCGAAGAGCACCATAGTCGTGGAGATTCTCCACGACAGTAGAACTATGTACAGAAGATGAGGTAATCAGTCCCTCAACCTAGGAGTAGGTGCGAAGAGCACCATAGTCGTGGAGATTCTCCACGACTATGGTGCTCTTCGCACCTACTCCTAGGTTCAGGGACTGATTACCTCATCTTCTGTACATAGTTCTACTGTCTTCAAATTATGTCCTAGAATTTGTATTGATAAAGCCACTGGATGGCGAAACGTCTACAATAAAGATACCCAGATGTTGCACATGTGTCTTAATCTAAACCAAGTCCTAACCGATATAAGCTGAGAAGATATACTAAGCAACACAGACCCAAACTTATGCCTAGAACAGATTAACTTGGTGGCACTCGATGTTTGCACAAGGCTTATTCCTCTAAGAAAAAGGAGGAGTAGATGTAAAATAGAAAGAGATAGGCGCTCCCTTCACAGGCGACGGAAAAGAATAACAGAGCGGCTAAAAGAGATCAATATATCTGAAATGCGTAGGGAGACACTGGTCAGAGAAATAGCAAGCATCGAACTTAAGCTAAAGGAATCTTATAGGAGTCAGGAATCGCGGGAAGAACTAAAAGCCATAAATGAAATCGAAAGAAACCCAAAGTATTTCTTCTCCTATGCCAAATCAAAGTCGAGAACAACGTCCAGTATTGGGCCCCTACTTAAACAAGATGGGTCCTACACAGATGACAGCAAGGAAATGAGTGAGCTACTCAAGTCCCAATATGACTCAGTTTTTAGCAAGCCGCTAACCAGACTGAGAGTCGAAGATCAAAATGATTTTTTTATGAGAGCCACAAAATTTGGTTAACACAAGCCTATCCGATGTTATCCTGACGCCAAATGACTTCGAACAGGCGATAAATGACATGCCCATGCACTCTGCCCCAGGGCCAGACTCATGGAACTCCGTGTTCATCAAGAACTGCAAGAAGCCCCTAGCACGAGCCTTTTCCATCCTATGGAGAGGGAGCATGGACACGGGGGTCGTCCCACAGTTACTAAAAACAACAGACATAGCCCCACTCCACAAAGGGGCAGTAAAGCAACAGCAAAGAACTACAGACCGATAGCACTAACATCCTATATCATAAAAATCTTTGAAAGGGTCCTAAGAAGCAAGATCACCACCCATCTAGAAACCCATCAGTTACACAACCCAGGGCAACATGGGTTTAGAACAGGTCGCTCCTGTCTGTCTCAACTATTGGATCACTACGACAAGGTCCTAAATGCACTAGAAGACAAAAAGAATGCAGATGTAATATATACAGACTTTGCAAAAGCCTTCGACAAGTGTGACCATGGCGTAATAGCGCACAAAATGCGTGCTAAAGGAATAACAGGAAAAGTCGGTCGATGGATCTATAATTTCCTCACTAACAGAACACAGAGAGTAGTCGTCAACAGAGTAAAGTCCGAGGCAGCTACGGTGAAAAGCTCTGTTCCACAAGGCACAGTACTCGCTCCCATCTTGTTCCTCATCCTCATATCCGACATAGACAAGGATGTCAGCCACAGCACCGTGTCTTCCTTTGCAGATGACACCCGAATCTGATTACAGTGTCTTTCTTCCATTGCAGACACTGCAAGGCTCCAGGCGGACATCAACCAAATCTTTCAGTGGGCTGCAGAAAACAATATGAAGTTCAACGATGAGAAATTTCAAATACTCAGATATGGTAAACACGAGGAAATTAAATCTTTATCAGAGTACAAAACAAATTCTGGCCACAAAATAGAGCGAAACACCAACGTCAAAGACCTGGGAGTGATCATGTTGGAGGATCTCACCTTCAAGGACCATAACATTGTATCAATCGCATCTGTTAGAAAAATGACAGGATGGATAATGAGAACCTTCAAAACTAGGGAGGCGAAGCCCATGATGACACTCTTCAGGTCACTTGTTCTATCTAGGCTGGAATATTGCTGCACGCTAACAGCACCTTTCAAGGCAGGTGAAATTGCTGACCTAGAAAATGTACAGAGAACCTTCATGGCGCGCATAACGGAGATAAAACACCTCAATTACTGGGAGCGCTTGAGGTTCCTAAACCTGTATTCCCTGGAACGCAGGTGGGAGAGATACATGATTATATACACCTGGAAAATCCTAGAGGGACTAGTACCGAACTTGCACACGAAAATCACTCGCTACGAAAGCAAAAGACTTGGCAGACGATGCAACATCCCCCCAATGAAAAGCAGGGGTGTCACTAGCACGTTAAGAGACCATACAATAAGTGTCAGGGGCCCGAGACTGTTCAACTGCCTCCCAGCATACATAAGGGGGATTACCAACAGACCCCTGGCAGTCTTCAAGCTGGCACTGGACAAGCACCTAAAGTCGGTTTCTGACCAGCCGGGCTGTGGCTCGTACGTTGGTTTGCGTGCAGCCAGCAGCAACAGCCTGGTTGATCAGGCTCTGATCTACCAGGAGGCCTGGTCACAGACCGGGCCGCGGGGGCGTTGACCCCTGGAACTCTCTCCAGGTAAACTCCAGGTATGACTTAGCTGGTGTAATATCCTGTTTCCATCTAATTACGGAGTTCTGTCCAGTCGCCTGATTTTCACGCTATGCAGGACTGCAATTCCAACAATTTTGGCTCCTATTTGAGAGGTTTTAAAAGCCCAATATAACCTCTAGAGCGACGAAAATATATGCACATTACATTAGCGTGCCTGTACCACATTAAAAAACAATGGAGTCTCTTCGTCTGCTCATCAGCACAAGCGCAGTGCTTCCCTCTCGGTTCACTTCTTTAAAATACACTTTAGAGCAATAGTAAAGTATTAATCAGGTTTATTTACACAACATAATTTTGGGAAATTATTTTCCACTCGGTCTGCTCTCTAGTGGCTTCTATTCTGCCTTGCTTATCGCAGAGTGCACTAATACCTATTGTTGCAAATAGTGTATTTAGTATACATGCTTCTGTTTTTATTTGGTGAAGGGTAATAGAAGTCAAAAGTTTTTCTGCTGTGTTTATTTTGCTCCCTTTACATCCAGGATAACAGGCCTTTGGATTTCTGGGTTGTAATATGGGTAGCCTGTCCGTGAGCTGGAGCTGGACTTAGAGCACGCGTTCAGCCTTGGGTGGCACTGGAAGCAGGAACATTGTGTAGCTTGCTGTCTGGTATTGAGTTAGCTTTACCAAACGCTTTACGAAACTTTGCGTGTCAGCCTTGCGTTTTATGGCCAGCCTGCTATTGTATGATCGTTGACAGCTTGCTACTAGCTTGTTCATTATGCTCGGTTTGCTACGGTCAATCTTGCTGTTGTGTGAAGATTTTGTAGTCAGCTTTGCTACTGTGTATCAGCCTTGCTATTGTATATGCGTATTCTGCAGTCGTACTGTGCATAGCTGAGCATGTATTGCAAATAACATGTTACATTGGGGTATACTGCCTAGACGAGTCAGACGTCTGGTGTCTGAATACACTTTATTAAACTTGTCTAAATTTTCCCTTCAGTATTATTGGCAAATTGCTCGTTCCATTGGCATTGGTTACAAACGCACTGTCACAGCTGCGCAGCTTCATACTCTTATAAGTATCAAACTTTGAGAAAAGGAGAGGGTACATCAAAACTCTTCCCTCTATGGGAGCCAGGAATAAAACCCCGATGCTCTCACAGGAGGAAAATGATACATCACCTGAGCAAAATCGTCAGTTTCGTGCAACAGAGTTGTTTGAAGGCGAATCAGCTGTGATGGCTCTTGAGTTGGCAAAAATCAATCTTGAGCAGACTAGGGAACAGAGGCATGTGACAAGGAAAAGTTTGATAGAGAAAAAGAAAGAAGGCAGCTTTCTCAAGTTGTAAATGACTTTAGTTTACAGAAAGCAGTACAGCTTGTTCGCCGCTTCAGTGAGGTAGAACAAGACAAATTTTTCGAAACTTTCGAAATTCAGGCTCGAGCCTTGAAGTGGCCGGAACAGCATTGAGCATCATTGGTTCACACACCGTTGTAAGGCACAGGAATTTATGTCAGTGTTAAATGACATTGATTTTTTCAATTATAAAGTGGTGAAGACCACAGTTCTGCGAGCATATCAATGCATCCCAGCTAAGTATAGGAAGTCATTCAAGTTAGGCAGACGACAGCTTGGCCAATCCCTGGTAGATTTTGTGTGATGGCAGACCAAAGCTTTTACCAGCTGGTATAAAGCAAGTGGTGTCGCCACCTATGATGATCTAGTGCAGGTTGTCCTAGTCGACAGCCTGCTGGAGTCTGTGGGACCAAAGGTTAGAGTTTTTCTGCAGGATCATGTCTTAACCACTGCATTGGAGGCAGCCAGGTTGGCTGATACCTTTGAAACCAACCGCTTCTTGTCCGAGCGGTCCAGCTCTCTTTGCAACAGCCTGGCATGAGCAGAGATCATCAACATTGGAGGATGAAGTGCCAGCCGGAGGGAGAATGTCTACGTTAGCCAACTAAGTCACTTGGTGAGCCACGCTTCTCAGCTTATGGTCAACCTGGTGAGCGACAAACCACTCAACATGGTGCAACTCGACAACGGTATCCAGAACGACACCAGCCAGAGCGACACCAGCTGCAACGTCAACAGGGAGTTAAGGTTAAGCCTGTCATTTGCTTTCTCTGCAACCAAGTAGGTCACATCCGTCCCAACTGCCCCCATAATCCTCAACCATTAGGGAAATTCTATAGTGTCCCTAGTAACATGTCCCTGAAAAAAATAGAGAAAGGGATGGGTCCTTATTACTGTTAGAGTTGTATTTCCCTTCAGGAAGACTCAAAAACAACTGAAGTCAGAACCTTTAGAAATACTGGAACATATTGCACACTTATAAGAGAGGGAGTACTTTCCCTTTCTGAACACACTTCATTACAATCCTCCGTTTTGCTAGAAGCATTCGGAGGAGCGATCTTTTCTGTCCCCTTGATAGAATCTATGTACAGTGAAAATATTAAACTGGATACTTGACTGTGGGTGTATCCGAAGGATTTTCTATGAAAGATGCCATGTTATTACTGGGTAATAACATTATCACTGCTAGTGTATGTCCTGAACCCATAATGATTAATTTTTCTCCGGTGTTGGCCATAACTTGGGCAACATCCCAAGGGATGTTTGGCGAGAATGCTGACCTATCCTTGGACGACACTGATCTCGGAATAGCCAATTTGTTTTATGAGGAAAACTAGCCAGAGCCTCGTAAATTAAGTAAACAGACAAAGATCAAGCCTTCCTATTCCAGGATTGCAGGATTGCCAGATATCTGTTTCCATGCCCGAGGGTCTGTCCTTCTGGAAGGAACAGCGAAAGGACCCTTCTTTGAATTTTGCTCTTCAGGCAGCCATGGGTAAATCCTTTTCAACCATCCGGTCAAGTGTAAACTTAAAAACGGCTACTTGATCTGTTCTGAGACTGATAAGGAGATAGAGGGCCGGCAACTGTCAGACAGGTTAGTGATTCCAACAAAGTTTAGACCTCAAATATTAAATATAGCTCATAATATTTCATTAGGAGGTCACCTAGGAATTACTAAAACATTATACAGAATCACGAAAGAATTCTATTGGACAAAATTAAAGCAGGATGTGAAGAATCATATCCGATGTTGCCGAGAATGTCAGCAAGAAGGAAAACCTGGACATTCCATTAAACCTGCACCTCTCCAGCCTATACCTGCTGAAGGAGAACCTTTTGCAGAAATAATTATAGATTGTGTGGGTCCACTACCTAAGTCCAAGTCTGGAAATCAGCACTTATTTACCGTTATGGAAAGAGTAACTAGATACCCAGAATAAGGAGTTTGGTGTTGTTATACTTACTAAAATCATGATGAACCATTTGGATAATACTTATTCATGTTCTAGTCTTGGGTTCCGTAAAATAATTACATAGTCTAGTATTGTACCGCTAATGTAGCATGTGGTGTATTATCTTGCATTTTGAGCGTGAACTTCACGTTATGTAATGTTGTTTTGAAAGTTTGTATTTCATGGTTGTTAACATTAATAATTGATGTTATATTGGTGGTGTATATTTTTCTACTTATTACGATGTATGTGTATAGGAATGTATGTTTCATATCTGTTTTAGTTGTAAATTTATGTTTTTGTGTCTTGTTGTTCATGCACTACCAACTCTTGGTATATACTCATTAAGGTTCTGATGAGGTCAGAGTATGACCATTAATTAGGATAATTAATGTATGTTATTTAGAATGGGGACTGTACATATGTTAAGGGGGGGAGAAGTGTCAGCTGTGTTTCTGCACTGGCAATAATGATTATTGTAAAAGGAGGGTTTGTAAGATGTGTTGTGGGTTATGTATATGGTTGTAATATGGCCATTATCTATGGTGTTTATTTTCTGTACTGGGATTGTGTACTAGAGGTTTTGTAATATCTAGTATGGTTTTTAATTTTATACTCTTATACATTATTGCATTTATTCTTTGTTTTAAATAAAAATATAAAAAAAACTAGATACTCAGAAGCAATTCCCATGCAAAGTATTAACACTAAAGCCATTCACAAGGCTTTAACCAGATTTATTTCTTGTTTTGGCATTCCTAAATCTATTCAAAGTGATCAAGGTACTAACTTCACTGCCAAAGCATTTATAGAAGCATTAACTAGGTTAGGGATAATCTACAACTTATCCACTGCTGTGAGGGAAAAGTTCAACAGATAGGAGTAGCGAGCGAGTATATGGTAACAATAGTTTGATTGCTGGTTGCTTGTTAAGGTAGGGTAAGTCTAGCTCCTGCTGTCCCCCCCTTCCCTCCCTCTCCCCGAAAGGTGACGTGTGGGGCTCCGGCCAAACAGTAATCACTCGACTCACAGCTCCCAGCACAACTGTAAGTACAAGCCTGCTCCTATTCTAGTGGACTTATTGGTTGAAAGCTTCGCTTTTGACCTATAATAAACTTAGTCCTTTCAGTCTTGATCTCCATGTTAGATGTTTTAATAATCACCAAGTCTTTTAGGTATTGTACTTATCATGGAGAGTGATTTCTTAAGCAGTGGGTAACCTGTCTCTCTTTCCAGCTTGGAATGACAGACTGGGTCACCTGCCAGCCAACGAGAAGTGTTGAAGGAAACGGACTAACGTCCCGAGACGTCACTCTTTACCTACGTGATTAACTGTACACCACCGCAGGACATAACCCCTCATCTTTGCAGTGGTAAAGAACCTGCGTTCCTGTCATCTGGACTGACTGTTCAAGGCTATAGACTCTGTGAAGAACTAGCCGTTGGGTTGTCATCAACACCTGTGACCCCCCCCCCCACACATCATCAACAATGGCTATAATCTCTGCAAGACTGTGTCAACATCAACCAGACACCCAAGTTTAATTGTATATATCATTTATATCATTTATATTTTTCATTTTTCATTTTTCTTTAAAGTAGGATAAATATTTCATATTTAAGTATTTTATATTTTATATTTTATAAATAACAAAGTGTTTATGTTTGTCAGTTTTTATTCTTTTTCTATTCATTAATTTTCCTGAGGAGGAGCCAGCCCTGGTAATACTGTCTGAAGTTGTTACAGGGCTGAGTAAGCCTTCACAAGCGGCGACCTTGCCAGGATCAACTCGACTGAATCAAGATTCAACTCTATCTCGAATCTACCATTGGAACTTCAATGCCGCATACCACAGACGGTTACCACCAGCCCTGGGTAATCATTCTTTATGGTAGGACTACAGTACAGGTATTTAAAATATTTGGTGATTGTTATAGTCTCAATTTATTGTAAGTCAAGTCAAGGCAGGATATACTAGTTAATTCTGCCACCTAATTTTGTGAGCTTGAAACGATTTGGAGGAATAGACTCTAGTGACTCGAGATTTTCCAGTGACAATTTGTTTCATTTAGCTCTTTATTATATCAAGGAAACTGTTGTACAACACTCTTGATATATTGGTGAGAAGATTGGATGGTCAAGGGACCCCATTCTACTTACTGTTTGCTTGGAGCCAGCATAGAACCCTTCGTTTTCGTTAATACATATTGTTTAATCGAAGCAGGGATTGAACCCTCTGGTTTATTTACAGTTTGAGCGGAGCAGGAATTGAACCCTCCGTTTTCTTTGACACCCATTTCATTTTCCCCTTGAAGTTTAAGTTATTCTTGCAAGTATGGAGGAATACCAGTTTTGGATGAATGCTGGAAGTAAGTTAGGAATAACGGGGAAGAATTTAGAAGCTTTCATTAGGGCTAAGATCCAGGAAAGAGAAAAAAAGGAAAGAGAAAGAATAGAGAGAGAGAGAACCAAGAAAGACAGTTAGAAAGAGAGAGAGAGAGGACAAAAATGAGAGTGATAGACTTGATCGTGAGGAGAGAGCTAGAGTACGTGAGGAACAAGCCAAAATACGTGAGGAACAAGTTAGATTAAGTGAACTTGAGGAAAGAGCAAAAGATAGAGAACATGAGTAAAGAGAAAGAGAAAAAGATCGTGAGGTAGAGAAATCTTGCCTTGAATTAGAGAATAAGAAGTTAACTTTCTCACAACAGCAATTAGAGGAAGGAGTAATAGAACAACGTGCAGCTAGTGCACATATTCCAACACCTAATTTTCCTCCCTTCACAGAGGTGGAAGACATAACTTCATACATTATCAGGTATGAAAATACCGCTACCCTCTGTGAATGACCTGCTGACACCTGGGCTACCAGGTTAGGAATGTTATTTTCTGGTACAGCTTTGAATATCTATGCAACTTTGTCGCAGGATATCATATGTAATTATAACCTACTGAAGAAGGCAATCCTTAAAGTATACCATAAAACCACAAATTCTTACAGGAAAGATTTCAGGTATGCCACCTTACAGCATGGCCAGAACTTTCAGCAGTTACAGGTAACACTCGTTTGTTCGACTTTTGGATAGAGAGTTCAGGAATTGATCACAGTTATGAATCTCTTAGAGACTTCATGGTGGCTGACCAGTTCCTGAGAGCTCTTCCCCACCAGATACCAACATTCATTAGAAAACGTAACCTGATTAAAGCTGAGGAAGTTGCTGAGGCCGCTGACTTGTATGCTGAGGCTCACAATTCCTATAAAGACCTAAAGGGATCGAACCCTAAGGGCAAGGGTTCACCAGATCTTAAATCAAAGCCTCTAGTGGAAAGTAAACTGACTTCTTTTATTCCTGTTTGTCATTTGTGTGGTATTAAGGGACATAAACGTCCAGATTGTCCTTCTAAGAAGGTCCAAAAAGTTGGAAGATGTTTTAAAGACTGTAATGACCAAGGACCCTTCTGTTCAGGAACAGTTAATGGACTTAATGTATCTACCATTTTACGAGACACTGGATGCACATGTATAGTCATTTCTGATAAGCTGTTCCCTAATCTTTAAGAAACTCATTCCTCTGCTATTCTTTCAGACTACTTGGGCTGTATGGACACTTTTCCTACCATCCGTTATTACATTAGGTCTAAATGGTTCACAGGTTGGTCTGAAGCCGCACTAGCTCCCATCACTTCTTGCTCCGTACTAATAGGTAATGTAAAAGGTGCCATTCTTCCTTCTGAGGTTGACCTTTCATTACTAAAGATGGACATAAGCTTTTCAGATCCTCTTCCTGTAGAGTGTAGAGTCAGAGAAGCCCCTCGAAAGTCCAGATGAGGCAATGTCTCGGAATATTCATGTGGGGTTAGAAACCAGTGATACTACTCTCGAAAGCGAGATAGTAGAATCACCGGTTCACTTGTTAGATGAAAGTGGAGATATCACCTCCGATACTATAAATGTCTTGACTAGGGCTCAGACCAAAGCCCAGGCTTCTCCTACTGTCCATCCTTTGATTTTCCCTGACTTTAAGCCTTTAGATATATCGAAGGACTCCTTGTCAATTTACAACATAATTGCCCTTCTCTTCAGAATTGCCATAATGCAGCTAGACAAAATCAAGTTATCCAAAGGAAAAACTTTTCATATAAATTTGAATATATAAAAGGTATCTTGTATAAATCAGTATTCATATTAAATTCAGATGAGATAGACTATTCCATCTTAGTTCTTCCAAGTCAATGCAGAGAGACTGTTCTTAAAATGCCTCATGACCTACCAGTGGCTGGACATTTCTCGCGTCGTATAACCTTAAATAAAATTAGGGAAACCTATTTTTGGCCCAAAATGTCCTCAGATGTCACTACCTATTGTAGATCGTGTAAAGTTTGCCAACTGTCATCCTCCCGAGGTACCAGGCGAGTACCTATGGTCAAAATGCCAATCTTTAAGGTACCATTTGAAAGAGTAGCTGTTGACATCGTTGGTCCTTTATCTCCACTTTTATCTGGGGGACATAGATATATATTAACATTAGTTGATTATGCTTCGAGTTTCCCTGAAGCCGTACTCTTTAAGACCATAACTACTACAGAGGTGGCTGATGCCCTTTTGTCCATCTTCTCCAGAGTTAGCATCACTAGAGAAATTTTGTCTGACCGTGGGACACAATTCACATCTGACTTAATGCAACACCTATACCAACTTCTGGGAGTGAAGCCTCTCTTTACAACACCATATCATCCCAGCTGTAATGGGAGGATTGAGAGCCAGCAATCGGTTCTCAAGTCCATTTTAAGGAAACTTTGCTCCCCTAAACCTAAGAAGTGGCATCGTTACCTACCCTGTGCTTTGTTTGCCATGAGGGAAGTTCCCAGTGACCCTTTGGGGTTTTCACCTTTTGAACTTCTCTATGGTAGACAGGCCAGAGGTCCCATTGTCCATCCTTCATGACTTATGGACTAATGAGGAGTAAATGCTGAGGTTCAGTCTTCTTACCAGTTTCTCCTTGACCTTAGATCCAAACTTGAGGAGACCTCCGACATAGTTTCGAAAAACTTAAGCTTATCAATGGATCAGTACAAAACCTATTTTGATTCCAAAAGTCAGAGGAGAAATTTTAAAGTAGGAGATGAAGTTCTGGTACTTTTGTCTATCAAGTGAATTATTAGTAGCATGGAAAGGTCCATATAAGGTGTTAAAAATTTGTGGGAAGGTTGATTACCTCATAGAAGTCAAGGGGACACCTAAGCTTTATCATATCAACATCCTTAAGAAATATTACCGAAGAAATTCGGTTAACTGCCTGAATAACTTTGATTTAGTTTTTGCACACAAACTTGATAAGACAACTGAGGAGTGTAAGGTGTGCGTAATTGACACCTCTAACTTAGACTTTGACAGAGAACTACTCGACTTGGTGACTCTTGACCACTCGGATGCAACAAACATTAATATTAACGAGTCTTTGGATGACCATGAGAAACATGAACTACTTCAATGTGTGAGTAATTTCTCAGACGTTTTTACTGATATTCCAGGTGTCACCTCCACGGTAGTCCATAAGATTGACTTAGTCACGCACAATCTTATCAAACGGAAATTATACCCAGTTCCAGTTCACCTTAGGGATGCATTTGACAGAGAGGTAGACAAATTATTAAAACTAAAGATCATTGAACCTTCAGTATCTACATATTGCTCACCAGTGGTCATGGTTAAGAAGGAGGATAATTCATATAGACTTGCTATTGACTTCAGAGGCCTTAATGCTATAACTCGGTGGGATGCTGAGCCTATGCCCTTAATAGATAGCGATCTACACAAATTTTATGACGCTTCCTTCTTTTCAGAGATTGATATTGCGCAGGCATATCATCAAGTAATGTTAGATCCTTCTTCTAAGCAGTACACCACTTTTCCTACCCACCAAGGACTGATGCAGATGTGAACTATGCCCTTCGGTTTGGCAACTGCCTGTGCTACCAACGTGAGACTGATGAGAAAGGTCTTGGGTAATATGCCAAATGTTTCAGTTTATTTTGATAACATTTACATAATGACATCCACGTGGGGCAAGCATATCCAAACATTAACATCAGTTTTGCGTAGGTTACGCTCACATGGCCTCACTGCCAATCCAAAGAAATGCTTCGTTGGGTATAACATGATTAGATATCTCGGACTGATCCTTTCTAATAACTCTTTGCAGCCTCTCTCCAGTAAGATCAAAGCTTTATTAGAATTTAAATTCCCCCAAACCAAGAAGCTCATGCATAGCTTTCTTGGTTCTGTAAATTTTTATGCACGGTTTATCCCCAACCTTACTGATCTTACAGGCATCTTATCTGACCTTCTTAAAAAGTCTGTGAAGGAACCTCTTGAACTTTCCGACGTAGCTAAGGAAAAGTTTAATGAGATTAAAAATATCTTTTCGAAAGACCCTATACTTAAGATTCCAGATATTAATAAAACATTTTGTTTAAGAACTGATGCCTCCAATACTGGCTTAGGTGCTGTGTTACTACAATACCATGATGGTACTCCCTTCCCTGTATGCTTCCTAAGCCGGAAACTCCTTCCCGCACAAACGAGATACTCCACCATAGAAAAGGAATGTTTGGCTCTTCTGTGGGGTATCTCCAAGCTTAAATTTTGTTTACTAGGAAAAGAATTCATTTTAGAGATGGATCACAAACCTTTGATATACCTAGAAACTTTTAAGGGAACCAACAGTCGCCTCTTGAGGTGGACATTGGCACTCCAGGCTTTTAAGTTCCATATTGTGTATATCAATGGTTCATCCAATTATTTCTCTGACTGGTTAAGTCGTGGCAGTCAGTAGAAAATTTGTTGCCTTATGCGACTTCCACATGTTAGAACTTTTTCTTCGCCTATTCTTATACTCCTTGAATATAAGTCTTGGTATGGGGGAGTGTGAGGGAAAAGTTCAACAGATAGGAGTGGCGAGCGAGTATATGGTAACGATAGTTTGAATGCCCCACCCCGAAAGGTGACGTGTGGGACTCCAGCCAAACAGTAATCACTCGACTCACAGCTCCCAGCACAACTGTAAGTACAAGCCTGCTCCTATTCTAGTGGACTTATTGGTTGAAAGCTTCACTTTTGACCAATAATAAACTTAGTCCTTTCAGCCTTGATCTCCATGTTAGATGTTTTAATAATCACCAAGTCTTTTAGGTATTGTACTTATCATGGAGAGTGATTTCTTAAGCAGTGGGCAACCTGTCTCTCTTTCCAGCTTGGAATGACAGACTGGGTCACCTGCCAGCCAACGAGAAGTGTTGAAGGAAACGGACTAACGTCGCGAGACGTCACTCTTTACCTACGTGATTAACTGTGCACCACCGCAGGACATAACCCCTCATCTTTGCAGTGGTAAAAAACCTGCGTTCCTGTCATCTGGACTGACTGTTCAAGGCTATAGACTCTGTGAAGAACTGGCCGTTGGGTTGTCACCAATACCTGTGACCCCCCCCCACACATCATCAACAACGGCTATAATCTCTAATCTATAATCTCTGTCAACATCAACCAGCCACCCAAGTTTAATTGTATACATTAGCGTTGAATTCAGATATTTATATTTTTCATTTTTCATTTTTCTTTAAAGTAGGATAAATTTTTCATATTTAAATATTTTATATTTTATATTTTCTAAATAATGAAGTGTTTATGTTTGTCAGTTTTTATTCTTTTTCTATTCATTAATTTTCCTGGGGAGGAGCCAGCCTTGGTAATACTGACTGAAGTTGTTACAGGGCTGAGTAAGCCTTCACAACTGCCTATCATCCTCAGTCCCAAGGCGCCATGGAAAGATTCCATCAGACGTTAAAAACCATGCTGAGAACTTTTTGTATGCATTTTACTACAGACTGGGATGAATGACTACCTTTGTTGCTGTTTTCATTAAGGGAAACTGTGCAGGAGTCTACCGGGTATAGTCCGTATGAGCTGATCTTATGGCACAGTGTACGAGGTCCTCTTCGGGTGCTCAAGGAGGGATGGAGGGGAGAAGACGTTAGCTCAACACTCTACAGCCCGTCTTCAAGGTTGCAGGTGGCACGTTAGTTAGCCAAGAGTAACCTAAAGGCAGCTCAAAATAAGATGAAACAGAGGTATGACAGAAATGCACAATATCGCTTCTTTCATCCAGGAGACAAGGTGTTGGTGCAGGAACCTATACCTGGCCACACCTTGAAAGCTAGATTTACAGGACCTATGCAAATTGTAAGTAAATTATCTGATGTAAATTATGTGGTATCTCCCTTTAACAAGACCTCAAAAACTAAAACTTACCACATTAATCAATTATAATTTTTTCATACACCACATAGTCCCAGTAATGACTCTGCCCTCTTCTTCTGAGGACGACTCTGACTCTTTGCTCTCTATTTCTGAAATTAATGTCAAGCTTCCAAACTCTGTCCTCCTCAAGGACTCTAGCCCTTTAATGCTGGGGCTATCTGATACCCTGATATTTTTTTGGATGTGCCGAAAAAATGTTCGTTAGGTTATCATGATTTAGATGTGCGAAACTCTAAACCTGCTAAACTCTCCATCTATAGAGCTAATCCTGAAAAGCAGAAGCTTCTTCAGCAGGAGGTAGAATTCTTGTTAGAGCATGGGTTAGTGGAGGAGTCGTCTAGTCCATGGGCTTCACCGTGCATCCTTGTTAAAAAAGCTGATGGAGGTTTTCGCATGATGTGTACAGACTACTGTAAGGTGAATGTGGTCACAATTATAGATGCTTACCCTCTTCCTCGTCTGGATGACATAATCGACTTTGTGAGTAAGGCTACTTTTTGTGTCCAAGTTAGATTTCCTTAAAGGTTACTATCAGGTACCTTTGACAGATAAGGCGAAGGAAATCTCTGCCTTCATAATTCCAGGAGGTCATTATCAATATACAGTTACCCCCTTCGAAATGAAAAACTCCCTCTCTTCATTCCAGAAACTTATCCATCAGGCTATTAAAGGACTTGAAGGCACGGCAGCTTATCTAGATGACATCATAGTGGAGTCTGATACCTGGGATCAACACTTGTTTAGGCTCAAGGCTCTCTCTGAGACCTTCCAGAGTTCCCATTTAACTGTTAATTTATATAAGTCTTCCTTTGGCCAGGCCACTGTTACTTTTCTGGGCCATGAAGTAGGTAGTGGCAAATTTGCTCCTAAATTTGCTAAGGTTCTTGCCGTTAAAGATTACCCAATTTTCCATGATAGGAAATCTCTTCAACGTTTCCTAGGCATCGTAGGGTTTTATAGAAAATTTTGCCAATTTTTTTTTAAATATTGTAGCCCCCCTTACCTCTCTTACCAGTCGCAAAGTTCCCTTTAATTGGACCATAGAATATCAAAATGCTTTTACGAAAGCAAAAAGATTATTGTGTATTGCACCCATTCTTTTGTCTCTAGACTTCTCCAAACCTTTCTTGTTATAGGTTGATGCTTGTGGGGGTTGGGGCAGTATGTTCAAAACAGGGACTGGGGGTTTGCAGCCGGGGCATCTACTCACGAAGTTCCAGCCACCCCCGAGGACCTACTCAAAAATTTGAAAAAGAAGCCCTCGTGGGGGATGGCCTTGGGAGCACTTCGAATATATGGGGCCAGACTTCCGGGTGTCCACTACACCGACTACAACCCTCTAGTTTATTTCAAATATAAAATCCACACAAAATATGAAGTCGTCACTTAGGCTGAAACCCATATAAAAATCAGGGAAAACACACGGGAAAAGAAAATAAGTTGGGAAACCCTTTTTACCAGAGTCTAAAAATTAAATAAAATTTTAAGGTTAGGAGTGTTAGGGGATTTAGGGTAATTCGAAAGCTCTTTTTTTTTTTTGTCCCTGTGTTGGTGTTTTTTTTAGGGGGGGGGGTTAGGATCCGCCCCCCCCCGTACCTTGGACCTACTTTAACCCCTACTGTCTGCTGTCTCACTCTAATTTAGGTTTGACTTTATGTCGCGAAAAAAGCGAGCTTATCTATGATTGGGAGGGTTAAAGGGGAAAAGGCATTTCCATTGGTGCCATGGTGGCAGGGTTTTCCCAAGGGAGGGGGGGACCTTTTCCGACCCTCTCAGGTGGGGTGGGCATGCAAAGAGTACATAACCTTTTATTCGCCATGTACACACCCCCCCTAGAAAGACGATCTGCCCCCAAAACCAAACAAACCATACTAGAGCGAACAACGGGGCCTCGTCGATTGATCGAACCCGGGTTTAAACCCCCAACGAAAATGGTTTTTGGCAATCCCCCGGGGTGTTATGAGCACCCCACCTGTCTGCCCTTGCATTCCCTTTTCTAGAACTGGTGAAGCATTGTCGTCCTATGGCTTCTTTTCTCCCTTTGCTTACCGTGGAGTGCACTAAACCTACTTTGTACATATGTACAAAAGCTTCTGCTTTCTTGGGAAGGATAATAAAAATCAAAAAATTTTTGCTGTTTTATTTTCTTCCATACACCCAAGATACAGGCCCTTTAACTCCTGCGTTGTAATAACCATCAACACTGCTGCAACCACCACAACCATCATCACTGCTTCTGCCACCACAACCACCATACTGCTGCAACCTCCACCACTATCACTACTGCAAAAAGTCAGTGCCAGCCACCACCCTCATCAGGTTTAGCCCCCCAACCTCATCACTGCTGCAACCCCCACAACCATTATCATGCTGCAACCCCCACCATCTTCACGCACAACAATGAGGTTGCAGAAAACCCCAACCATCATCACGTTTCAACCACCCCTAACATTTTCACTGCCAAACCCCATAACCTTCATCATGAGCAACCCAAAAAAATCAATCAATGTTGCAACCTCACACCATCAGACTGTTCAGCCACCAAAACTATCATACTGCTGTAACCACCACAACCATCATGACTGCTGAAACCACTTTTAAAACCCTCATCACTGCGCAACCCCCACAACCATCATCACTGGTGAACCACCCAACCACACACGCTGCAACCACCACAACCACATCCGGCAACCATCACAACCATCATCACTTGAACCACCAAAAACCATCATCACTGCTGCAACCACCACAAACCATCACACTTTGGCCCAACCCCCCAACCTTCACCTGGGTGCAACCAAGAAAACTCATCACTGCCAACCCCCCACAACCCTCATCCTTGTAACCCCCACAAACCCTCACACGCTGTAACCACCACTACCACCATCACTGCTGCAACCACCACAACCATCATCACTGCTGCAACCACCACAACCATCATCACTGGTGTAACCACCACTACCACCATCACTGCTGCAACCCCCACAACCATCATCACTGCTGAAACCCAACCACTACCACCATCACTGCTGCAACCCCATTAACCATCACCCACTGCGTAAACCACCACTACCACCATCACTGCTGCAACCACCACAACCATAATCACTGCTGCAACCATCAAAACCCCATCATGACTGTTGCAACCACCACAACCATCATCACTGCTGCAGCCACCTACCACCATCACTGCAGCAACCACCACAACCATCATGAGTGCTGCAACCACCACAACCATCATGAACTGTTGCAACCACCAAAACCATCATCACTGCTGCAACCACCACAACCTCATCACTGCTGCAGCCACCACAACCATCATCACTGGTGTAACGCCACAACCATCATCACTGCTGCAAAAACACCGTGTGGCATGCAAAGCGTAGAACCTTATTCGGCGCATGTACACACCCTCATTGAAATGCATATCCCCAACCAGTGAACAGTACTAGGGTTGAACGATGGGGCCCCATCGTTCGATCAGTATCCAGGTTCAGTCAATGAGAAGATGGTTCTGGCAATCGCAAAAGGTGTTTGTGGGCACCATCCGCCTGTCTGCCCTTGTCATTTCCATGCAGACCTGGTTGAGCACTGTTGTCCATTCTGTCTCCAGGCTGTCTTTGGCCTTGCCTAAACTGGTTGTACACATACATTTTTCCAACTATATATAGTGTACATAGTTGTAAATATTGACATTGCTGTTGGTGAAGGAAAATATAATTCATAGTCATTCAGCTGTGTTTGTTCTGCTCCTCGCTCCATTTACACCCAGAATAACAGGTTTTATTGTCCCTGGGTTGTAATATGGGCAGCCTGTCCGGGAGCTGGAACTGGAGCTGGAGGTGGAACTGGAGCTGGAACTGGAGCTGGGCTTAAAGCACGAGTTGAGCCTAGGGTGATGCTGGAGCAGGAACATTGTGTAGCTTGCTTTCTGGCATTACGTTAGCTTTGCCAATGCTTTATGAAACTATGCACATCAGCCCTGTGTTTTAAGGTCAAGCCTGTCGTCTACTACCTAAGCAACAAAGTAGGTCATATTCGCCCATACTGTCCAAATAAACCCCACCCATTAGGGAAAATCTGCAATGCCCCAAGTAACATATCCCTAAAAGAAGTAGAGAAAGGGATGGCCCGTTATTGTTGTACGAGCCGTATTTCACTTCAGGAAGACTCAAAAACAACTGAAGCCAGAACCTTTAGAGATACTGGAGGATACTGCTCGCTTATAATTCAAAGTTTATTCTCTATAAGGATTACAATGCTGAGTTTACAGAATTTGGTTATTGTGTGGTTTACATGTATTAAAATAATGATTACAGAGTGTACCACTAGAACACCTAGCATGGCTAGGTATTTCGGGCAGACTTAGGGAGGAAATACTTCCCCTTTATGAACACACTTCATTACAATCCTCCGTTTTGCGGGAAGCATTTGGAGGAGCGATTTTGTCTGTCCCTTGCATAGAATTTATATACAGTGCAAATATTACACTGGATATTTGACTGTAGGTGTATCCAAAGGATTTCCTATGAAATATGCTATGTTATTACTGGGTAATAACATTACCACTGCTAGTGTATGTCATGAACCCATAATGATTAATTCTTTTTCCGGTGTTGGCCATGACTCGGGCAACATCCCGAGAGTTGTCTGGCGAGAATTGTTATATCTTCGAAATTGGTCATCCTGTGTTATTTAACTATTGTAAGAGAATATGTTCATCACTTAATATTATAGCGTGAAAGTCCCCGTTTATAGCTAAAATAGAGACTTTCGGCGTTATATTATTATCTGTTAATATATGAAAAATACCATGGTATTATCGTTATTATCACTATTATCACTATTATCACTATTTTGTTATTATCACTATTATTTTATTATTATGGTTAGGTAGGATTTCTTGTGTATATAGAGTAGAGTTTAAGTCTCAGAACCATCCGGTGAATTGTTCAGTTGTTTATGTCCGGCTGACTGACATTGGGTCAGGTGATCCAACCTGACGATGCGTCAACAGACTGGCAAGTTGTTAGGTAAGACACATATGCAACAGTTAGGTATCTTTATTTCGAAACGTTTCGCCTACACAGTAGGCTTCTTCAGTCGAGTACAGAAAAGTTGATAGAAGCAGAAGATACTTGAAGACGATGTAATCAGTCCATCACCCTTAAAGTTTTGAGGTGGTCAGTCCCTCAGTCTGGAGAAGAGCATTGTTCCATAGTTCAAGTATCTTCTGCTTCTATCAACTTTTCTGTACTCGACTGAAGAAGCCTACTGTGTAGGCGAAACGTTCGAAATAAAGATACCTAACTGTTGCATATGTGTCTTACCTAACAACCTGTCGGTATTTTATACCATTTTAATGTTCAGACTGGCAAGTAGTCAGTCTGCTCCCTGCTCTAGCCCTGACAACTGATCGTATATTGGCTCTTACGGTGTACAGTTTGAATGGTTTTGAGAATTGGACTCTAGAGCTGACTCAGTTGTTGTCCTCATTGCTCTGAAAGACTCTTTTGATATTTATATTTTTGGTCAGTTCAGTAATCCATAGAGATACTTCACGGGCCAGATTCAAAGGTCTTGTTAAATCTTGTACCTTTTGTATTTTGAGTTTAGTCTTGTTAAAACAAAGACATAAATGTTATTGAAGACTGAATTACAGGAAGAATAATTAAACTTCCTTATTAATGTGACGTTTCCATGATTTTGAACTAAATGTATATGGTAAATTTATTGTACAAAGTATTAAGTTGCATTAACTACAAAGAGAAGATAAAGTATTGTATTTAAATACTTTAATAAATTTGAATATTATTCTATGGAGTTTCCCAGTTGAAATTATTTCCCCTAGACTCTAAAACTTTAAATAACTCGGATCCAAAAATCTTGTTGCATAAGAAATGAATGGTAACAGGCCACATTCTGAAGTTCTTTAAAAAATTTCTTATTCACAACAAGAATGCTGACCTATCCTTGAACGACTCTGATCTCGGAATAGCCAATTTTTTTACAAGGAAAACTGGACAGAATCTCGTAAATTTAGTGAACAGACCTAGGTCAAGCCTTCCTATTCCAGGGTTGCAGGATTGCCAGATATCTGTTTCCATGCCCGGGGGACTGTCCTTCCAGGAAGAACAACAAAAGGACCTTTCCTTGAATTTCACTTTTCAGGCAGCCATGGGTAAATCCTTTTCGGATTATCAGGTCAAACACGACCTTAAAAACGGCTATTTGATCTGCACTGACACTGTAAGGAGATAGCGGGTTTATAAGAACATATGAACATAAGAAAAGAGGAACACTGCAGCAGGCCTGTTGGCCCATACTAGGCAGGTCCTCCACAGATCCATCCCTCATAAAAACATAAGAAATAAGGAATACTGCAACAGGCCTACTGGTCTATGCGAGGCAGCTTTTAATTCTTCTCACCGGCTTAAGCCAATGTCTTGACCTAGTGAGGTCAGACACATCATTTAAGGGAGGAGCACTGCATCCGCCCTAGTAGCTAGTCAGGTCCAACTCACACCCACCCACACCCACTCATGTATTTATCCAACCTATTATTAAAACTACGCAATGTGTCTATGACGGTACTCGGGAATTTGTTCCACTCATCCACAACTCTATTACCAAACCAGTGCTTTCCTATAACCTTCCTGAATCTGAATTTTTCCAATTTAAAGCCATTGTTGCGAGTCCTGTCTATGTTAGATATTTTTAACATGCTATTTATATCCCCTTTATTAATTCCCGTTTTCCATTTATAGGCCTCAATCATGTCCACCCTAATTCTACGCCTTTCTAGAGAGTGCAGATTCAGGGCCTTCAGTCTTTCCTCATAGGAAAGATTTCTGATACATGGTGTAGACAGCCTGTACTGTCTGCACAGACAGCCCATGCTGTCTGCCAGCTTATTTCATATTTTGCGCCACTCAGGTGCTGCCCTCTGTAGCCAGGCCTCTAGGTAGGCACGCCACCCTGCAGGCCCATGCCTCCCTCTCATTCCTAGGCTGACCGACTTGACAGACACAAGTGCTCCCCCTCCACAGACTGGCTTGCGGTCACTCCCTCACACTGCCCATTGTGTACTCACTCCTACCCAATTAAAGCCAAACTAGTCCACGGCCGTATCATTGCTACCTACGCTACCTCCATCGGCACTAACCGTTGTTCAGCAGAAGAATAGAAATAACAGTGGTGACAGCGGAGTCAACGGCATTGTGAGCCTCTTCAGGGTGGAGGGGTCAACACCATCGGTCGACGCCAGTCAACATCATCCATCGTCACCCAACGCACCTGCTGGCCTAAGGAGTTATCTGTTACTCCCAGCGTCTTGACGGGACCTGAGATAGATCTTCGTCCTAGATTTTTCCCACAAAATCTGGACATAGGCGTCACGGCGTCATCTCCAGCCTTAGCAGTCACGTGTTCACCTCATCACCCTCTCTACAGCCCTTCAACACTCTCCAGCACCATTCTCCTGCCTCCTACAGCGTCCCTACGCCCTTCTCAGCTACAAGAAGTAGAGGTGAGGTCGTTTAGTGTGTTGGCTTCGTGTGGCTCCACGCGTGACCACGAGGCAGCTCTGGGGTTGGTTTATACCCTAATCAGCGTGTAAACACACCAGCCTCCTCTACAGCCTTCTCTGCTACGCAACGACGTCCATCTCGCCGTCCATGTGTGTTGTGTTCTTCCCAGTTTCCTCCCAGAAGTTCTACCTGGCTTAACCACGTGGGAACCCAGTTGGCTTAGCCCCTAAGCCAGCTCAGTTCAGCGTCTACAGTAGCTCGTGACTCATCATAGTGTCTACAACTACTCAGCGTCTACGTATCTCCAGCCAGTGCAGTTTTTTTTGTGTTGCCCAGTTTAATTTTTTTTTCTTTCCCTTGCTGTTACATTCCCAGTTCATCACCAGTTCTGTTTTCCCCAGTGATTTGTTACAGTAAAACTTACTCGTCCCAGTTCAAAGTTTCACTTAAGCTTGTTTTTAGCACGTTCGAGTAGTGCAGTAAATGTTTTGTTCTCCGTGTGCTGAAGCCGCAGCCAGTCAGCGCACCCAGACACGCTTGCCAGTGTAAACAACCCAAGCACAGCTGTGGATCACGCCGGGTATCCACGTTCTTCTAATATCTTATACCTCCACAGAGTTACCCCGGTCCTTCCTGTTCTTCCCAAGTCCATTCTGATAATTTTTCCTACGACATTGAAGCCCCATAGCAGCGTAAAAATGCTACGAGGGTGTGTGTTACTAGGACCTAAAAATTTTCCCCAAAACTGCAGCGCCAGTATTTTCGTCCTTTCCCCACTAAAGTTAATAAACAGTGACTTTTTTTTTATTTTTTTATTTTTTTTTTAAAAAATTTGAGCACACATACGAGGTCAAAAAATACAGATAAAGCACATCCCAAAAGCCACTTTTACTATGCATAGCTTTTACGGGTGCCTTAAAATTAACTTAAGTTTAAAACAAAGCAAGAGAAATCGTGATAAAACTTTAAAAGAAACAGATTATATAAAGCACAAGTGAGTATTACAAAAAAGGGGTCTAGGGTTTCTTGCTTTGTTGACATTCGTAAATGGAAAAATTTGTTAGGTATTTTGGTTAAAAAAAATTAAAGTTAGTTTGGGTTTTAATTTTTAACATTTATGTGATTAATTGGAGAAACATTTAAGTATACAATTTATAGGTTCAGTTATTTTTTTTTATTTATTTTTTTATTTATTTTTTTTTATTTTCCCAAATTTGTCACCATACAGAGGTACAAAAAAAAAAATAAAAAAAAAAGGCAGATGAACCCACTTATACTTGCATAGCTTTACGGGGGGTTTAAAAATTAACTTAAATTAATAAGAAATGATTATTATTATTTTATTATAATCAAAAAGAAGCGCAAAGCCACAAGGGGACATAAGCGCGCTATTTGAATGATAAATCAGTGATAAAACATTAATGAAAACAGATAACAAAAAAGCAAAAGGGTGAGTTTTACAAAGACAGGTCATATGGTTGCATTGTTAGGTAGTGATTCTGTTAGGTAGTGTATTTTTTGGGTTTTGGGTGGAAGTAATCTTTGGAAGAGACTTGAATTTATAAACAGGTAGTGTTTCTTTTTTTTACAGGTAATGAATTCCGATTTTAGGGGCCTTTTATGTGCATGATTTTTTGCATGTGGAATGGACACGAAAACATAAAGAGTGATCTGTGCCTTGGTTTTGGTAAGTGTTCTGTTGAGGTTGGCAAGGAGATTTTTGAGGGGAGGGTTAATATCAGAGTTAAGTGTTTTTATGAAATGGTGCATAATAAGTAGGAGTTTTGTATGGGGTAGGTTTTGTGTTTTGAAAATTGGGGGAGGGCTCCCTTGTGGAATTTGTTATCATTCTAACTGCACCCTTTTGTTGGGGTAATTTAGGGTCTAGAGGTTATTTGTTGTTGACCCCATGCACAAATCCATAGGTGGATAGGGGTAAATAAGAAGGAAAGGGCCGGAGGGTGTTGTGGAACATGTACCGTTCTTCGATAATAGCACAGTTTGGGAAAAATTTTTCTTAGAAAATTTGTGTATATGTGTAAAAATTTTGATTCATTTAAGGGGATTCCTAAAAAATTTTTCCCTCTTTTGCTTTGTGAAAGGTATCTTTCTTTAGTTTAAAGGGACTCTGTAGCTCTGTTCCCAAAACTAAATGAAGTAGGTTTTGTCAATTTTTTAGTGAAAGTTTGTTCCCCTCACCCAGGTAGATTTTTTCTGTAATTGGGAAATTACAGTATTGGTTTGCGTGACTGGGCTCGGGTGGGAGGCGATGTAGTGTCATTGCAAATGTTGGGTTTGGTAATTGGGAAAGCTTTTGGTGGGTTCATTATGATAGGAGAAAGAGAAGAGGGCCAGGGCACCCCCCTGTGGGACACCAACTGAATTTGGTTTGAAAAAGTTTTTCCCCCATTTGCATACACATATTGACTTCTGTTGCTGAGGTATGACAGGTAGTTAGGGAGTGCCCTCTTATACCATAGTGTACAATTTTACGTGGGCAAGTCATGGTTAACTGTATCAAAGCTTTACGAAAGTCAATGAAGACCCTTGGGCTTCTTTTTTCTCTATTGCAGGTTTATTTTCAGCATGGTAAAATAGCACTTAGTTTTTTTTTTGGCCCTGAAACCCAAAATTTTGGCAGGGGTTTGGTATTTTTTGGGGAAAAGGTAGGAGTAGATTCTTTTATGAATTAATTTTTCAAAGTTTTTTTGAGGAGGGTGAAAGTTGGTATTGGCCTAAGTTATTCAACTCTGTTTCGTCTCCCCTTTGGGGATGGGGTAACCCTTGCTATTTTGATACTGTAGGGGGGGTGGAGGATTCAATGGATTTTTAAAGAGTTTCAAAGTTTGGTAAAAGCACTTGTGACACTTTTTGTATATAAAGGGTGGTAAGGTATTTAAATCTCCGCCTTGTTTTTTAGTGTGTTGATAAAGGGGGAGATTCGTATGGGTTTTTTGGGAGCTGGGGAATGGTTTTTCGGGTAGTTCGGTGAGGTGTTTTTTGGTGGGGTATCGAGCTTGGGATTTTTTGGGCAAGGTTTTGTCCTTAGTGGAGAAAAAGTCTTTGGTCTGTTGCTGTTCTGTTGGGGAGTTGGGGGTCATTGTTTTTGCTAATTTTATTCGCATTTCGGATATTTTTTTTGTTCCTAAATTTTTTTGGGTTTTCCAGGTCTTTTTATATCACCTGTAAGTTGGATAATCTGTTCTCAAAATACAATTTTTTTGCCCTTTTCAGGCTGGTTGGATTGCGGTAACGTTTTTTTTGGGTTCTGTTATGGGACCCATTCTGTACGGTTTTTCATATTGGTGTTTTATTTAGGATTTGGAATGCTGGTGTTAACCGGGGACTGTTCAGTTCTTAGTGTCTTTTTTATTTTTTTAGGGCAGTGCTTGTTTTAGGGGGTTTTGGGTTTTTTTTAGAAAATTTTTAAATACATTCGCAATTTCTGTATAGATTTCTGCTCAGTGTGCCAGTAAAAGTTTGCTACGCTGTTGAAGTTATTAATGGTCCCTCTTGTAAAGTCTGAAGGTGACTTTAGTAGTGTTTTGGGGAAATTTAAACAAGAGTTGTTATGAAAAAAAGTGGGTAGTGGTCTGTGGTTTATCTTAATTATGCTGATTTAAAAGGGGGTATGGTTTTGGGGTCCAGATGTGTAAAGTAGGGAAACACTTTCTCTGTAACTTTGTGGGTTTTTTACTTTTGGTGCAACATCAGTTACTCATTGTTTTGTGAATTCAAAAAACTTTGGGGGCCCCGGTTTGGGGGGGATTTAATTGAATTTCCCCTGAGAGTAGTAAGTGATCTTTTTTTCTTGCGTGCCATTATCATACTTCCTGGGGTTTTGACTAAATTGCTAAGTTTGACGTGGAACTCGTAGATGTTTATCAATGTGGAGGTTTTTTGTAGGTTTTTGGATTTGAATTTGGCTTTAAAATTTTTCCCCCATTTTTCTCCTTGTGCAATTTTAGGATACTTCTGTTGGTCGATAGTTATGGCTGTGCCACCCCTTGGGGTGGGGGCCTACAGTTGTGTATGGCTGGTAACCAGAATGGCAAACATCTGTACTATCAGGTTTAGCCGGTTTCAGTTAGGTAATATGGACATTTTGGGGCATGTAAAAATTTTGTAATGCTATAGGTCATCGAAATGCTTGCTTAAAGATCTAATATTGTAGTTAAGATATTTGTTGTTGTTGGCACTGAAAAGGCCTTTGATTGTTCTGCGTAGTAATTACAGTAACTGTTTGATTATTTGTTTTAAATAAGGGGTTTGGGTATCGGTCAATGCTTGTAATCATTCGTTTTGTAGTGAATTTTTAAAGTTAGATTAAAGTATAAAAAAAAGTAAAATAGTCTTAACAAAAAATACCCTAAATTATTTAAAAATTTTAAAATAATGAGCTAAGGTATTTTTTTTTTTTTTTTTTAAGTAAAAAAAAGGAGACAATAAAAAGGGGGGGACTAAACAAATAATGTGAAAAAAATGGAGTTTGGGGAATATGTAGTAGGTAGATATAAGGAAATTTTTTTAAAGTTGAATTAAAATAAAATAATAATAAAAAAAGGGGATAATAAAATTTGTGGGAACAATAAATGTAATCAAAAAAAGGGCTTTGTAATTAAGGCAAATTGTGAATTATTTATTTTACCCAAACTGAAATAGCACCTTGATTATTTTAACATTGTAAATTTTAAAAAACTGGGGGTAGATTTTAAAGCTAAAAAAAGGAGAAAATATATAAGGGACAAAAATTTTGAAATGGAAAAAAAGTTAAATGGAAGGTGGTACATGAAAAATATTGGTTTAGGAGTAAGATTATTGTAATAAAAAAAAAATTGAGCAGTTTATTGAAAATAAAAGTAAAAAAATGAGGTAGTTGGTCTAGCTAGCAAAAGACATTTTGGTATTGAAAAAAAAAGAATTGGAATTATACTAATTGCATACACAATGAAAAGTGACAAAAAAAAACAAAGTAGTGGTAAACAAAATTAAAATGGACAGGAAAAATAATGAATTTTATTAATTTTGGAGAAAGATTTGACTTGTAATTAAAATTATGAGCAATTAATAGCATAAGAAAGAAGTATAGAGTTTGGGAGGTATTTCATTAGCTAGTGATGAAAAATAATAAATAATAATGTAAAAAATAAATAGAACTACATAATGACCAAGTATATATGTAAAGGGGCACTTATTAATCTTTTTTAAAAGAAATGTCAGTTTTTTTCTAGGAGGTAGGAAATCTTTTCATTTGAGATAGTATATTTTTTCCTTTTTGAGTTTTCCTTAAAATTTTCCCATCTCCGCGTGAAACACGAGTATTTTGTTTTCCTTTTTAAATTTTTCTAGCCGAACAGAATTTTTTGCTTTTTCTTTTTAGACATCATTTAGTACACTCCTTTTTTTCATTGTTTTTGCTGTTTTAATTGGTCCTTTTTTTTATCGTATGAATAAATTCGGTCATTTACTGTGTTTATTTCCTTTTTCCTAACAAAGTGTTTTTTTGTTTTCATTTTTTTGCCGATGCTTTTACGGGGGCGTATTATCCTGACAGCTTTTTTCTTTGCACTGGCTTGTGTTATGTCCTAGGATTTTGGGGGCTGTTTTTTTAAAACTCATCAGAAACTTATTTTGTTCATTTTGTGTCTTAAAAATCAAGGAATTCATTAGTCGATTGTGCATGTTCTTTTCCCCAGTCCTTGTTTGCTTCTTAACCTTCTATTTATTGTTTATTTGCTCAGTGTGACTGGCTATAGCGCTTTTAGAGTTTTTTCTTGTAAACCCTTTCCCCGATGTAATTTCTTTTAAAGGTTTTGGATTTATTCTCGAGGTTGGTTATTTGATTTATCCCTCGATGTTGCTTTATATCTTTGATTTCTTTTTAGAGCAACGAGTAGCCTGATATGTCAGGAAATAATCATACCTGAGTTTCATGGGTTTTCCTTTGAAGGGAGTGAGGGGGAGGGGGGAGTCAGCCATGTTTTTTGTTGTTGTTGTTGTTCCCTGGGTGGGGGCGGTGGGGGGGGGTGATGATCCTGGCGCCCGGCTGGGTAAATTTTGATTTTCTAGGTCCTTACTTTTATTCTTTAAAATGGTGTTTTTCTTCTGCGATATCCTTTCATAGAATCACGAAGTAAAAACTGTTGAAAGGGAGGAGAAGGCTTGTTTTTCTGGGAGCTTGGGTTAAGTGATTGTCTGCAGCGGGAGGCAGTTTTTGGGGTTGCGGGGCTGTTTCCCTTAGATTTTCAAATTTTGTCAAGATTTTGGGTTTCATTTTGATTCTTGGGTCATGTTGGGGTCTCGGGGGTTTCTGTTTTAAACTTTCACTTAGGCCATCACAAGTTTGTTGAGCGAGTTTTTTTGAGAAAGAAGAGCTGGTTAGGATACCTTTGCTGAATTGGGGGCCCCCCTCCCCTCTCCCTATATTTTGTGACATTTTTTAAAAACTGCCCTCACCAATACATTTACATTTACTAAGCCATCTTCAGTAAATTTTTCATTGTCTCAGTGCACATTTTGCCATTTTCCTACAGTTTTTAAATTTTGAAAATTTTTATTTTTGCACCCTACTTTTTTAAATTCCTATTTTATTCTGCTTCTTGACCTGTTATTGTTTTAAAAATTGTTCATTTTTTTTCCATTTATAAAATTTTACCTCTCACATACTTTAAGTATTCCTGTGTGCTGTTATTTGTTAGTTCACCTGCAAGTTAGTCACGTTTTTTGACAACCCATCATGTTTTTTTTTGTTAGGTTTTTTTTTTTAATAAGGTAATCCAGTATTTAAAGTATTAGTTATTCTCCCTGCAGTGATACAACTGTGCCAAAGCCCTTTAAACTTTTCTTCTGTTTCCCCTTTTATTTGCTTACAATTTCTTGTTTTATCTGTGAATTTCACCTTTGTGATTGCTTTTGCTTTTTTTTTTTTGTATACCAAGTTTTTGAGTTTTTTTTTGGAAAACCCTGCTTATTTACCTTTAAATTCCCCAAAATTCCTTTGTGAAGTTAATTAATTTTGCCCTTTAGATTGTGATTTTTTTTTTTTTTGCCGTGACACCCTTTTAAACACCAGCTAACCTTTCCCATTTTCTTGAATTTAAAAATTTGCATTTTTTTTAAATTTTATTTTGTGTGCAATATAGAAATTTCGGATACAGTGTATTTTTTTTTCTGTGATTTTTGGCATTTCCATACTTGTTCTTTTCTTCCCAACTTCCTTTGTAAAAAGTGAATTCCCTTTTTTTTGCGTTTCAATTTGCAACTCTCACCCGAAAATTTTTTAAAAACTGTGTTTTTCAGCACAGTTTAGGTTGTGTAGTACCTGATTTATTTTAATTTTTGTGCAATTTTTCTACCAGTGTTTCGTCAACCCCTTTTCAAAAATTTTTTGCCAGTTCCGGGTGAAATTATTGACTACCCTTGTTTTTCTTTTGTGCACTTCCCTGTAGTACATTCACTTGCATACTCTTCTTTTTGTTCAGAGTGTCCACTATTTCCCTTTTATTGTTGTTTTGTCAATTTTTTTCTATCACTAAGCAGTTTACCTATACGTGGTGCTGAGTTTCTTTGCCTTGTTTTAAATTTGTACAGTGCATACCATTTCTTGCTCTGACCTTTTACCCTTTTCGTGCCTGCTTGCATTTGAACTTGACGTCATGATTAAGACCGCAGGGCCATCCCGTTAGTCAGATTCTGCTGGTGTACAATGGGCTCACCAGCGTGAACACGCGGGGGGGGCATCGAAGCCCCCCTGCGTTGGTCTATTTGGGCCCAAAGCCTCGACCACCAAGGGGCCCGGCTCATCGTCCATCCCCCGCCCCTTATTTTTACGGTTTCAAATGTTTGAGCCATGGCTGCAGTCAGTCGGGGGAAACGTTCGGCCCCAATTTTTGATAGTCCCACGGATGCACATTTAAATTGTGTGCGTTGGCAGTGGATCTCACCAGGGGTATAGGTGCTTTGGGCGGCTCAAAGGCATTTGTAAGATGCATCTTGGGGACGAACTTAAGGGGGAATTTTTTAGGGGGTTTTTTTTCGGCGTAGTCGC
This sequence comes from Cherax quadricarinatus, assembly GCF_026875155.1. Classification (NCBI taxonomy): domain Eukaryota; kingdom Metazoa; phylum Arthropoda; class Malacostraca; order Decapoda; family Parastacidae; genus Cherax; species Cherax quadricarinatus. The sequence goes on from NC_069439.1 coordinate 32,912,136, forward strand.
CAACGCCCTTTCATTGCTTTTATTTCAGCGTTTTGGCCCCCAAAGTCAAATACCCGGAAAAAAAGCCCCCCCGGCTTGCATTTGCCGGTTCGAGCAAGCCGCCACAGACTTTAATGTTGCCATCAGCTTTACTAAGTGGGGGGGATGGTGACGGCCTATTTTGCAAAAAAATCATCCCTGCTGGGTGTCGGCATCAGCGGGGGGATGCCGCCTGTGAAATTTTTTGGTCCAAATAGTTCCCCCCAAACTCAGACCCGCCGAGCGTTGGTCGTCAGCCGAGCGGCCCTAAAACCTCCAAACACGGATTCTTGGTTTTGGGGGTTGGTAAAGCTTATTTAATTTATAGTTTACTTTCGGGGAAGTGGGGTGGGGTTTCTGGGAGTACACTATATTAGGTTTTTCTAAGGCATCTGTAGATAAGATTGTAGCCTAAGACCTTAACATAGGTAGTAATAGGCCCATAATGTAGGGCAAAAAATTAGGGTTTTAGTAGGGAGAAATGGCAGCCCTAGCTTGAATGGCGGGGGGCAGGGAAAAGACAGAAAAGCTCCTTTTTTTTTTCATAGACTTCGATGGACAAAAGACGGCCGTGAACATAAAGGCGGGGCCCCCCCGTGTCTTCACACTGAACCGGGAAAACTGGTAGAGAACCCGGTACCGTATGATCTCCCCCCTCCCCCCATACGTAAACGAGATATTCCCTTTTTCCGTAGGGTCTGGGCCCGTGGGCTTTTTGGAGATTGTGGTGGGTTAACTGGGGCTCGGGGTGCACAGAAGAGTATGCCCAGTAAGTACCGTCTCGGTCGTCTGAAGCTAGCGTCTGAGCTGCAAAATTAACAGGGGATACATACCCTTTGGGTATAGGAATTTCTGAGGTGCAGGCAGGACACTAAAAACGATTTAAAATTGCAGGGTTAATGCTCCCCGGTTGCCGTGGTTCCCAAGGGGAAAATCCAAGGGGGCAAGCTGGCTTAGGAAGTTGAAGATCAGATAATCTGCAACACCCAAATAAGTTTCCTTTTTAGTGCATGCAGGGGGTTTCTTGCCCTAACAATCATTTGTGAAAATCGGGCCTTTTTAAACCACTTTGGGGCTGAGTACCACCTCAGAGGGTCGTTTTCAACAGAGTTTTCCCGGGTAGGCGACTCATTGGGCAAAATCCCCACAAATTTTTACAAAAGTGGTCCTTCGAAAACCCCATGTGGGGTAGCAGGTTAAGCTACAAGCAGGCCAAGTTAGGGAAACCCGTTTTTTCAGGTTAGGTTAAACTACAAAATAGGCCCCAGTTGGTTAAGCTAACATGTAGGGTACAGTTTTTAAAAACCGTTTTCGAGTTTGGTTTAAAACATCATACTAGGGCCCTTTTTGGAACCGTTTAAAAAATTTGGTTAAAAATTTGCACACCCAGGTCAAATTCCAGAGGCAGGCCAAGCTGTATCAAGAAGTTGTTATTTGCAGTAAATTTTCAGGGAGGCCAGGTAGGCTAGAGAAACTGTGAATTTTAAATTTTTTTACAGGATTCAAATAATTCCAGAGTAGGAGAAAATTGTGTGTTATTACTTACATGGATTTGAAAGGGAGCCAAGTTGGGTAGGCTTTTGCAATTTTACAAAAGGTTTAGTAGCTAGGACAGATTTAACCTAGTTTTTATTTTCAGGGTTTTTAAAACCAGTTTAAATTTTAAACACACTACTTTGGATTTACCTTATCCAAACCCTCCCCGCAAAACAAGTAAGCTGGGCACAGTTAGGCCAAGCTGTTTACATACAATTTTTTTTTAGTTTACAAGTTGAAATTTTTGAATTACTTAGTGTTAACCAAGTGTTTTTTTTGTATACTGACTTATTGTGAATTTTTATACTTTGATTCGTTAATGTGGGATTTGTGAATTACACCTGAGACTAGTTAATCCGTAATTATTGTGGCATTGTACAGTTGAGGCTAGATTAAGCTTTACTTTGATTCACATTTTTATTGGGATTTGGAGCTAAAGTGTACATTTTTTTTTCAGATGAGTCAATAAATAAAGGGAATTGTTAAGCTTGTTGAGAAGCCTTGAACTCGTTCATTTCACCTAATAACCCTTTGTGCTGGGGGTGGCTAATTGAAATCAAATTAGCACCGTGATCTTAACAAACCGCAACTTGGTAGTGAAAATGCAGTACCCCTGTCCCAGCTCTAAGTCAATTTTAAAACGGCTATGGGAGCCTATAAGGGGGGCTGAGCAAAGCAGTGAGGATGTCGTTGGGCCCGCAAGATCAGGCGAGATGGGGGGGAAACAGAGAGTTGCCCCAAACCTTTTTTGGGGCAAAAACTGGAGGCCCTTTTTGGGGTCATTTATCCTTTATGAGACAGAGGCCTATACTACAGGTGAGTTGAATATACGGTCGAAGTAGCACGGACGATATGACGAAGAAGGCAGAGTGTAAAAAAGAGAGAGACTCTGAGGCTTAAAAAAGATTTGAAGGGGTACAGCAGGGGGGGGGGGGGGTGGGGGGGGGGGGGGGGGGGGGGGGGAATGGGGGGGGGGGGGGGGGGGGGGTGGAAGGGTGGGGGGTGGGTTTTTTGGGTTTGGGGGGGTGGGGGTTGGGGGGGGTTTGGGGGGGGGTTTTTTTTGGGGGGGGGGGGGGGGGGGGGTTTTGGCCAGCCCTGTTCAGGGGAAAGCACAGCAGGAAATTGTTCCAAAATCCAAAATTAAATTTAAAACCAAATTTTGAAGGGTTAGGGGATCTCGTATTAACCAGATAGTAGGGGGAGAAAATTTTTTCAAGGGAAGTGTCTATTCCCCAGAATTTAAAAGGTAGAAAAACCACCCCCCACTAAAGTTTGCACTATTTCCCAGCAAAACCCCCCCCAAAGGGCAAGGGGAACACTGGGAATAAGGGGGCTTTTTTTAAAACGTTGTTGGGTGTTAAGCTTCCACCCCCTTAAACCGGGTTTTAACGGCAAAAAGTTGGTTTGTTTCAATGTTTTAGAAATTTTGCAGGGGATGTCAAAATGCCAGGGGTTCGGGGGGAAGGGAAAGACCACAGTGCATGGTCCAATAAACGATTTGCACATTAAAACAAGAAGAAAGGGGAGACAGAACAGTCAAAGACGAAATTAGGGGGGGGTACGCACGGAATTGTTGGGGGCAAATTTCAAAGCCGGGGCCGCCCCCAAAGGCGGGGTGAAGGGAAAAGTCTGAAACAACCCGTTTGGACGGGGGGGAAGAACCTTCTAGCGGGGTCAGCCACATTAATAAAGTTTTAAAGGCTAAGGTGGAAGGGGTTTGGTGGGGAGACGATTTTCCAGGCTGTAAAAGGTCAGGGTTGCCCGGGTCGAGGGAAACACCCTTTATGGTAAGAGCTGCCAATACCCCCAAGGGGACGGTGAGCGCAACGTTTTGAGGATTGGTGTGGAAGTAGCTGAACCAGCTTGCTTCAAAAGTTAGTAAGAGGCTCTTTTGGGGGGGGGATTCCTAGACGGTTGGTCTACAAAGGGTTAAAGGAAGGTGTGGGCCTGTAAGGACTCCGGGGGTCACGAGGAGCCAGAATACCCGTTCAATCCGGACCCCGGGGAAAGGGGGGCCAAATTCACGACTGAGGGCCCGAAAATTGTGGGGATGGGTTGGTGTGCAAAAGGCTGTCAGAGCCAAAATTTGGCATTCAAAAATGGCGGTTTCCAAAACAAAAGGCCTTGGGGTGTAGGGGTAAAAAGGGACCACCGCCCCCACCGGGAAAAGGGTTGGATTACGAAAATGGCATTTTTTTTTTGGGAGGGGGTTTGGGGCACCCCAAAGGCCCGGGGACCCAATCGCCCATAAAATTTAAAGGGGACTGGTAGTTGAATTAGGGAAACAACCGACCCCGAAAACGGGGGGGAAAAGGGGATTTTTAAGGCAGTTGGCCCTTTGGTTCACAGAAAGGCCAATGCCGCCCTGGGGGAAAACACCCATTACTTTACACTGACAAAGGGTCGGTAAAAACCCCCTGAGTATTTAAAACTGCGCTCGAGGAAAATCCCCGAGGGGACCATCTTAACACGCTGTCACAGGGCCCTCCCGAGAGAAAAAAAAGGTGGGGATTTCCGAAAGCGCTTGCGGAAATTTGCAAAGCCTCCTACGTATTGGGTGAGCCACAGGGATGGGACTACACAAGGGGTTCTGGGTTGGCTAACAGGGGGGGGGGTGCCCAAGCAAGGGATGATACCTATAGATTTTTAGGCAGTGTTTTTTGGTGCCAATATTCACCTTCCTATTACAGGCTACCATAACTACCACCTTGTGAACTGTACAGCCCGCTTTTAAAAAAATTACTGAAAACCCAAATTTTTTAGACAACATTTCAGGGTACCACCTCAGTGAAGGTGTTGATGGAATTTACCGAAAGGGTTTAATCAGGAGATGCTCTCGGCCAAAAGCCATTGCGAAAATGGGTGACAAACAATCCAACGTTCGGGGGATGGTGGAACGTGACATATGGCTACCCCGTGCTGAGGGAACATCGGGTTTGGGGCGGAGTGGGAAATTTAAGGGGAAGACAGACTTAGGGTAAAGAGGGAAACCCCGATGGGGAAGGGAATGACCCCGGAGGGCTTTTCTAGGGAAAGTGGACTGCCTTCGATCCTTTGGGGTTTTGACACCCCTCACCTTCGAGGGAGGATGCTGGGGGAACAGACCCGGGTGAAAACCCGGTTGGGATGACCCCCCGCCAGAAACAGTCTGCCAGGGGTGGGGATTGGTTAACAAGACCAGCGGAATTGCACGATTTTTACATTCCCCGGGGTCCATTCGGGTACCGGGCGGGGGTTTGACTTGACTCTTTTTTTGATGCCCCCTCCGGGCCTATGGGGCAAGTATTTGGGGGCCGGGGACCAAGTCAATCTGGAACCCCGTCGCGGGTGACACCCCCAAAGGGTTGCTCGATCCCAAACTAGAGCTCAGGCGAGTTGCTGGGAGCAAGACTGGGTAAGACGTAGAGGAGGTGTTTAAATAATCTGAGGTGACCACACCCTTTTATGGAAGACCAGGTGCCCCCAGTGGGTAAAAATGACAGGTCTAACTCCCCTATTAGGAATCGGGGGAAAGGAATACGGGAACTACATCAACGTCAACAAATTTGTAGTGCCCACAGATTTTAAAAACCCGCCCACCGATAAGCCCAGGGGTGCACACAGAAAGTTTTAGTAAAAGCGAGCTTTGGTTAAAGGCCCCGACTGGGTTTCCGGGAAGGATTGCTGGCCGGAGCAAAATTTGTGAACAATCAGCACAAGTACTTTTGCGGGGGAACCACACTGATTTTTGACCCCAGGCGTACCCCTCGTGGAGAAAAAATTATAGGGGCCCGGAAATGGTATTTCGATTCGTGGGAAACTGCATGACAAGGTAAGCCCGGGTCGACGTTTTCTCTAGTGGGTCCCAGAGAATATTGGATAAGGCAGTACCCAAGGGGGAGGGTTTTTCCAGGGGTGCTGGAAGTATTTTGGGACCCGGCGCAGGGAGGGGCGGGGCTGTCCAACGATGAGACTCAGGGAACAGCAAATTTTGGGTTTACCCCTTGGATGTTCCTAATCATGCGGGGGTAATAAGATGCAGGGGGGAAGTACAAAAAATTGAGCCGCATGGGGCCAAAAAATCCGTGTCTGGGAAAGGAGGAGGGCGACAGAGTTTTGAACAAGTGCCCATCAGGGACCCTTTCATGGGGGTTTGGAGATACCCCCACTGCTACGTCAGAATTTTCTGGGTACTGAAGGGGCGAGCTGCCCTCAAAGGGTGCTAAAGAGTTGCACGGTCTGCCGGCGGTACGAGGGAGACCCTACCCTCCCAGGGGCCACCCCCGCTGCCTCAGGGGGGGGTACATAGTGACAGGCCCCCTTTTAGACTGTAGGAAAAACTATATGGGGCTATCACATTGAAGAACCCGGGGGCGTTAAAGGGGGGCCCCCAGAAAAATATGTCTCCTGTTTTTCCTTGGGGCCCCTACTCGAGCGGTTTTCTTTTTGGGGTTGGCAAAGATAGAGACAGAGACTTTTGTGAATGTTCGGAGGTTTACTGCCCGATTCTCGTGCCCGCGATTGATTATTCGGACAATGGCACAACTTTAGGGCAGCCCTAAAATTTTCGGAAATTTTTGGGGGCAACGGGAAAATACGAGAACCCTGAAGAGAATAAGTGGAGTGGAGGGTTTATAGTCCCGGGCACCCTCGGGGGTTTTTTCCCCTTCACATCTGCCCCCTTCGGGGGTGCCCCCTTTTCTTTTTCTGGGCTGTTGTTTCTTTTTCCCTTTGCCCAGGGGATTAGAGCAAGGTCTCAGCCCCCAAAAATGCTTTTTGGGAAAGGTTCCCCCCCCGGCAAAGGAGTTTGGGGCTGTTTTTTGGGAAGGTATAAAAAAGAAGGGAAAGTTAAAACAGGGGAACCCCCCCGGACAAAAAATTGGGGGGGTTGCGAGCAAGGGGGAACTTTTTTTCCACCCCCAATGTGTTAAGAAGGGGGTTGGGGAGTCCCGCCACATCGGTCTTCCAGGAACGGAATAAATGGGCGGGGGTGGTGAAATGAGAAAAATTTTTTCAACAAATTTAACAACGGCCCCGGGGAACTTTGGGGGGGGAAATGGAAAACCCGGGTTGGCGCGGGGCCCGGGGCAACCCTTCGAACCCCCGGTGGGGCCACCCCCGGGGGGCGAATTAGATTATGCCAGTGGGGAGGGGGAAATTTTTTGGTAAATTCCAAGCTCAGGGCCTACGGGTCTGGGCGGGAGGGCCCAAAAACCCCCCAAACAGGGCCCCGGGGCGGTTGGAAAATTTTTTTTTGAAAGGAAAAAGGGAAGGTTGGGTTTTAGGATTGACCCATAAGGTTTTCTAAGGCACTGAGAAAAAGAAAAAATAAAACCAAGGTTTAAAACCCATAAGGGCAAAAAGGTAAGGGTGGGGGCGGGCCCACTGTGGGGGGGCCAGGAAAGACAGAAATGGCCTTTACTGCCCGCGGAAGAGTGGGAAATATGGCAAACCCCCCCGGCTTTAATCTGAGACCTGGGGTCGGAGAGCCCTTTAAAAAACCCCCCCCCCAAAACGGATTTCACCTTTTCCCGTAGGATCTGGCCAGTGACTTAGGAGATTGTGGGTTGAGTTAACTGAGGGCTCGGCGTGCTACAGAGAGAGTATGCCCAGTAAGTACCAGCGTCTCAGAGTCGTCTGAAGCTAGCGTCTGAGTCTGCATAGTTATACTAGGGGATACATACCCTCTTGGATATAGGAATTTCTGAGGTGCAGGCAGGACACTAATAACGATTGAATATTGCAGGAATTAATGCTCCCGGTTGCACGTGGTTCCCAAGGGGAAGTCCAAGGGGGCTAAAGCTAGGCTTAGGAAGTTGAAGATCAGGATATATGCTGCAACACCAAGTAAGTTAGTCCTTTATATGTGCATGCAGGCGAGGTTTCTTGCACTAACAATCATTTGTGAAAATCTGTCCTATAAGCCACTTGTGAGGCTGAGGTACCCACCTCAGAGCTCGGTGTCAACAGAGTTTGCCAGGGTAGGCGACTCACTTGGAGGCAGTCCACACAAATTTTCACACCGCCCCTAACCTCTGGGTTGCCATTGATGCGCTAGGACTCGGCCCTCAGCACGACGTCCTGGGTGCATATGATGCCATCGACTCGCTCAAGCCGCCTTCCGAGCAAGGCAAGGTTTGCCGCTTTGCGGATGATCCCCTACCCATCCTTCCGGCGCTGTCCACAGTGACCCCACGGTTGCAGCCAGAAGTCACTTTTGCTGCTGCTGTCAGACAGCCAGCCTACAAAGTTTCTAACCCCAGTCCCACTAACATGCGCCTAAGTAAAAATCTTGACCACAGTAACAACAGTCAGTCTCATACAAAAAGGCAGTCATCGACTTCCTGGACCAGGGCGAAACGTCGCCAGATGACACCACCACCAACCTCACCCGCTAAGCGTGTAGTGACTTGTTTCAACTGTGGCAAACGAGGGCACTACCGATCGGAATGTTACAAACCTAAGTCCCAGCAAAATTCTTAGTCGTAGATGGTATTGTTTTCCATGGTGACCTGCTCATAGGGTTCAAAACCATGGCAGATCTTAGGATCCGCCTAGATCCAGCTGAGTGGAAAGTGGAATTCGACGGAGTGGATGTGCCCTTCTGGGGCGTGCGCTTAGGACCCACTATGTGCTACTCTGTCTCAGAGTATGCACAGTGCTTAGAATCGTTGGAAACCGGTGGTTTCCATAGCACATTCTCCCCGGGGTCGGTCTCTTGTCCTGATCGACCTCGTAGTAGAGCTCGTTGCCCATCACCTCCTGGCCAGCAGCGCGTAGTTACCAGTGAAACCCAGTCTGGGGACGCCCAGTCTAACCTTCACTCTAACTCTGACGCTGTTGTAGAGACCAGCAGTTGTCAAGCTGCAGTATCCCTGTCGGCAGGCGACTGTCTGACTCTTGTCATGGCATCAGCGAGCAGAGTTACTGCTTGTACAAAGTATGACGTCACTTTGTCAGCTAACTCGCTCACTCCTGTTACGGTGTACGTGAGCAGAGCTTTTGAAGGAGACCATGTGCTGGTTGACAACGACACATGCCGAGTCAAGGGCCTCTCCCTTGAACCATCCTTGCACACAGTGCAACGTGGTAAGTTGCAAGGCCTTGTTGTCAACATGCATAGTCGAGAATTTCCCCTGTGGAAGAATACCTCACTTGTCGACCTTGTCAGATTCCCTCTCCCGGTGAGAGTGGAGGGTGAAGCCCCAGCTGACTTCCTCGTGAGTGCAGTTCTCCCAGGCGAGTCTGCTGCTGACTCTTCCAACACCCGGCCAGTGCAGGAAGATGATCTAGCTTTGACAGACTATCCTGAAGAGGTCCCAAAACTTCTCCAGGTTCTCAATCGTGCACGTTCTGCAGTTGCACTAGATGGTGAGTCGATGGGTTTGACCCCACTGATCTCTCACCGTATCCCACTTGACAAAGGTACTAAACCCATTTATGTACCTGCGTATCGCCTGCCACATGCGCAAAGAGTCTTCGCCGAAGAACTCATTACACGGATGCTCCGTGATGGAGTTATTGAGGAGTCCACTTCCCCGTGGAATGCTCCCCTTATTCTGGTTCCCAAGAAAGACGGAACCTGGCGCCCTGTTATCGATTACAGGAAACTGAATGCATGTACCATCCCAGACCACTTTCCATTGCCAGTTCTGAACGACCTGTTGCAGAACATCGGCTATAATAAGGTCTTTTCAACTCTTGATCTTCTTCAAGGGTTCTGGCAGATCCCCTCGATGATGAGAGCAGAGAGTTGACAGCTTTCTCTACTCCAACTGGTCATTACCAGTTCAGGAGGATGCCTTTCGGCTTGCGCGGAAGCCCAATCACATTTAGTCGTTTGATGACGACAATTTTCCGTACCCTCCTAGGTGGCACGCTCATGGTCTACCTGGATGATCTCATAGTCATGTCGCAAGATGTCCCGTCACATCTTGAGAAACTTGACAGGGTATTGGACAGGCTAGCTCAGGCAAATCTTAAGGTAAAGCTCTCCAAATGTCATTTCCTCCGGAAGGAAATAAAATTTCTGGGTCACGTAGTGACTCAGAATGGCATAAAGACGGACGAGTCTAAAATCTCGGCCGTGCAGAAATTCCCCAGACCCATGACGGCGGATGCAGTCCGGTCCTTCATAGACCTGGTGGGTTTCTACCACACCTTTATCGCAGGTTTCTCCACCATTGCTGCACCCCTGACATGCTTACTCAAGAAGGATGTCCCTTTTGAGTGGACGTGTGATCAGGAACGAGCTTTTGTCATTCTTAAGAACAAGTTAACATCAGCCCCAACCCTTAGATTCCCTGATATCACCAAGGCATTTACCTTGACGACTGATGCCAGCAAAGTTGGCATCGGTGCAGTCTTGTCACAGGAATCTAATGGTAAGCAACAGCCTATTGCCTATGCTAGCCGTGTTCTTACTAAAGCGGAAGTCAATTATTCAGTGACAGAGCTAGAAGCTTTAGCCATTGTATGGGCCCTGAGTCATTTTCGGGATATCATCTATCATTATCCTATTAAGATTTATACAGATCATTTACCCTTATTGGCCCTTTTTGCAAATAAGAACCTCTCGGGAAAGCATGCTCGGTGGTCGCTCACGTTCAATGACTACAACCCTGAAATTTGCTATGTCCCAGGTAAGCAAAATGTTGTAGCTGATGCCCTGTCGAGACATATAGCATTCGTGAGTGTCGGCAATTCGTTCTCTGTTGAGGATCTCGAGAGAGCCCAACGACAGGACCCTGTGTGGTCTCCAGTCCTTCGTTTCCTGACCAAGGAGGACGTTGACTTACAGGTCAAGTCTCCCGTTCCACTGAAGGATTTGGTGGTCAACCAAGGAGTACTGTGCCGTGTTGCACAGCTGGTGGACCCCGGCAGAACCATATACCAACTGGTGATACCAGAGTCCATGATACCAGCTACTCTTAGGTTGATCCACAATGTCCCAGGTATAGCGCACCCCGGGAAGGACCGCAGTATCAAACAGGCACGAATGAAATATTTCTGGCCTAAGATGGCAGCGGACATTGCCAAGCATGTACACCAGTGTGTTGTTTGCCTACAGCACAAGGGTACCATTACAGGTCCTAACCCCATTCTAAAGTATCCCATTACAAAGGAGCCCTGGGAGAGAACTTCTGTCGACCTGTTGACGAACTTCTCGACCTCGGAGAAGGGAAATAAGCACCTGCTTGTAATGGTAGATAACTTGACGCGGGTACAGTGAATTAGTACCCATTCCTGATAAAACCTCCGAACGGTCGCTAGTGCTTTCCGTGAGCATGTTGTTCTTCGTCATACTTGCCCACGTGTCCTTCTGTCAGACAATGGGTCTGAGTTTATAAATGGCATAATGCAGGATCTTTGCTCCAGATTCAACATTCATCAAGCGCCAGTAGCTCCACGCCACCCTGCGAGTAATGGTCTTGCTGAACGTACAAATCGCAAAGTCCTGGAGGTGCTCAGAGTAACCGTTAACCCAAGTTGTACTACATGGGATGAGGCTATCCCAGATGTTCAGTGTACATTAAATTCCTCCCTCAACAGCTCGATCGGTGAGACACCTCATTTTGCTTTGTATGGCTATGACAAGTGCTTACCATATGAAATTCTGTTTGCTCCACCTAGACCTACTTACGATGCTGATAACCCCAGTGTAGTAAAGATGAGGACAACGCAGCTTGTCTTCCAGTGGGTACGAGAGAACCTTATGAAAGCTACTGATAGGTTCACGTCTGAGCGCAATGCCCACGCCAAGGAAAGCAAAGTGGAACCAGGTTGCAAAGTTATGTTGCTCAACCCAGTGCAGACCCCAGGTATGCACAAACTTGTCCCAAAGTTTGTGGGTCCTTACCGTGTCCTACGACAGCTCCGTGGCAATAAGTTCGAGGTGAGGGAGATTGCTACGGGAACTATCAAGGAAGCCCACCTTGATCACATGAAGTATGTGGACCATATGCAGGCCGAAGCAGAGCTGGAGGCGTGTGCGTTGCAACGCCACGATCAGACTAATGTTAGGGACAAACCGTCTATCCCTTCTCCCACTACTATTGGTACGGAAGACGGCCCAGTAAGGCTCTATACTTATGGCCTGCGACCCAGGACAACAGTACATTTCTGTGACATTGACGTACCTACCGACTTGTCTGACTCCTACGCTAGTTATGCTAATTGTTTGCTTGCAGAAATGGGTATAAATGCACACACATTGTATAGCTAGTCGATAATAGAGTCAGGGTGGACAACATCATGTAATTATGTAAATACTTTTAGAAGGGTACCCAGAGTGTAATGAATTCCATGGATATAGTATTATTGTACGTATGTGCACCAGTGTTTTATAACAAAAGGAAAAAAAGCCTGTATTACAGTCAGGGCAGTGCTGCCCTCTGAGTCACATGTCACACCTTAGGAAATGCTACTGTCAGTCATTGTTTGCAGATGTGAGGGTGCAACAACGTTCGTAGACGAGTGGTCAACTGATGTTCAGCCCTGCGGACAACCTGTGTATAGAAGATTTTAGTTCCAGTGCTGACGTCTCCGGACTCTCTCCTCGATGAAACAGCGCGGGCAAACCCGTTTTCTCTTCCCCTGGATGGGAGAGTTTTTTTTTTGCCTGTTGCATTTTTATGTCCATTTTTGATTTACTAGTGAGCGAAAGCCAGTCCCCCTCTGGGGTAGCTAGTGTACGTAATTCCTTTATACCCATGGGCCCACCAGTATTGTCGCGTCGGGACGACGCGCGGTAGGTGGCCGAGCGTATGTAGACAGCCTGTACTGTCTGCACAGACAGCCCATGCTGTCTGCCAGCTTAGTTCATATTTTGCGCCACTCAGGTGCTGCCCTCTGTAGCCAGGCCTCTAGGTAGGCACGCCACCCTGCCGGCCCATGCCTCCCTCTCATTCCTAGGCTGACCGACTTGACAGACACAAGTGCTCCCCCTCCACGGACTGGCTTGCAGTCACTCCCTCACACTGCCCGTTGTGTACTCACTCCTACCCAATTAAAGCCAAACTAGTCCACGGCCGTATCATTGCTACCTACGCTACCTCCATCGGCACTAACCGTTGTTCAGCAGAAGAATAGAAATAACAATGGGATCAACTTTGTCATTCTCCTTTGTATGTTTTCCAGTGCATTTATATCCATTCTGTAATACGGTGACCAAAACTGCACAGCATAATCCAAATGAGGCCTAACCAAAGATATATAGAGTTATAGAATAACCTGACGACTTCTATTATTTATACTTCTTGCTATGAAGCCAAGGATTCTGTTAGCTTTATTGAGAACACTTATGCACTGTTGTCTTGGTTTTAGATTACTACTAACCAGAAGTCCTAAATCCTTTTTGCAATCCGTATTATTAAGATCTACATTATTTAGTTTATATGTGGCATGGTTATTGTCCTGTCCAACATTTAGAACTCTGCATTTGTCTATATTAAACTGCATCTGCCACTTCTCCGATCACTGCATTTGTCTATATTAATCTGCATCTGCCACTTCTCCGACCACTGCATGAGTTTATTCAAATTCTGGAGTGCCCTACTGTCCTCATCAGAATGAATTAGATGGCCTATCTTGGTGTCATCAGCAAATTTACTTATGTCACAATTTATTCCCTTATCTATGTCGTTTATGTAGACTGTGAACAACAATTGGCCCAACACTGAACCCTGTTGAACACCGCTTGTGATGTGCCCCCATTCTGATTTCTCCCCATTTATGCAAACTTTCTGCTGCCTATTTGTCAGCCATGCCTCAACCCAGGAAAAATTTTTCCTCCTATTCTGTGTGCCTTAAGCTTCCTCAATAACCTCTGATGTGGAACTCTATCGAAAGCCTTACTGAAGTCCATATACACAATATCATATTCAATACCATGAGCTACCTCCCTAAATACCTTAGTGAAGAAAGTCAGTAAATTCGTAAGACAGGAACGCCCCTTTGTAAAACTGTGCTGAGATTCATTAATCAATTTTTGCCTTTCAAGATGGCTACGAATTACTTCGGTAGTTATTGATTCCATAAATTTTCCCACTATGGAGGTAAGGCTTATTGGCCTATAGTTCGAAGCTAGGGACCTGTCACCTTCCTTGTAAATAGGTATTACATTTGCCATTTTCCATTTATCAGGCACTATGCTAGTTTGCAGAGATATGTTGAAAAGATTAGCTAAAGGCATGCTAAGTTCCTCTTCACATTCCTTTAACACCCTTGCAAACAGTTCATCAGGGCCTGGGGATTTGTTAGGTTTCAGTTTCTCTAGTTACCGCAGTAGCGCATAGTTTATCATCCTGTTCTACATAATCTATTATTTCTGGAATTTCGCTAGTATTTTCCTGGGTAAAAACTGAGAGGAAGTATTGAAAATTTCACACATATCGTTATCACTATCAGTTATCTGACCTGAGTTACTCTTAAGTGGGCCTACCTTGTCCCTAATCTTGTCTAACACAACAATTTAAATTATCTCTGAGATACATCACCACTCCACCACCCTTCCTGTTGACCCCATCAGTATGAAATAGTTTATAACCCTGTATGCTGCATTCACAAGGCATTTCTCTATCTTTCAAGTTGTAAAGTAAAAGGACACAAGTGCAACTAATGTGACATTTTATTGTGGCAACGTTTCGCTCTCCAGAAGCTCTGTCAAGCTAACGGCTTGATAAAGCTCCTGGAGAGCGAAACGTTGCCACAATAAAATGTCACATTAGTTGCACTTGTGTCCTTTTGCTTTAAATATTGTCGGTAATTCTACCAACTTTATTGCAATCTTTCAGGTTGAACCATGTCTCTGTTATAGCAATAATATCTATATTACCTGCACTTGCAAGTAATCTTAGCTCATCTATCCTATTTCTTTGACTCCTACTATTTGTATAGTAAACCTTAATAAGGGAGTTAGTCACTCGTTGCCCTCCACTATCAGTCTTTGTTGATCAGTTAATCTGTCTTTACTAGCAACTTTATTTTGAATATTGTCTTTTAAACATATCTCTGAGGTATCCAGGTAATATCTGCTATTTTCAACCCTTATACTGCAGCCTGATTGTTTCCCATAAACTCCCATACCTCTACAATCTATCAGTTTAAAGTCCTTGACAAGTCATAAATAACCCTCTCAATCGAATTGGCTAATGCAACCACTCCAGCCCCAGAGAGATGAACTCTAGCCCATGCATACATATCACGTTTACCATAGAATATGTCCCAGTTATCAATGAATGGGATTGCAAGTTCCTTGCGGTACCTGTCTAGCCAGCAATTTATACCAATTGCCCTAGACATCCATTAATTGCCCACTCCCCTTTTAGGAAACTGTCAGACAGGTTAGTGGTTCCAACGAAGCTTAGACCTAAAATATTGAATATAGCTCATAATACTTCATTAGGAGGTCACCTAGGAATTACTAAAGCATTATATAGAATCACAAAAGAATTCTATTGACTGAAATTAAGACAGGATGTGAGGAATCATATCTGATGTTGCCGAGAATATCAGCAAGTAGGGAAACCTGGACATTCCATTAAACCTGCACCTTTCCAGCCTATACCTGCTGAAGGAGAACCTTTTGCAGAAATAATTATAGATTGTGTGGGTCCACTACGTAAGTCCAAGTCTGGAAATCAGTACTTATTTACCGTTATGGATATTAGTATTAATACTAAAGCCATTCTCAAGGCTTTAACCAGATTTATTTCTTGTTTTGGCATTCCTAAATCTATTCAAAGTGATCAAAGTACTAACTTCACTGCCAAAGCATTTAGGGAAGCATTAACTAGGTTAGGGATAATCCACAACTTATCCACTGCCTTTCATCCTCAGTCCCAAGGCGCTTTGGAAAGATTCCACCAAACGTTAAAAACCATGATGAGTACTTTTCGTATGCATTTTCCTACAGACTGGGATGAATCACTACCTTTGTTGCTGTTTTTCAATAAGAGAAACTCTGCAAAAGTCTACCGGGTATAGTCCATATGAGCTGATCTTTGGGCACAATGTACGAGGTCCTCTTCGGGTGCTCAAAGAAGGATGGATGGGAGAAGACGTTAGCTCAACACTCTACAACCCGTCTTCAAGGTTGCAGGTGGCACGTCAGTTAGCCAAGGCTAACCTAAAGGCAGCTCAAAGTAAAATGAAACAGAGGTATGACAGAAGTGCACAGTTCCGCTCCTTCCATCCAGGAGACAAGGTGTTGGTGCAGGAACCTATACCTGGCCACACCTTGAAAGCTAGATTTACAGGACCTATGAAAATTGTAAGTAAATTAACTGATGTAAATTATGTGGTATCTCCCCTTGACAAGACCTCAAAAACTAAAACTTACCACATTAATCAAATAAAAACTTTTCATACACCACCTAAAGTCCCAGTAATGACTCTGTCCTCTTCCTCTGAGGACGACTCTGATTCTTCGCACTATTTTTCTGAAATTAATGTCAAGCTTCCAAACTCTGTCCTCCTCAAGGACTCTAGCCCTTTAATGGTGGGACTATCTGAAACTCAAGTAACAAGTTTAACTGCGCTTCTACAGTCATACCCTGATATTTTCTCGGATGTGCCGAAAAAATGTACGTTACGTTATCATGACGTAGCTGTGGAGAAACTCTAAACCTGCTAAACTCTACCCCTACAGAGCTAATCCTGAAAGACATAAGCTACTTCAGCAAGAGGTAGAATTTCTGTTAGAGCATGGGTTAGTGGAGGAGTCATCTAGTCCATGGGCTTCACCGTGAATCCTTGTTGGAAAAGCTGATGGAGGTTTTCGCATGTGTACAGACTACTGTAAGGTGAATGAGGTCACCATCACAGATGCTTACCTCTTTCCTCGTCTGGATGACGTAATCGACTTTGGGGGTAAGGCTACTTTAGTGTCCAGGTTAGATCTCCTTAAGGGTTACTATCAGGTACCTTTGACAAATAAAGAGAAAGAAATCTCTGCCTTCGTAATTCCAGGAGGTCATTATCAATATACAGTTACCCACTTCGGAACGAAAAATTCTCCCTCTTGATTCCAGAAACTTTTACATCTGGCTATTAAAGGACTTGAAGTCACGGCAGCTTACCTAGATGACATCGTGGTGGTGTCTGATACTTGGGATCAACACCTGTTTATGCTTAAGGTTCTCTTTGAAACTTATCTAAGTCTTCCTTTGGCCAGGCTACTATTACTTTTCTGGGCCATGAAGTAGATAGTGGCAAAGTTGCCCCTAAATTTGCTAAAGTTCTTGCCATTAAAGATTTCCCAGTTCCCCATGATAGGAATTCTCTTCAGTGTTTCCTAGGAGATTCTGTAAAAAATTGTTCAGATACTGTAGTCCCCTTATCTCTCTTACCAGTCGCAAAGATCCCTTTAATTGGACCATAGAACATCCAAATGCTTTTACGAAAGCTAAAAGATTATTGTGTATTGCACCCATTCTTTTGTCTCTAGACTTCTCCAAACCTTTCTTGTTATAGGTTGATGCTTGTGAGTCTGGGGTTGGGGCAGTACTGTTGCAAAACAGGGACTAGGGGTTGCAGTCTGTGGCATGCTACTCAGCAAAGTTCCAGCCACACCAGAAGACCTACTCAGCAATTGAAAAAGAAGCCCTCGTGCTGGTACTGGCCTTGGAGCATTTCAACATGTATGTGGGTCAGACTTCACAGGTGGCCACAGTCCTCAAAACATGAAGAATCACAAAATTATGAGGTGGTCACTTAGCTGCAGTAATATAATATCGGGGTAAAACATATCCCTGGTAAAGAAAACAAGATGGCAGACACATTGTCCAGATCTTAGATTTTATATGTATTAGGTTAGGATATGTTAAGAACCTGTGGTAACCGGTTTCTAGCTCTTTTTCCCCCCTTTATATATGTTGTGGGTTTTTTCCTTTTTAGTGAGGGGTGCGGGCTACCATCTTTCCATACCTTGGACCTACGTTAGCCATACTGTCTGCTGTCTCGCTCTTAGTTTATGGTTTGGCTGTATGTCGCGAATAAAGCTTAGCTCTATCTAAGAGTTAGATTGTAGAGAGGAAAGGCGGTCCCATTATATGGTGCCCTGGTGGCATGGTTACCAATGGGAGGTGGGAGCCAATTCCTGAGCCCTCTTGGGGTGGGGGTGTGGCATACTAAGAGTAGTAACCTTTAGTAGGTGCATGTACACACCCTCATTTAAAGGCTATATCCCCAACCATCGAACCAGTACTAGGGTTGAACGATGGGGCCCCATCGTTCGATCAGTATCCAGGTTCAGCCAATAAGAGGATGGTTTTGGCAATCGCAGAGGTGTTGTGGGCACCACCCATCTGTCTGCCCTTGTCATTTCCATGCTAGAGCTGGTTGAGCACTGTTGTCCATTCTGTCTCCAGGCTGTGTCTTAGACTTGCCTAAACCGTGTTGTACACATACATTTTCCAGCTGTATATAGTGTACATAGTTGTAAATATTCACATTGCTGTTGGTGAAGGAAAATATATTTCAAAGTCATTCAGCTGTGTTTGTTCTGCTCCTCCCTCCCCTTTACACCCACGATAACAGGCCTTATTGTCCCTGGGTTGTCATACACTACAACCATCATCACTGTGCCAACCACCTTAACCATTATCACTGCTGCAACCATCACACCCATCATCACTTCTGCAACCACCACAACTACCAACAATGCTGAAACGACCACAACTATTATCACTACAGCAACCACCACAACCACCTTCACTGCTGCAACCACCACAACTATCATCACTGCTGCAAAAATCCCAACCACCATCACTGCTGCAAACACCACCATCATCACTGCTGCCACCACCAAAAGCATCATGACTGTTGCAACCACCACAACCACCATCACTACTTCAACCACCACAACCATCATCTCAGCTGAAACCACCAAAACCTTCACTGCTGCAACCGTCACACCCTCCATAATTGCTGAATTCACAACCACCTCCTTCACTTCTAGTACCACCACAACCATCATCACTGCTGCAGCCATCAAAGCCACTATCACTGCTGCAACCACCACAACCACAATCACTGCTGCAACCACCACAACCATCATCACTGTTGCAAAAATCACATCCATCATCACTGCTGCAACCACCAAAACCACCATCAATGCTGCAGTCACATCCACCATCACTGCTGCAACCACCACAACCACCATCACTGCTGAAATCATCACAACCACCATTCCTGCTGCAATCCTCACAACCACAATCACTGCTGCAGTCGTCACAGTCACCATCACTGCTGCAATCATCACAACCACCATCACTGGTGCAATCATTACAACCACCATCACTGCTGCAATCATCACAATCATGATCACTGCTGCAACCAACTTCACTGATGCAACCACCACAACTAATTAGGAATCTCGCCTTCAACATTGAAAGTAAGAGAAGAACAACAGTGATGGTCTCACCCTCCTGGTGGTTGTAGCTCCTGGACCACCTCACTCACAACACAAGAACAACAGTGACGGACTCGCCCTCCTGGTGGCTGTAGCTCCTGGACCACCTCACTTACAACACATGATCAACAGTGAAGAACTCACCCTCGTGGTGGTTGTAGCTCCTGGACCACTTCACTCACAACACATGAACAAAAGTGAAGGACTCACCCTCATGGTGGTTGTAGCTTCTGGACCACTTCACTCACAACACATGAACGACAATGAAGGACTCACCCTCATGGTGGTTGTAGCTCCTAGACCACCTCACAACACATGAACATCATTGAGGAACTTACCCTCCTGGTGGTTGTAGCTCCTGGACCACCTCACTCATAACACATGAACAACAGAGAAGGACTCACCCTCCTGGTGAGTGTAGCTCCTGGACCACTTCACTCACAACACGTGAACAACAGTGAAGGACTCACCTTCTTGGTGATTGTAGCTCTTGAATCACCTCACTCACAAAACATGAACAACAGTGAAGGACTCACCCTCTTGGTAGTTGTAGTTCCTGGACCACCTCATTGACAACACAAGGACAACTGTAAAGCACTCGCCCTCCTAGTGGCTGTAGCTCCTGGACCACTTCACAACTCAAGAACAACAATGACGGACTCACCTTCCTGGAAACTGTAGTTCCTGGACCACCTCACTACACAAGACCAACATTGATGGACCCACCCTTCTGGTGGTTGTAGCCCCTGGACCACCTCACTCACAACACAAGAGCAACATAGAAGGACTCACCCTTCTGGTGGCTGTAGCTCCTGGACCACCTCACTCACAACACAAGAGCAACATAGAAGGACCCACCCTTCTGGTGGTTGTAGCCCCTGGACCACCTCACTCACAACACAAGAGCAACATAGAAGGACTCACCCTTCTGGTGGCTGTAGCTCCTGGACCACCTCACTCACAACACAAGAGCAACATAGAAGGACCCACCCTTCTGGTGGTTGTAGCCCCTGGACCACCTCACTCACAACACAAGAGCAACATAGAAGGACTCACCCTTCTGGTGACTGTAGCTCCTGGACCTCTTCACTCTAAACACAAGAACAACAACGAAGGACTCTCACTTCTGGTGGTTGTAGCTCCTGAACCACCTAACTTACAACACAAGAACAACAGTGACGACTCACCCTCCTGGAGGCGGTAGTTCCTGGGCCAGCTCACTACACAAGACCAACATTGATGGACCCACCCTTCTGGTGGCTGTAGCTCCCGGGCCAGCTCACTCACAACATATGAAACATTGATTGACTCACCCTCCTGATGGTTGTAGGTCCTGGGCCACCTCACTCACAACACGAAAACAACAGTGACGGACTCACCCTCCTGGAGGCTGTAGCTCCTGAGCCAGCTCACTCGCAACCCAATAACAACAGTGAAAAACTCACCCTCCAGGTGGCTGTAGCTCCTGGACCACTTCACTCACAATACATGAACAACAGAGAAGGACTCACCCTGCTGGTGGTTGTAGCTCCTGGAACACCTCACTAACAACATAAGAACAACAGTGACGGACTCACCCTCCTGGAGGCTGTAGCTCCTGGGCCAGCTCATTCACAACACATGAAACAGTGACGGACTCACCCTCCTGATGGTTGTAGGTCCTGTACTACCTCACTCACAACACAAAAACAACAGTGACGGACTCACCCTCCTGGAGGCTGTAGCTCCTGGGTCAGCTCACTCACAACACAATAACAACAGTGGTGGACTCACCCTCCTGGTGGTTGTAGCTCCTGGACCTTCTCACAACACAAGAATAACAGTGAAGGACTCACCCTACTGGTTGTTGTAGCTCCTGGACCACCTCAAAACACATGAACAAATGCGAGGGACTCTCCCTCCTGGTGATTTTAGCTCCTGAACCACCTCACTCACAACACATGAGCAACAGTAATGGACTCACCATTCTTGTGGGTGTATCTTTTGGACCACCTCACTAACAATACAAGAACAACAGTGAAGAGCTCACCCTCCTGGTGGTTGTAGCTCCTGGGCCAGGTCACAGGCATGAATCATTATATCATCAGTAACATCAGACTGCTCAAGCACCACCTGCTGTGTGCTGGGTAATGACGTCATGGCTGCTGCTGACACTGCTGCTGCTGACACTCTCACACCTGTAGTGGTGCACCATACTGTCACCATCAACACTGTAGTGATACACAATACTTTCACCATCACTACTGTAGCGATGCACCATACTGTCACCATCACTACTGTAGTGATACACCATACTGTCACCATCACTATTGTAGTGATACACCATACTTTCACCATCACTACTGTAGTGATTACACCATTACTTTCACATCACTATTGTAGTGATACACCATACTTTCACCATCACTATTGTAGTGATACACCATACTTTCACCATCACTATTGTATTGATACACCATACTTTCACCATCACTACTGCAGTGATACACCATACTGTCATCATACACCATACTGTCACCATCACTACTGTAGTGATACACCATACTTTCACCATCACTATTGTAGTGATACACCATACTTTCACCATCACTACTGTAGTGATGCACCATACTTTCACCATCACTACTGTAGTTATACACCATACTGTCACCATCACTACTGCAGTGATACACCATACTGTCATCATCACTACTGCAGTGATACACCATACTGTCATCATACACCATACTGTCACCATCACTACTGCAGTGATACACCATACTGTCACCATCACTACTGCAGTGATACACCATACTGTCACCATCACTACTGTAGTGAAGCACCATACTGTCACCATCACTACTGTAGTGATACACCATACTATCACCATCACTACTGTAGTGATACACCATACTGTCACCATCACTACTGTAGTGATACACCATACTATCACCATCACTACTGTAGTGATACACCATACTGTCACAATCACTACTGTAGTGATGCACCATACTGTCATCATACACCATACTGTCACCATCACTACTGTAGTGAAGCACCATACTGTCACCATCACTACTGTAGTGAAGCACCATACTGTCACCATCACTACTGTAGTGATACACCATACTGTCACCATCACTACTGTAGTGATACACCATACCGTCACCATCACTACTGTAGTGATACACCATACTGTCACCATCACTACTGTAGTGATACAACATACTGTCACCATCACTACTGTAGTGAAGCACCATACTGTCACCATCACTACTGTAGTGATACACCATACTGTCACCATCACTACTGTAGTGATACAACATACTGTCACCATCACTACTGTAGTGAAGCACCATACTGTCACCATCACTACTGTAGTGAAGCACCATACTGTCACCATCACTACTGTAGTGATACACCATACTGTCACCATCACTACTGTAGTGAAGCACCATACTGTCACCATCACTACTGTAGTGATACACCATACTGTCACCATCACTACTGCAGTGATACAACATACTGTCACTATCACTGTTGTAGTGATACACCATACTGTCACCATCACTACTGTAGTGATACAACATACTGTCACTATCACTGTTGTAGTGATACACCATACTGTCACCATCACTACTGTAGTGATACAACATACTGTCACTATCACTGTTGTAGTGACACACCATACTGTCACCATCACCACTGTAGTGATACACCATACTGTCACCATCACCACTGTAGTGATACACCATACTGTCACCATCACCACTGTAGTGATACACCATACTGTCACCATCACCACTGTAGTGGTACACCATACTGTCACCATCACCACCATGTTTATCACAAAAACAGTGTTGACAGGGACGACAGGGTTGTCAGGAAGGAAAGTGTTGTCAGGTAGGAAAGTGTTGTCAGTGTGGACAGTGTAGTGAGGGACAAGAGTGCTGTCAGTGAGGACAGTGTTGTCAGGGTGGACAGTATTGTCAGGGTGGACAGTATTGTCAGGGAGGACAGTGTTGTCAGGGTGGACAGTATTGTCAGGGTGGACAGAATTGTCAGGGAGGACAGTGTTGTCAGGGTGGACAGTATT
The DNA here is from genome assembly GCF_026875155.1 of Cherax quadricarinatus. Classification (NCBI taxonomy): domain Eukaryota; kingdom Metazoa; phylum Arthropoda; class Malacostraca; order Decapoda; family Parastacidae; genus Cherax; species Cherax quadricarinatus. Next base: position 32,935,157 of record NC_069439.1, read on the forward strand.
ATCAGGGTGGACAATGTTGTCAGGGAGGACAGTATTGTCAGGGTGGACAGTATTGTCAGGGAGGAAAGTGTTGTCATGGTGGACAGTATTGTCAGGGTGGACAGTATTGTCAGGGAGGACAGTGTTGTCAGGGTGGACAGTATTGTCAGGGTGGACAGTATTGTCAGGGAGGACAATGTTGTCAGGGTGGACAGTATTGTCAGGGTGGACAGTATTGTCAGGGAGGACAGTGTTGTCAGGGGGACAGTATTGTCAGGGAGGACAGTGTTGTCAGGGTGGACAGCATTGTCAGGGTGGACAATGTTGTCAGGGTGGACAATATTGTCAGGGAGGACAGAGTTGTCAGGGAGGACAATGTTGTCAGGGAGGACAATGTTGTCAGAGAGGACAGAGTTGTCAGGGAGGACAATGTTGTCAGGATTGACATATTTCCTAGTTTGGACAGTGTTCTCAGTGTGGTCGTTGTTGTCACTGGTATCAGTGTAGTCAGTGTTGTCAGTGTGGTCAGTGATGACAGTATTGACAGGTATGATAGAGTTGTCAGGGAGGACAGTGTTATCAGGGAGGATAGTATTATCAGGGAGGACAGTGTTATCAGGGAGGATAGTATTATCAGGGAGGATAGTATTATCAGGGAGGACAGTGTTATCAGGGAGGATAGTATTATCAGTGAGAATAGTGTTATCAGGGAGGACAGTGTTACCAGGGAGGAGAGTGTTATCAGGGAGGACAGTGTTATCAGGGAGAATAGTATTAGCAGGGAGGAGAGCGTTATCAGGGAGGAGAGTGTTATCAGGGAGGACAGTGTTATCAGGGAGGACAATGTTATCAGGGAGGATAGTATTATCAGGGAGGAGAGTGTTATCAGGGAGGACAGTGTTGTCAGGGAGGACAGTGTTATCAGGGAGGATAGTATTATCAGGGAGGACAGTGTTATCAGGGAGGATAGTATTATCAGGGAGTAGAGTCTTATCAAGGACAGTGTTATCAGGGAGGATAGTATTATCAGGGAGTAGAGTCTTATCAAGGACAGTGTTATCAGGGAGGACAGTGGTATCAGGGTTGATAGTATTATCAGGGAGGAGAGTGTTATCAGGGAGGACAGTGTTATCAGGGAGGATAGTATTATCAGGTTACCTGGAGGTTACCTGGAGGTTATTCCGGGGATCAACGCCCCCGCGGCCCGGTCCATGACCAGACCTCCCGATGGATCAGGGCCTGATCAACTAGGCTGTTACTGCTGGCCGCACGCAGTCCAACGTACGAGCCACAGCCCGGCTGATCCGGCACTGACTTTAGGTATCTGTCCAGCTCTCTCTTGAAGGTAGCCAGGGGTTTATTGGCAATTCCCCTAATGCTTGATGGGAGGCTGTTGAACAGTTTTGGGCCCCGGACACTTATGGTGTTTTCCCTTAGTGTACCAATGGCGCCCCTACTTTTTATTGGGGACATTTTGCATCGCCTGCCCAGTCTTTTACTTTCGTAGGGAGTGATTTCTGTGTGCAGATTTGGGACCATTCCTTCCAAGATTTTCCAAGTGTAGATTATGATATATCTCTCCCTCCTGCGTTCCAACGAGTACAAGCCAAGTGCTTCCAAGCGTTCCCAGTAGTTAAGGTGCTTGACAGAACTTATACGTGCAGTAAAGGATCTCTGTTCACTCTCTAGATCTGCGATTTCACCTGCTTTGAATGGAGATGTTAATGTACAGCAGTATTACAGCCTAGAGAGAACTAGTGATTTGAAAAGGATCATCATGGGCTTGACATCTCTCGTTTTGAAAGTTCTCATTATCCATCCTATCATTTTCTTTGCACGTGCGATCGTGGCACTGTTGTGATCCTTGAAAGTGAGATCCTCAGACATTACTACTCCCAGGTCCCTTACATTATTTTTCCGCTCTATTGTATGGCCGGAGTCAGTAGTATACTCTGTTCTAGTTATCATCTCCTCCAGTTTTCCATAACGGAGTAGTTGGAATTTGTCCTCATTGAACATCATATTGTTTACCGTTGCCCACTGGAAAACTTTGTTTATATCTTCTTGGAGGTTAACCGCGTCCTCAGCAGATGACAGCCTCATGCAGATCCTAGTATCATCCGCAAAGGATGATACGGTGCTGTGGAGTACATCTCTGTTTATGTCTGATATGAGGATAAGGAATAAGATGGGGGCGAGTACTGTGCCTTGTGGAACAGAGCTCTTCACTATGGCAGCCTCCGATTTAACTCTGTTGACCACTACTCTTTGTGTTCGATTTGTTAGGAAGTTGAAGATCCATCTCCCCACTTTCCCAGTTATTCCTTTAGAACGTATTTTATGGGCTATTACGCCATGATCGCATTTGTCAAATGCTTTTGCAAAGTCTGTGTATATTACATCTGCATTCTGATTTTCTTCCAGTGCATCCAAAGCCATGTCATAGGAGGAGAGTGTTATCAGGGAGGACAGTGTTTTCAGGGAGGATAGTATAATTAGGGAGGAGAGTGTTATAAGGGAGGACAGTGTTATCAAGGAGGACAGTGTTATCAGGGAGGACAGTGTTATCAGGGAGGACAGCGGTATCAGAGAGGACAATGTTATCAGGGAGGACAGTGTTATCAGGGAGGACAGTGTTATCAGGGAGGACAGTGTTATCAGGGAGTACAGTGTTATCAGGGAGGACAGTGTTACCAGGGAGGACAGTGGTATCAGTGCGGACAGTGTAATCAGGGAGGACAGTGTTATCAGGGAGGACAGTGTTATCAGGGAGGACAGTGTTGTCAGGGAGGACAGTGTTATCAGGGAGGACAGTGTTATCAGGGAGGATAGTATTATCATGGAGGACAGTGTTATCAGGGAGGATAGTATTTTCAGGGAGAACAGTGTTATCATGGAGGACAGTGTTATCAGGGAGGACAGTGGTATCAGGGAGGACAGTGTTATCAGGGAGGACAGTGTTATCAGGGAGGACAGTGGTATCAGGGAGGACAGTGTTATCAGGGAGGACAGTGTTATCAGGGAGGACAGTGTTATCAGGGAGGGCAGTGTTGTCATGGAGGACAGCGTTATCAGGGAGGACAGTGTTATCAGGGAGGACAGTTGTATCAGGGAGGACAGTGTTATCAGGGACGATATTGTTATGAGGGAGGACAGTGTTATCAGCGAGGACAGTGTTATCTGGGAGGACAGAATTATCAAGGAGGACAGTGTTATCAGGGAGGACATAGTATTCATGGAGGACAGTGTTATCAGGGAGATCAGTGTTGTCAGGGAGGGCATTGTTATCAGGGAGGAGAGTTTTATCAGTGAGGATAGTGTTATCAGCGAGGACAGTGTTATCAGGGAGGACTGTGTTATCAGTGAGGACAGTGTTATCAGGGAGGACACTGTTATCAAGGAGGATAGTGTTATCAGGGAGGGCAGTGTTGTCAGGGAGGACAGTATTATCAAGCAGGAGAGTGTTATCAGGGAGGACAGTGTTATCAGTGATGATAGTGTTATCAGTGAATGCAGAGTTATCAGAGAGGACAGTGTAATCAGTTGGGACAGTGTTATCAGGGATGACAGTGTTATCATGGAGGACAGTGTTATCAGGCAGGACAGTGTTATCAGCGAGGACAGTGTTATCAGGGAGGACGATGTTATCAGGTAGGACAGTGCTATCAGGAAGGACAGTGTTATCAGGGAGGCCAGTGTTATCAGGGACGACTGTGTTATCTGGGAGGACAGTATTATCAGGGACGATAGTGTTATCAGGGAGGACTGTGTTATCAGTGAGGACAGTGTTATCAAGGAGGATAGTATTATCAGGGAGGACAGTGTTATCAGGGAGGACAGTGTTATCATGGAGGACAGTGTTATCATGGAGGACAGTGTTATCAGAGAGGGCAGTGTTATCAGGGAGGAGAGTGTTATCTGGGAGAACAGTATTATCAGGGAGGACAGTGTTATCAGGCAGGACAGTGTTGCCAGGGTGGGCAGTGTTATCAGGGTGGACAGTGTTGTCAGAGAGGACAGTGTTATCTGGGAGGAGAGTGTTATCAGTAAGGACAGTGTTGTCAGGGAGGACAGTGTTATCAGGGAGGACAGTGTTATCATGCAGGAGAGTGTTATCAGCGATGATAGTGTTATCAGGGAGGACAGTGTTAACAGTGAGGACAGTATTATCAGCGAGGAGAGTGTTATCAGGGAGGACAGTGTAATCAGTGGGGACAGTGTTATCAGGGATGACAGTGTTATCAGGGAGGACAGTGTTATCTGGGAGTGTAGTGTTATCAGGTAGAACAGTGTTATCAGGGAAGACAGTATTATCAGGGAGGACAGTGTTATCAGGGACGACAGTGTTTTCTGGGAGGACTGTGTTATCATTGAGGATAGTGTTATCAGCGAATACAGTGTTATCTGGGAGGATAGTATTATCAGGGAGGACAGTGTTATCAGGGAGGACTGTGTTATCAGTGAGGACGGTGTTATCACGGAGGACAGTGTAATCAGGGAGGGCAGAGTTATAAGTGAGGACAGTGTTATCAGGGTGGACAGTGTTATCATGCAGGACAGTGTTGCAAGGGAGGACAGTGTTATCAGGGTGGACAGTGTTTAAGGGAGGACAGTGTTATCAGGGAGGACAGTGTTATAAGAGAGGACAGTGTTATCAGGGAGGACAGTGTTTTCAGGGAGGATAGTGTTATCAGGGAGGGCAGTGTTGTCAGGGAGGAAAGTGTTTTCAGGGTGCACAGTGTTTTCAGGGAGAACAGTGTAATCAGGGAGGACAGTGTTATCAGGCTGGACAGTGTTTTCAGAGAGGACAGTGTTATCAGGGAGGACAGTGTTTTGAGGGAGGATAGTGTTATCAGGGAGGGCAGTGTTGTCAGGGAGGAAAGTGTTTTCAGGGTGCACAGTGTTTTCAGAGAGGACAGTGCTATCAGGGAGGACAGTGTTATCAGAGAGGACAGTGTTATCAGGGAGGACAGTGTTTTCAGGGAGGATAGTTTTATCAGATTGGACAGAGTTGTCAGGGAGGATAGTGATATCAGGGAGGGCAGTGTTATCAGGCAGGAGAGTGTTTTCAGCGAGGACAGTATTATCAGCGAGGACAGTATTATCAGGGAGGACAGTGTTGTCAGGGAGGACACTGCTATCAGGGAGGACAGTGTGATCAGAGAGGATAGTGTTGACAGGGAGGACAGTGTTATCAGGGAGGACAGTGTTGAAAGGGAGGACAGTGTTATCAGGGTGGACAGTGTTATCAGGCAGGAGAGTGTTATCAGCGAGGACAGTGTTATCGAGAAGGACAGTGTTATCAATGAGGATAGTGATATAAGTGAATAGAGTGTTATCAGGGAGTACAGAGTTATCAGTGTGGACAGTGTTTTAGGGGAGGGCAGTGTTATCAAGGAGGACAGTGTTATCAGGGACGATATTGTTATCAGAGAGGACTGTGTTATCAGTGAGGATTGTGTTATCAGCGAGGACAGTGTTTTCTGGGAGGACAGAATTATCAAGGAGGACAGTGTTATCAGGGAGGACATAGTATTCATGGAGGACAGTGTTATCAGGGAGATCAGTGTTGTCAGGGAGGGCATTGTTATCAGGGAGGAGAGTTTTATCATTGAGGATAGTGTTATCAGCGAGGACAGTGTTATCAGGGAGGACTGTGTTATCAGTGAGGACAGTGTTATCAGGGAGGACACTGTTATCAAGGAGGATAGTGTTATCAGGGAGGGCAGTGTTGTCAGGGAGGACAGTATTATCAAGCAGGAGAGTGTTATCAGCGAGGACAGTGTTATCAGGGAGGACAGTATTATCAAACAGGAGAGTGTTATCAGCGAGGACAGTGTTATCAGGGAGGACAGTGTTATCAGTGATGATAGTGTTATCAGTGAATGCAGAGTTATCAGAGAGGACAGTGTAATCAGTTGGGACAGTGTTATCAGGGATGACAGTGTTATCATGGAGGACAGTGTTATCAGGCAGGACAGTGTTATCAGCGAGGACAGTGTTATCAGGGAGGACGATGTTATCAGGTAGGACAGTGCTATCAGGAAGGACAGTGTTATCAGGGAGGCCAGTGTTATCAGGGACGACTGTGTTATCTGGGAGGACAGTATTATCAGGGACGATAGTGTTATCAGGGAGGACTGTGTTATCAGTGAGGACAGTGTTATCAAGGAGGATAGTATTATCAGGGAGGACAGTGTTATCAGGCAGTACAGTGTTATCAAGGAGGATTGTAATATCAGGGTGGACAGCGTTATCAGAGAGGACAGTGTTATCAGGGAGGACAGTGGCATCAGGGAGGACAGTGTTATCAGGGAGGACAGTGTTATCAGGGAGGACAATGTTATCAGGGAGGACAGTGTTGTCAGGGAGGAGAGTGATATCAGAGAGGACAGAGTTATGAGGGCGGAGAGTGGTATCAGGGAGTACAGTGTTATCACGGAGGACAGTGGTATCAGGGAGGACAGTGTTATCAGGGAGGACAGTGTTATCTGGGATGTCATTATTATGAGGGAGCACAGTGTTATCATGGAGGACTGCCTTATGAGTGAGGACAGTGTTATCAGGGAGGATAGTATTATTAGGGAGGACAGTGTTATCAGGGAGGACAGTGTTATCATGGACGGCAGTGTTATCAGGGAGGAGAGTGTTTTCATGTACAACAGTGTTATAAGGGAGGACAGTGTTATCAGTCAGGAAAGTGTTATCAACGAGGACAGTGTTATCTGGTAGGACAGTATTATCATGGAGGACAATGATATCAGGGAGGACTGTGTTATCAGTGAGGACGGAGTTATCAAGGAGGAGAGTGTAATCAGGGAGGACAGTGCTGTAAGTGAGGACAGTATTATCAGGCAGGACAGTGTTGCCAGGAAGGACAGTGTTATTAGGGTGGACAGTGTTGTCAGAGAGGACAGTGTTATCATTGAGGACAGTGTTATCAGGGAGGACAGTGTTTTCATGGAGGACACAGTTATCAGCAAGGATAGTGTTATCAGGGAGGGCAGTGTTGTCAGGGAGGACAGTTTTATTATGTTGGGCAGTGTTGTCAGGGAGGACAGTGTTATCAGAGAGGACAGTGTTATTAGGCAGGAGAGAGTTATCAGCGAGGTCAGTGTTATAAGGGAGGACAGTGTTAACAGTGAGGACACTATTATCAGCGAGGACAGTGTTATCAGGAAGGACAGTGTTATCAGCGAGTACAGTGTTATCAGGAGGACAGTGTTGTCAGGGAGGACAGTGTTATCAGGGTGGTCAGTGTTGTCAGGGAGGACAGTGTTATCAGGGAGGACAGTGTTATCAGGCAGGAGTGTGTTATCAGCGAGAGGCAGTGTTATCAGGAAGGAGACTGTTATCAGTGAGAACAGTATTATCAGGCAGGACAGTGTTATCAGGGTGGACAGTGCTGTCAGGTAGGACAGTGTAATCAGTGTGGACAGTGTTATCAGGGATGACAGTGTTATCAGGGAGGACAGTGTTATCAGGAAGGACAGTGTTATCAGGGAGGACAATATTATCAGGGACGACGGGTGTTATCAGGGACGACAGAGATATCAGAGAGGATAGTGTTATCAGGGAGGGCAGCGTTATCAGGGAAGAGAGTGTTTTCATGTACAACAGTGTTATAAGGGAGGACAGTGTTATCAGTGAGGAAAGTGTTATCAGTGAGGACAGTGTTATCTGGGAGGACAGTATTATTATGGAGGACTGTGTTATCAGTTAGGACAGAGTTATCAAGGAGGAGAGTGTAATCAGGGAGGACAGTGCTGTAAGAGAGGACAGTATTATCAGGGAGGACAGTGTTATCAGGCAGGACAGTGTTGCCAGGGAAGACAGTGTTATCAGGGAGGACAGTGTTATCAGGCAGGACAGTGTTGCCAGGGAAGACAGTGTTATCAGGGAGGACAGTTTTGACAGAGAGGACAGTGTTATCAGGGAGGACAGTGTTATCAGGGAGGACAGTGTTATCATGGAGAACACTGTTATCAGGGAGGATAGTGTTATCAGAGAGGGCAGTGTTGTCAGGGAGGACAGTGTTATCATAGTGGACAGTGTTGTCAGGGAGGACAGTGTTATCAGTGAGGACAGTGTTATCAGGCAGGAGAGTGTTATCAGGGAGGACAGTGTTATCAGGAAGGAGAGTGTTCTCAGTGAGGATAGGGTTATCAGTGAATGCAGAGATATCAGGGAGGACAGTGTAATCAGTGGGGACAGTGTTATCAGGGATGACAGTGTTATCAGGGAGGACAGTGTTATCAGACAGGACAGTGTTATCAGGGAGGAGAGTGTTATCAGGGAGGACAGTGTTATCAGGTAGAACAGAGTTATCAGGGAGGACAGTGTTATCAGGGACGACAGTGTTATCTGGGAGGACAGAGTTATCATTGAGGATAGTGTTATCAGCGATGACAGTGTTATCTGGGAGGAGAGTATTATCAGGGAGGACAGTGTTATCAGGGAAGACTGTGTTATCAGTTAGGACGGTGTTATTAAGGAGGACATTGTAATCAGTGAGGGCAGAGTTATAGGTGAGGACAGTGTTATCAGTGTGGAGAGTGTTATCAGGCAGGACAGTGTTGTAAGGGAGGACAGTGTTGTCAGGGTGGACAGTGTTATCAGGTAGGAAAGTGTTATCAGAGAGGACAATGTTATCAGGTAGGACAGTGTTATCAGGTAAGACAATGTTATCAGGTTGGACAGTGTTATCAGGGAGGACAGTGTTATCAGGTCGGACAGTGTTATCAGTGAGGAGAGAGTTTTCAGGGAGGATAGTGTTATCAGGAAGGGCAGTGTTGTCAGGGAGGACAGTGTTATCAGGGAGGACAGTGTTGTCAGGGAGGACAGTGTTATCAGAGAGGACAGTGTTATCAGGGAGGACAGTGTTTTCAGGGAGGATAGTTTTATCAGATTGGACAGAGTTGTCAGGGAGGATAGTGATATCAGGGAGGGCAGTGTTATCAGGCAGGAGAGTGTTTTCAGCGAGGACAGTATTATCAGCGAGGACAGTATTATCAGGGAGGACAGTGTTGTCAGGGAGGACACTGCTATCAGGGAGGACAGTGTGATCAGAGAGGATAGTGTTGACAGGGAGGACAGTGTTATCAGGGAGGACAGTGTTGAAAGGGAGGACAGTGTTATCAGGGTGGACAGTGTTATCAGGCAGGAGAGTGTTATCAGCGAGGACAGTGTTATCGAGAAGGACAGTGTTATCAATGAGGATAGTGATATAAGTGAATAGAGTGTTATCAGGGAGTACAGAGTTATCAGTGTGGACAGTGTTATCAGGGAGGACAGTGTTATCAGGAAGGAGAGAGTTATCAGGGAGGACAGTGTTATCAGCGAGGACAGTGTTATCAGGGAGGACAGTGTTATCAGGGAGCACAGTGTTTTCAGGGAGGACAGTTTTATCAGGGAGGACAGTGTTATCAGGGAGGACAGTGTTATCACGGAGGAAGGCGTTATCAGGAAGGACAATGTTGTAAATGAGGACAGTGTTATCAGGGTGGACAGTGTTTAAGGAAGGAGAGTGTTATCAGGGAGGACAGAGTTATCAGAGAGGACAGTGTTATCAGGGTTGACAGTGTTTTCAGGGAGGATGATGTTATCAGGGAAGCAGTGTTGTCAGGGAGGACAGTGTTATAATAGAGGACAGTGTTATCAGGGTGGACAGTGTTATCAGGGTGGACAGTGTTTAAGGAGGACAGTGTTATCAGGGATTACAGAGTTATCAGAGAGGACAGTGTTATCACGGGGGACAGTGTTTTCAAGGAGGATAGTGTTATCAGGGAGGACAGTGTTATCAGGGAGGGCAGTGTTATCAGGGTGGACAGTGTTATCAGACAGGACAGTGTTGTAAGGGAGGACAGTGTTATCAAGGAGGACAGTGTTGTCAGGGTGGACAGCGTTATCAGGGAGGACAGTGTTATCAGGGATGATAGTACTATCAGGGAGGACAGTGTTATCAGGGAGGATAGTATTATCAGGGAGGACAGTGTTATCAGGGAGGACAGTGTTATCAAGGAGGATTGTAATATCAGGGTGGACAGTGTTATCAGAGAGGACAGCGTTATCTGGGAGGACAGTGGTATCAGGGAGGACAGTGTTATCAGGGAGCACTGTGTTATCAGGGAGGACAGTGTTATCAGGGAGGACAGTGTTGTTAGGGAGGACAGTGATATCAGGGGAGGACAGTGATATCAGGGAGGACAGAGTTATCGGGGAGGAGAGAGTTATCAGTGAGGACAGTGTTATCAAAGAGGACAGTGTTGTCAGGGAGGACAGAGGTATCAGGGAGGACAGTGCTATCAAGGAGGACAGTGTTATCAGGGACGACAGTGTTATCAGGGACAACAATGTTATCAGGGAGGACAGTGTTATCAGGGAGGATAGTGATTTAGGGGAGTGCAGTTTTATCAAGGAGGACAGTGTTATCAGGGACAACAATGTTATCAGGGAGGACAGTGTTATCAGGGAGGACAGTGTTTTAGGGGAGGGCAGTGTTATCAAGGAGGACAGTGTTATCAGGGACGATATTGTTATCAGAGAGGACTGTGTTATCAGTGAGGATTGTGTTATCAGCGAGGACAGTGTTTTCTGGGAGGACATTATTATGAGGGAGCACAGTGCTATCAGGGAGGACTGTGTTATCAGTGAGGACAGTGTTATCAGGGAGGATAGTATTATCAGGGAGGACAGTGTTATCAAGGAGGACTGTGTTATCAGGGAGGACAGTGTTATCAGGGTGGAGAGTGTTTTCATGTACAACAGTGTTATAAGGGAGGACAGTGTTATCAGTGAGGAAAGTGTTATCAGCGAGGACAGTGTTATCTGGGAGGACAGCATTATCAGGGAGGACAGTGTTATCAGTGGGGACAGTGTTATCATGGACGACAGTGTTATAAGGGAGGACAGAGTCATCAGGCGGTACAGTGTTATCAGGGAGGACAGTGTTATCAGGGAGGACAGTGTTATCAGGTAGAACAGTGTTATCAGGGAGGACAGGATTATCAGGGAAGACAGTGTTATCAGGGACGATAGTGTCATCTGGGAAGCAAGTGTTATCATTGAATATAGTGTTATCAGCAATGAGAGTGTTATCTGGGAAGACAGTATTATCAGGGAGGACAGTGTTATCAGGGAGGACTGTGTTATCAGTGAGGACGGTGTTATCAAGGAGGACAGTGCAATCACTGAGGGCAGAGTTATAAGTGAGGAGAGTGTTATCAGGGTGGACAGTGTTTTCAGGCAGGAGAGTGTTGTAAGGGAGGACAGTGTTATCAGGGTGGACAGTGTTTAAGGGAGGACAGTGTTATCAGGGAGGACAGTGTTATCAGAGAGGACAGTGTTATCAGGGAGGACAGTGTTTTCAGGGAGGATAGTGTTATCAGGGAGGGCAGTGTTGTCAGAGAGGACTGTGTTATCAGGGTGGACAGTGTTGTCAGGAAGGACTGTTTTATCAGGGAGGACTGTTTTCGGCAGACTGTAGCAAAGGACAGTGTTATCAAAGGACAGGTTGTGGGGAGGACAGTGTTACAGCGGGACAGTTTTAGTCGAGGGGACAGTGTTTCAGGGACAGGTTTTCAGATGGGAAAAAGGTTATGGGGAAGGGCAGTGTTGTCAGAGAGGACATTTTTCCAGGTGGCGGTTTTTGGAAGGACTGTGTTATCAGGGAGGCGTTTATCAGGCAGGCAGTGTATCAGAAGGACGTGTATAGGTAGGCAGTGTTTCAGGGAGGAAGTGCTATCAAGTTAGAGTGTTATCTAATACAGTTTTTATAGGGATACAAGTTATCGGAGGACAGTGTTGTCAGGGAGGACATTTTATGGGAGACAGAGTATCAGGGAGAACAGGTTACAGCGGGGCATGTTATAGGGAGGACAATTTTTATCTGGGAAAAACTGTTACACGGTGAAGGGTTATCAGGAGGACAGTGTTGTAAGGGAAAAGTGTTATCAGGATGACAGATTTTTAAGGGAAAGAACATTTTTACATGTGGGACAGTCTTATCAAAAAGGCAGTGTTATCAGGGAGGAGTGTTTTCGGGGAGGATAGTGTTACAGGGAGGGCAGTGTAGCAGGGAAGGACAGTGCATCAGGGGGGACAGTGCTACAGGCGGGACATTTTTGGGAAGGAGGACAGTGTTTCGGGGGTGGACAGTGTTTTCGGGGAGGATGTTTATCAGGGGGGGCAGTGTTGTCAGGGAGGACAGTGTATCAGGGTGGACATGCAAACGGGCGGACAGTTTTTGGAAGGGAGGACAGTGTTACAGGGGGGACATGTTATAAGAGGGGGGCGTGTTATCGGGGAGGAAGGTTTCAGGGGGAAAGTGTTTCAGGGAGGGCGTGTTGTCAGGAGGCGTTTACAGGAGGGGCAGTGTTTGTCGGGAGGACGGCTTAGGGAGGACAGTGTTATCAGACGGGACGTGTTATCAGTGGGACATTTTTTCGGGGAGGAAGTGTTATCAGGGTGGACATGTTGTCAGGGAGGACAGTGTTATCAGGGAGGGCAGAGTTATCTGGCAGGAGAGTGTTATCAGCGAGGACAGGGTTATCAGGAAGGACAGTGTTATCAGTGAGGACAGTATTATCAGCGAGGACAGTGTTATCAGGGAGGACAGTGTTGTCAGGGAGGACAGTGCTATCAGGGAGGACAGTGTTATCAGAGAGGATATTGTTATCAGGGAGGACAGTGTTGTCAGGGAGGACAGTGTTTTCAGGGTGTACAGTGTTGTCATGGACTACAGTGTTATCAGGGAGGACAGAGTTATCAGGCAGGAGAGTGTTATCAGCGAGGACAGTGTTATCAAGAACGACAGTGTTATCAGTGAGGATAGGGTTATTAGGGAGGACAGTGTTATCAGGGAGGACATAGTTATCAGGGAGGACAGTGTTATCAGGGAGGACAGTGTTATCAGGGAGGACAGTGTTATCAGGGAGGGCAGTGTTTTCAGGGAGGACTGTGTTATCAGGGAGGACAGTGTTATCAGGGAAGAAAGTGTAATCTGAGAGGACAATGTTATCTGGGAGGACAGTGTTATCACGGAGGAAGGGGTTATCAGGGAGGACAGTGTTAACAGGGAGGACAGTGTTATCATGGAGGACAGTGTTATTAGGAAGGACAGTGTTATCAGGGGGGACAGTGTTATCAGGATGGACAGTGTTATCAATGAGGACAGTGTTATCAGGAAGGACAGTGTTATCAGTGAGGACAGTGTTATGAGGCAGGAGAATGTTATCAGCGAGGACAGTGTTATCAGTGAGGGCAGTGTTATCAGGGTGAACAGTGTTATCAAGGAGGACAGTGTTATCAGTGAGGATTGTGTTAACAGTGAGGACAGTGTTATCAGTGAGGACAGTGTTATCAGGGAAGACAGTGTTATTATGGAGGACTATGTTTCCAGTGAGGACAGTGTTATCAGTGAGGATTGTGTTAACAGTGAGGGCTGTGTTATCAGTGAGGACAGTGTTATCAGGGAAGACAGTGTTATTATGGAGGACTATGTTTCCAGTGAGGACAGTGTTATCAGGTAGGACAGTGTTATCAGGGAGGACAGTGTTTTCAGGGAGTGCAGTGTTATCAGGAAGGACAGTGTTGTCAGAGAGGACATTGTTATCAGGGTGGACAATGTTGCCAGGGAGGACCGTGTAATCAGGGAGGATAGTGTTATAAGGGAGGACACTGTTATCAGGGAGGACATTGTTATCAGGGAGGATAGTGTTATAAGGGAGGACAGTGTTGTCAGGGAGGACAGTGTTTTCAGGGTGGTCAGTTTCTTTCAGGGACGACAGTGTCATCAGGAAGGACAGTGTTATCAGGCAGGAGAGTGTTATCAACGAGGACAGTGTTTCATCGAGGACAGTGTTTTCATCGAGGACAGTGTTATCAGTGAGGATAGTATTAGCAGTGAATACAGTGTTATCAGAGAGGACAGTGTTATCAGTGAGGACAGTGTTATCAGGGAGGACAGTGTTATCAGGCAGGACAGTGTTATCAGGAAGGACAGTGTTAACAGGCAGGACAGTGTTATCAGTGAGGACAGTGTTATCAGGGAGGACTCTGTTATCAGGGAGGACATTGTTATCAGGGAGGATAGTGTTATCAGGGAGGACAGTGTTGTCATGGTGGACAGTGTTATCAGAATGGTCAGTTTTTTTCAGGAATGACAGTGTTATCTGGGAGGGCAGTGTTATCAGGCAGGAGAGTGTTATCAACGAGGACAGTGTTATCAATGAGGACAGTGTTTTCAGCGAGGACAGTGGTTTGAGGAAGGACAGTGTTATCAGGGAGGACAGTGTTATCACTGAGGACAGTGTTATCAGGGAGGACAGTGTTATCAGGGAAGACAGTGTTATCAGCAGGACAGTGTTATCACCGAGGACAGTGCTATCAGGAAGAAGAGTGTTATCAGGTAGGACAGTGTTATAAGAGAGGACAGTGTTATCAGTGAGGACAGTGTTTTCAGGGAGGACAGTGTTATCAGGGAGGACGGTGTTATGAGGGAGGACAGTGTTATGAGGGACGACAGTGTTATCAGGGATGACAGTGTTATCAGGGAGGACAGTGTTATCAGGGAGGACAGTGTTAACAGAAAGGGCAGTGTTATCAGGAAAGACAGTGTTATCAGGAAGGACAGTGTTATCAGTGAGGACAGTGTTATCAGGGAGGACAAGGTTATCAGGGAGGACATTGTTGGCAAGCAGGACAGTGTTATCAGCGATGACAGTGTTATCATGTTGGACAGTGTTATCAGGGATGACTGTGTCATAAGGGAGGACGGTGTTATCAGGGAGGAGAGTGTTATCAGGGAGGACAGTGTTATCAGTGAGGACATTGTTATCAGGTAGGGCAGTGTCAGGTTGGACAGTGTTATCAGGTTGGACAGTGTTATCAGGTAGGACAGTGTTATCAGGTAGGACAGTGTTATCAGGTAGGACAGTGTTATCATAGAGGACAGTGTTTTCTGGTAGGGCAGTGTTATCAAGGAGGACAGTGTTATCAGGGAGGACAGCGTTATCAGGGAGCACAGTGTTATCAGGGATTACAGTGTTATCAGGGAGGACAGTGTAATCAGGGAGGAGAATGTTATCAGGCAGTACAGTGCTATCAGGGAAGACAGTGTTATCATTTATTAATGTGTTATCAGGGAGGAGAGTGTTGTCAGGGAGGACAGTGTTATCACTGAGGACAGTGTTATCAGGCAGGAGAGTGTTATCAGCGAGGACAGTGTTATCAGTGAGGACAGTGTTATCAGTGAGGACAGTGTTATCAGCGAGGACAGTGTTATCAGTGAGGACAGTGTTATCAGTGAAGACAGTGTTATCAGTGAGGACAGTGTTATCAGCGAGGAAAGTGCTATCCGGGAGGACAGTGTTATGAGGGAGGACCGTTTTATTAGGGAGGACAGTGTTATCAACGAGGACAGTGTTATCAGGGAGGACAGTGTTATCAGCGAGGACAGTGTTATCAGTCAGGACAGTGTTATCAGGGAGGAGAATGTCGTCATAAAGGACAGTGTTATCAGGAAGGACAACGTTATCAGGGAGGACAGTATTATCAGGGAGGACAGTGTTATCAGGGAGAACAGTGTTATCAGGGAGGACAGTGTTATCAGGGAGGACAGTGTTATCAGGGAGGACAATGTTATCAGATAGGACAGTGTTATCAGCGAGGACAGTATTATCAGGGAGGACAGTGTTTTCAGAGAGGACAGTGTTATCAGGAAGGACAGTGTTATCAGGGAGGACAGTGTTTTCATGGAGACAGTGTTATCAGGGAGGTTAGTGTTACCAGGACAGTGTTATCAGGGAGGACAGTGTTATCAGGGAGGACAGTGTTACCAGGGAGGGCAGTGTTATCTGTATGGACAGTGTTATCAGGGAGGACACTGTTTTCAGGGAGGACAGTGTTATCAGGGAGGACAGTGATATCAGGCAGGACAGGGTTTTCAGGGAGGACAGTGTTTTCAGTGAAGATAGTGTTATCAGGGAGGACAGTGTTGACAGGGAGGATAGTGTTATCAGGTAGGACAGTGTTATCAGGCAGGAGAGAGTTATCAGGGAAGACAGTGTTATCAGTGAGTACAGTGTTGTCAGTGAGGACAGTGTGATCAGTGAGGACAGTGTTATCAGGAAGAACAGTGTTTTCAGTGAGGATAGTGGTATCAGTGAATACAGTGTTATCAGGGAGGACAGTGTTATCAGTGAGGACAGTGTTGCCAGGGAGGACAGTGTTATCAGGGAGGACAGTGTTATCAAGGGGGTGTTATGTAAGCATATTTCATACACTGGTGGCTGACGATGTACGTACTTGTTTGGACTCAATGGTCCGCATATCACCGGGGTTTATGATAAGTGACTAACTCACGGTTTTATACTCAACTGCGCAGTCAATAGTAGTACATCACGAGTTAGAACACTTACCTGGGTATATGTATCTGACCCGTAATTACGCCCTGATATCCGTTGAGTTGATTGAAGAATAGTGTTCTTTGAAGAATGTCGCACTACACTCTGTTGGATCGCAACACTCGTTGTTACACTCGTTGATCACACTTCTCTGTAAGTGTTTATCGTGTTTTGTGAGACACTTTGCCTACACTAACGCACAGATCAGTGTTCTTTGTTGGTTATCCTGGCGTCAGTGTCACTCGTAGTAGAGTCAAAGTTAATCTGGCGACGCCACACCGCCCCAAGCCGTCACTGCCCTAGCACAAAAAAAGCTGACCTAGTACTCCTTGCTTCCTTGCCACTTCCTCGATGAAGCAAAGCAGAATGTTTGATTCTTGCTGTCTTAAGCATAGACAACAATGTCCACTATTTTTACCATGGTAATAAAGTGGGAGCAGGATTTTCCTTAATTGTCCTGCTAAGTAAGAGATGTTCTGTCTCTTATAAAAATACACTTTTCAACACCGCTGCAAGGAGCAGAGGTCACTTGACTACGTCACATAGCATCTGTGATCAATTACTCACTGTAGCAGTAAACAAGACGCTCGCCCCTTCTGAGAGGGCTTGGCCCCTTAGGGCTGAAAGGGGCTGAAGGGGCTGAAAGGGCTGAAGAGGGCTGATACCCCCCTCCTGGAGAAAATTTCTCCACAATAGTGTTATCAGTGAATACAGTATTAACAGGGAGGACAGTTTTATCAGGGAGGACAGTGTTATCAGGGAGGACAGTGTTATCAGGGAGGACATTGTTATCAGGGAGGAAAGTGTTATCAGGGACGACAGTGTTATCAGGTAGAACAGTGTTATCAGGGAGGACAGGTTTATCAGGGAGGACAGTATTATCAGGGAGGACAGTGTTATCAGGGAGGACAGTGTTATCAGGGAGGACTTTGTTATCAGGGAGGAAAGTGTTATCAGGGACAACAGTGTTATCAGGGAGAACAGTGTTATCAGGGAGGACAGTGTTATCAGGGAGGACGGTGTTATCAGGGAGGACAGTGTTAACAGGTAGGACAGTGTTATCAGGGAGGAGAGTGTTATCAGGGAGAACAGTGTTATCAGGGAGGACAGTGTTATCAGGGAGGACGGTGTTATCAGGTAGGACAGTGTTATCAGGGAGGACAGTGTTTTCAGGGAGGACAGTGTTATCAAGGAGGACGGTGTTATCAGGGAGGACAGTGTTGTCAGGGTGGACTGTGTTATCAGGTAGGACAGTGTTATCAGGGCGGACAGTGTTATCAAGGAGGACAGTATTATCAGGTAGGACAGTGTTATCAGGGAGGTCATTGTTATCAGGGAGGTCATTGTTATCAGGAAGAGCAGTGTTATCAGGGAGGACAGTGTTATCAGCTAGGACAGTGTTATCAGGTAAGACAGTGTTATCAGGTTATACAGTGTTATGAGGGAGGACAGTGTTATCAGGTAGGACAATGTTATCACGGTGGACAGTGTTATCAGGGAGGACAGTGCTATCAGGTAGGACAATGTTATCACGGTGGACAGTGTTATCAGGGAGGACAGTGTTATCAGGTAGGACAGTGTTATCAGGTAGGACAGTGTTATCAGGGAGGACAATGTTATCAGGTAGGACAGTGTTATCAGGTAAGACAGTGTTATCAGGTTGGACAGTGTTATCAGGGAGGACAGTGTTATCAGGTAGGACAGTGTTATCAGGTAGGACAGTGTTATCAGGGAGGACAGTGTTATCAGGTAGGACAGTGTTATCAGGTAGGACAGTGTTATCAGGTAGGACAGTGTTATCAGGGAGGACAGTGTTATCAGGTAGAACAGTGTTAACAGGGAGGACAGTGTTATCAGGTAGGACAGTGTTATCAGGTAGGACAGTGTTGTCAGGGAGGACAGTCTTATCAGGTGGGACAGTGTTATCAGGTTGGACAGTGTTATCAGGTAGGACAGTGTTATCAGGTAGGACAGTGTTATCATGGAGGACAGTGTTTTCTGGTAGGGCAGTGTTATCAAGGAGGACAGTGTTATCAGGTAGGGCAGTGTTATCACGGAGGACAGTGTTATCAGGGAGGACAGTGTTATCAGGGAGAACAGTGTTATCAGGGAGGACAGTGTTATCAGGTAGGGCAGTGTTATCAGGTTGGACAGTGTTATCAGGTAGGACAGTGTTATCAGGTAGGACAGTGTTATCAGGGAGGACAGTGTTATCAGGGAGGACAGTGTTATCAGGGAGGACAGTGTTATCAGGGAGGACATTGTTATCAGGTAGGGCAGTATTATCAGGTTGGACAGTGTTATCAAGTTGGACAGTGTTATCAGGTAGGACAGTGTTATCTGGTAGGACAGTGTTATCAGGTAGGGCAGTGTTATCAGTGAGGACAGAGTTATCAGGGAGGACAATGTTATCAGGTTTGACAGTGTTATCAGGTTGGACAGTGTTATCAGGTAGGACAGTGTTATCAGGTAGGGCAGTGTTATCAGGGAGGACAGTGTTATCAGGGAGGACAGTGTTATCAGGTTGGACAGTGTTATCAGGTTGGACAGTGTTATCAGGTCGGACAGTGTTATCAGGTAGGGCAGTGTTATCAGGGAGGACAGTGTTATCTGGGATTACAATGTTATCAGGGAAGACAGTATTATCAGGTAGGGCAGTGTTATCAGGGAGGACAGTGTTATCAGGGAGGACAGTGTTATCTGGTAGGGCAGTGTTATGAGGTTGGACAGTGTTATCAGTTAGGACAGTGTTATCAGGTAGGACAGTGTTATCAGGTAGGGCAGTGTTATCAGTAAGGACAGTGTTATCAGGGAGGACAATGTTATCAGGGAGGACAGTGTTATTAGGTAGGGCAGTGTTATCAGGGAAGACAGTGTTATCAGGGAGGACAATGTTATCAGGGAGGACAATGTTATCAGGTAGGACAGTGTTATCAGGTAGGGCAGTGCTATCAGGGAGGACAGTGTTATCAGGGAGGTCAATGTTATCAGGTAGGACAGTGTTATCAGGTAGGGCAGTGTTATCAGGGAGGACAGTGTTATCAGGGATTACAATGTTATCAGGGAGGACAGTGTTATTAGGTAGGGCAGTGTTATCAGGGAAGACAGTGTTATCAGGGAGGACAATGTTATCAGGGAGGTCAATGTTATCAGGTAGGACAGTGTTATCAGGTAGGGCAGTGTTATCAGGGAGGACAGTGTTATCAGGGAGGAGAATGTTATGAGGTAGGGCAGTGTTATCAGGGAGGACAGTGTTATCAGGGAGGAGAATGTTATCAGGGAGGACAGTGTTATCAGGTAGGACAGTGTTATCAGGTAGGGCAGTGTTATCATGGTATATAGACTTATAAGGGCAGTCAGTGTTGTAAGTGAAGACAATGTTGTCAGGGCGTACAGTGTTGTAAGGATGGACAGTGTTGTCAAGGTTCACATAATTGTCAGGAAGAATACTGTTGTCAGTGTGGAGAGTGTTGTGAGGGTGTTAGAGTGGCAGTGTTGTCAGGGTGGACAGTGTTGTCAGAGTGGCAGTGTTGTCAGAGTATCATGTGGGAGTTCGACACGTGGATTGGGTAAAGTAATACTCACGTAGGCTGGTAGTACGTATAATTACAGACAAGGTGAGTAGCGCCCTTACAGCCGTAACCTAGTCTCTCTGCTCTCTCTCGTACAACTGACTGCCTGGCCGCCCACGGTACCCATATGTGAGGGGGTCTTTGAATACTGCCAGGTCAGCACATGAGTTCAGACAGTGACTCAGGCAGAGACGGTTGGTCGTGAGTCAACTGGCACAGTGGTTACTGGTAACTGGTTACTACTACTGAGAGCTCGGCGACGCTAACGTATGTCGTCCCGACATTCAACTAATACAAACTAGAGATGGCAGGTATACGGCTTGGGCTGATTCTATACAATGTCAAAGTACACAACAATTAAACATTATAACATACATAAGTAAAACATTGGAATGGAAGCTTATGTAACTGAAACTGTAATGCAATACAAGGTATAATATAGCACAACTTAAAACTCAACATTGAGATTACACAATAGAAGTTTTTAAAAAAAAATTTTTGGGGTTTTCGAGGGGAGGGGGAAAAGTTATACGACTAAAAAAGATAAAATTACAGAAAGGGATTTTAAAACAAAACCAGTTCCTGCCTCTCTTAACTGACTCCCCCCCAGAATGGGGGGGGTTTTTAAAACCCCAAAAAAAATTTTTGGAAACTGATAATGGACAGTTTATTTTAAATTTTTTTTTTTACCCAACTCGGGCGGGAAAGCAAACGAATGTGTCCCCTTAAAATCAAACTGGTGGCAGGAAAACCGGGGCTATTTAAAGCAAATCCAAAAAATTTAAATTTAAAACAAATTTTAAAACTTGGGGGAACTTAGAAATAAACGTTCAAAAAAGGTTTATGCCCCAAAAATACAGAGAAAAAATAAAGGGAAAAAAAAAAAAATTGTCATCGCCCTTATTTTTTAAATTTACTTTCAAAAATATAACAAAAAAAGATTTTTAACGAAAAGTTCTTCCTCAAATTAACTTTAAAACCAGAATGCAAAACTTAAACAAAAAAAATTTTAAATCAAAGTTGATTGAATTTTTAAAGTTTTTTTTACTTTTAACCCCAACCGCTAAGATTTTGGGAAAAAGGGTTTCTCGGGGGATCAAACCGGGCTTGGTTAATAGGGTTTTTTAGGAAAATTCTTTTTTAAAAAACTTGGGACTAACCCTTTTTCTTGGGGAATCAATTCAGGTTACGTTGGGTTTAACGGGGAAGAATAAAAAATTTTCAAGGAAATTTAGGGGTTAAATCTACACAACAATTCATAATTGGATTTTTTCACCTATAAAAAACATTTAAGCAAATTTAAAGGGACAACAAACTTGATAATTTTCTTTTCAAGTTTTTTTTAAAAGTTAATAGCAAAAACCTCAATACTTTTTTTTTGGTTCCGTTTTTCATTTTTAAATTTCTGGGTTTTTGAAGGGAGGAAAAAAAAATTTGCGGGGTTTTAGAGTTCTAGAAAAAAGGGGGAAAATTTTTTCAAAAAATAACATTAAAAAAAGAATCACCCTCTTTAAAAATTAGTTACTAAAAAATTTTTAAGGGGTTTTATGCCCTGAAATTTGGTTTCTTACCTTTCACGTTGATTTTTGGGTTTAAAAATAAGATTTTTAAACTCACAAACCCTGGTGAGGAATAAAACAATTTTTGATTTGAGGAAAATGAAAATTTTAAAACTCTTCGAACCTCCATTTCCTTTTTTATATATTTTGGGGTGGATGCCTAGATAACCTTTTTTAAAATTTTAGCATCCCCGGGCACTTTTCTTAAAAACTAAAATATCGGTTGGGGCCAAAACACCAAAAAAGTTTTTCCAAACTGGTTTTTAAACAAAACGAATTTTTTTCCCAGGGTTGCAATTGGAAATTGGTTGGAATGGGCTTAGCTTCCCTTTTTTTGAATGAATATTTTTAACTTTGGGGGAAATTCTTGCCAAGAGAAAAAAGTTTTCAATTTCTTTTTTCGAACATCCATGGGGGGTAAAAGGGTTTTCACGTGAAAAAGGCTCTTACAGGATGAATTTCCAAACACCCAAGCCCCAACTGGGCTTTTCGTAAAAATTTTCTTTTTTTTAAAACACTTGGGGGGTTTTAAAGTTAAAAAAACTTCTACAGTCGCCAAGCACTGGATTTTTTTTGGTTTTTTTTGTTGGGGGGGGGGTTTTTTTGGTTTTTCTACATTTGCTGCCGGGAAAATCCCAAAAGGGTGGGATTAACTCTTGGAAGTCAAGGCCACTGGCAAACCTTCCAGTAGGTTTTTTTTCGGAATAATGGTATCAGGGGAGAGGGTTGTCAAACATAACAAGTATGTAAATAAGTTCGGAAAAAAGGCTTTAAAGACCATAAAGGCTAAAGCTTCTTGCTAGTTAGTATAATTACTTTCACCTTGTAAGGACCCAGCATAGCAACTGCGTTGTACTTGCCCATTGATTT
>NC_069439.1:32962539-32989359 GCF_026875155.1 Cherax quadricarinatus
TCAGGGAGGACAGTGTTGTTATGATGGACAGTGGTGTCAGGGTGGACAGTGTTGTCAGAGTGGCAGTGTTGTCAGAGTGGCAGTGTTGTCAGGGAGCAAAGTGATGTCAGGGAGGACAGTGTTGTTATGATGGACAGTGGTGCCAGGATGGACAGTGGTGTCAGGGTGGACAGTGTTGTCAGAGTGGCAGTGTTTTCAGGAAGCAAAATGATGTCAGTGAGGAAAATGTTTTTATGATGGACAGTGGTGTCAGGGTGGTCAGTGTTTTCAGATCGGACAGTGTTGTCAGTGAGCATAGTGAAGTCAGGGTGGACAATGTTGTCAGGCACGACGAAGTTTTTAACGTAGACAGTGTTGTCAGCGTGGAAATTGTAGAAAATGTGGACAGTGTTGTCAGTGTGGACCGTGAAGTCAGCATTCACATTGTCGCCAGGGAAGACAGAGTTGTCAGAGTAGATTATGTTGTCAGGAGGGACAGTGTTGTCAGATGGACAGTGTTGTCAGGGTGGACAGTGTTGCCAGGGTGGACAGTGTTGTCAGGGTGGACTCTGCTGTGAGTATGGACAGTGTTTCCATGGAAGACATTGTTGTCAATGCGAAAAGTGTTGTCGGGGAGGACAGTATTGTGATGGAGGACAGTGTTGTCAGTGTATATAGTGTTGTCAGGATGGACAGTGTTGTAAGGGTGGACAAAGTTGTCAGGATGGACAATGTTGTCAGGAAGAACAGTGTTGTCAGGGTGGACAGTGTTGTCAGGATGGGAAGTGTTGTCAGTGAAGACAGTGTTGTCATAGTGGACAGTATTGCAAGGGTGGACATAGTTGTCAGGGAGGACAATGTTGTCAGGGAGAACAGTGTTGTCAGGGTGGAAAGTGTTGTCAGGGTGGAAAGTACTGTCATGTACAAGTGTTGCAAGAGAGGACATTGTTGTCAATGTGCACTATGTTGTCAGGGAGGATAGTATTGTGATGGAGGACAGTGTTGTCACTGTTGATACTGTTATCAGGGTGGACAGTGTTGTCAGTGTTTACAGCGCTGCAAGGGAAGACAGTATAGTCAGTTTGGGCAGTGTTGTCAAGGACGACAGTGTTGTCAGGGAGGACAGTGTTCTCAATATGAGCAGTATTTCCAGTGTGTACAGTGTTGTCAATGTGTATAATGTTGTCAGTGTGGACAGTGTTGTCAGTGTGTACAGTGTTGTCAGGGTGGACAGTGTTGTCTTTGTGTACAGTGTTGTCAGGGTGAACTGTGTTGTCAGGGTGGACAGCGTTGTTTTGTGTGCAGTGTTGTTCAGAGTGGACAGTGTTGTCAGGTTTACTCTGTTGTGAGTATAGACAATGTTCCATGGAAGACAGTGCTGTCAATGTGCAAAGTGTTGTCAGGGAGCACAGTATTGTGATGGAGGACAGTGTTGTCAGTGTATATAGTGTTGTCAGGGTGACAGTGTTGTAAGGGTGGATAGAGCTCTCAGGGTGGACAGTGTTGTAAGGTGGATAGAGCTCTCAAGGGTGGACAATGTTGGTATAGGTGAGAACAGTGTTGTCAGGTGGACATGCTGTCAGAATGGAAAGTGTTGTCAGTGAGGCAGTGTTGTCAGGGTGGACAATATTTTAAGGGTAGAACAGAGTTGTCAGGGTGGACAATGTTGTCAGGGAGAACAGTGTTGTCAGGATGGACATTGTTGTCAGGATGGAAAGTGTTGTCAGTGAGGACAGTGTTGTCAGGTGGAAAGTACTGTCATGCACGAGTGTTGTAAGAGAGGACATTGTTTTCAATGTGCACTATGTTGTCAGGGAGGATAGTATTGTGATGGATGACAGTGTTGTCACTGTGGATACTGTTGTCAGGGTGGACAGTGTTATCAGTGTTTACAACCTTGAGACTCAAGGTTGAGGGACTGATTACCTCATTCTCCTCCTGTTCTTCAAGATTCTCCTTTGTATGGGACTGATGAAGCCACTGTGTGGCGAAACGTTTCCTCAATAAAGATACCCAAGAGTTGCACATGTGTCTAATTTATCAACATGTCGGTTCTCTGAACCATTCATCTACAAAGTGTGAACTGTGTTGTCAGTGTGGACAGAGTTGTCAGTATGGACAGTGTTGTCAGGGAGGACAGTGTTGTCAGTATGGACAGTGTTGTCAGGGAGGACAGTGTTATCAGTGTGCACTGTGTTGGCATGGTGGACAGTGTTGTCAGTGTGGACAGTGTCATCGTGTAAAGTGTTGTAAGTTTGGACAGTGCTGCCAGTGTTTAAAGAGTTGTCTATGTGGACACTACTGTCAGGGTGGACAATGTTGTCAGGGAGGACATTGCTTTCATTGTTGTCAGAGTGGACGGTGTTGCTAGCGTGGACAGTGTTGTCATTGAGAACAGTGTTGTCAGTGTGGGCAGTGTCAGTGTGGACAGTGTTCTTAGTGTGGACAGTGTTTTCAGGGAGAACAGTGTTATCATTGTGAACAGTGTTGTCATGGCGGGCAGTGTCGTCAGGGAGGATGGAGTTGTGAGGATGGATGGTGTTGTCAACGTGGACAGTGATGTCAGGCAGAAAATGTTGTCATGTAGAGAGTGTTGTCATGGTGTAAAGTGCTGTCAGTCCGGACAGTGTTCTCAGTGGGCAGTGCTGTCAGTGTTGTGAGGGTGGGACAGTTTTGTTAGTGTTGATAGTGTTGTCATTGTGCACAGTGTTGTCAGTGTACACAGCACACAACTACCTCCATCACACAAAATAAGACACAGTACACAACTAGCACCATCACACACAGTAAGATACAGTACACAACTAGCACCATCGCACTCGATAAGACACAGTACAAAACTAGCACCATCACACACCTTAAGGCACAGTACATAACTAACACCATCACACACAGTAAGGCACAGTATACAACTAGCACCATCACATACATTAAGATACAGTACACAACTAGCACCATCACACTCGGTAAGACACAATACACAACTAGCACCATCACACACAGTAAGGCACAGTATACATAACTAGCACCATCACACACAGTAAGGCACAGTACACAACTAGCACCATCACACACAGTAAGATACAGTACACAACTAGCACCATCACACACAATACGACACAGTACACAACTAGCACCATCACACACAATAAGACAGTACTCAACTAGCACCATCACTCTCGGTAAGACACAGTACAAAAACTAGCACCATCACACACAATAGGATACAGTACACAACCAGCACCATCACACAGTAAGACAAGTGGAGAATGCAGCAGCACGAGAACAAAGAGAGAAGCCGAACTTCAAAAAAGGGGACTACATAGGAATAAGAAGTTTCTTGCATGAAGTGCAATGGGAAAGAGAACTAGAGGGAAAGACAGTAAATGAAATGATGATAATAGCCACCACTAAGTGCAGGGAGGCAGAGTACAAATTCATACCAAAGGGTAACACAAAAATGGTAAGGCCAGAGTGAGCCCATGGTTTAACTGGAGGTGTTAAGAGGTCAAAGCCAAGTGTGCTAGATCATGGAAAAGGTATAGAAGGCAAAGTACTCAAGAAAACAAGGAGTTGAGCAGAAAAACCAGAAACGAATATGCAGGGATAAGAAGAGAGGCCCAGAGGAAATACGAGAATGACATAACATTAAAAGCCAAATATGAACCAAAATGTTATACATTAGGAGAAAAACGACAGTCAGGGACCAGGTAATCAGGCTGAGGAAGAAGGAAAGGAGCTCAGAAAAGTGACCAGGAAGTGTGTCGTGAACTAAACACAAGATTTAGAGAAATATTCACAATAGAGACAGGAATGCTTCCAGTAAACCATGGAGGTAGGGTGCACCAACAGGTGCTGGACACAATACATATAACCAAGTAAGAGGTGAAGAAACTATTAAGTGAACTAGATATTTCGAAGGCGGTGGGCCCAGACAACACATCTTCATGGATACTGAAAGAGTGAGCAGAGGAACTGTGTGTGCCGCTAGCAGCAATCTTCAATAAATCTATTAAAACTGGGCAATTGCCTGAGATGTGGAAGACAACAAATGTAGTTCAAATTTTTAAGAAAGGAGACAGACAGGCAGCGTTAAACTACAGACCAGTGTCACTGACTTGTATAGTATGCAAAGTCATGGAAATGATTATAAGAAGAAGAGTGGTGAACACATTGAAAAGATTGGCTTATACATGACAATCAGCATGGCTACAGAGATGGGCTATCCAGTGTCACAAATCTACTTGAGTTTCCACAATAAGGTAACAGAAGTAAGACAGGAGAGAGAGGGATAGGTAGATTGCATCTTTTGGTCTGTAAGAAGGCTTTAGACGCAGTACCATACAAGAGACGTGTGCAAAAATTAGAGAAGCAGGCAGGAATAATTGGGAAAGTACTGCAATGGATCAGGAAATACCTGACAGGAAGGAAACAACGAATGGAAACATAAACACATATGCAGTTTAATGTGATCCTTTATTGACAATGTTTCGCCCACACAGTGGGCTTTTTCAAGTCACAAACAGATCTACCTGGGGTGGAAGGTACGGGAGTATTTATAGTCAGGTTGAGGTCAGGTGGAGAATGCTGCATCTGATGATCCACTGGGTGGGGTTATAGAGTCTTGGGTAGCTTGGCCGGGGGTATTTGGACAAGTTGTGAGTAGACCTGCAGTGTTTTATGTTCTTATGTGGGATAGCGATGAAGAAGTTTCTTGGCAAGTGGTTCAGCTATGTTATAGAAGCCATTGTTCTGGTTGAAATTGTTGGTTATAGAGATAAGCGTGATTCCAGGATTCATGGGTATTGAGTGTTGTCTTCTGTGGCGATAAGTCTTGAGTTTCTGTAGTTAATTAAATGGTTGTGTGAATTGCGATGTTGTACACAGGCATTCTTGTATCGTCAGTCCTGCTTGCGTATTGGTGTTCTGAAATACGTATTTGGAGGTCTTATGATGTTTCGCCCACGTATAATTTGTTGCAGTCATTACAAGGGATTATGTATACCCCTGCAGAGGATGGAAGTTTGTCTTGTCTACTGCTGGTGATGTCCTTGATGGTCGTGGTTGTGGAGGTAGATATTTGGGAATGATGTATTGGAAAAGATGTTGGAAACATGTTTGGCAATGGGGGTTGGTGGGGAAGACTATGTATCTCTTCTCGGCAGTGTCTTCTCTTTCCATAGTGTCGGTATTTTACACCATTTATTTCATCGAAACAACGAATGTTGGTACGTGATGAAGTGTCAGAGTGGGCACATGTGTCGAGTGGGGTTCCATAATTGGAAGCTGAGAACCCAGATGAGTCATAGAAATGTTAGGAAGTGCTTTCTTTAGCATTAGAGTTGTCAGGAATGGAATAATCAGGAGAGTGAAGTAGTGGAAACAAGTTCGTACATAGCTTTAAGAAGAGGTATGATAAAGCTCATGGAGCAGGGAGAGAGTGACTTAGTATCGACCAGTGAAGAGGCAGGGCCAGGAGCTATGAATAGACCCCTGCAGCCACATATAGTTGAGTACATATAGGTGAGAACAATACACAACTAGCACCATCGCACTCAGTAGGACAAAGTACACAACTAGCACCCTCACACTCAGTAAGACACAGTGCACAACTAGCACCCCCACACTCAGTAAGACAAAGTACACAACTAGCACCATCACACTCAGTAAGACCCATAAGTCAGGCCCATACTGGAGTATGCAGCACCAGTTTGGAATCCACACCTAGTCAAGCACGTCAAGAAATTAGAGAAAGTGCAAAGGTTTGCAACAAGACTAGTCCCAGAGCTACGGGATTGTCCTATGAAGAAAGGTTGAGGGAAATCGGCCTGATGACACTGGAGGCCAGGAGGGTCAGGGGAGACATGATAACGACATATAAAATACTGCGCGGAATAGACGAGGTGGACAAAGACGGGATGTTCCAGAGATGGGACACAGACACAAGAGGTCACAATTGGGAAATTGAAGACTCAGATGAATCAAAGAGATGTTAGGAAGTATTTCTTCAGTCATAGAGTAGTCAAGCCGTGGAATAGCCTAGAAAGTGATGTGGTGGAGGCAGGAACCATACATAGTTTTAAGGCGAGGTATGATAGAGCTCATGGGGCAGGGAGAGAGAGGACCTAGTAGCAATCAGCGAAGAGGCGGGGCCAGGAGCTGTGACTCGACCCCCTGCAACCACAAATAGGTGAGTACAAATAGGTGAGTACAGTACACAACTAGCACCATCACACACAGACAAAGTATACAATTAATAGCATCACACACAGTATGACACAGTACACAACTAGCACCATCACTGTGGAGAAACTTTCTCCAGGAGGGGGTATCAGCCCCCTTCAGCCCCTTTCAGCCCTGAGGGGCCCAGCCCTCTCAGAAGGGGTAAGCATCTTGTTTACTGCTACAGCGAGTAATTGATCCCAGATGCAGTACCAGTATGCGACGTCAATCGACCACCGCTCCGTGCAAGACTCCAGTGTTGCAAAGTGTATTTTAATAAAAGAAAGTCCATCTCTTACCTTAGCAGGACAATTAAGGAAGATCCCGCTCCCACTTTATTACCATGGTAAAGATAGTGTACATTGTAGTCTATGCTTAAGACAGCAAGAATCAAACATTCTACTTCATGGAGGAAGTGGCAAGGAAGAAAAAGTACTAAGTAAGCTTTTCCTTTATGTGTTAGGGGCAGTGACGGTGTACGAGGCTGTGGCGCCTTCAGATTACTTTTGACTCTACTGAGAGTCAACTGATGCTAGGATAACCAACAAAGAACACTGATCCGTGTGTTAGTGTGAACAAAGTGTCTCACAAAACACAATAAAACACTTAGAGAAGTGTGATCAGCTTCTTCAGTGATAAGATTGTGAACAATAAAGACAAATCTTGTGGAACATAGTGTACCAGTGTGCGTATTCCTAGACTATGGAAGACGTGGCCATCCAAGGACACTTCAGCTTCTATCAAGTCACCGATACTGTCGAAGGTGTGAAGAACACCATAGCTCATGCTGCAAGAGCAAGGTAGGTTACGAATTTCTTGTAGTACGGGGCACTGCGCAGTTCTTGTGTCACAAGGAGTTTGTAATCAGCCTATAGTCGGCAGTGAGGTGTGGACTTTTGAGTCCACACAAGTATGTAAGTCAGCCATCAGTGAATGAATATGCTGACATAACACCCCTAGGGGTAATTTAATCATACATAATATGATCTATTACAGCCCGTTGAGAGATGATCATGACAACAGTTCAAGACCTCGTCTGCAGGGGCGGATGTGTAGACGATTTGCTGTCTTTTATCAGCTAAGTATTCCCTATATTTAACTATATCTTAGCTGGTAACCCATTTCTCAACAATCACACACAGTAAGACATAGTACAAAATTAGCATCATCACACACAGTAAGACAGTACACAAATTGCACCGTCACACATGGTATGACACAGTTCACAACTAGCACTGTCACACACACAGTAAGACAGAGTACATAACTAGCACATTCACACAAAGTAAACTAGCACATCACACAATAAAAATGTACACAATTAGCACCATCACACACAGTAAGACACAGTAACAAATAACACCATCACGCACAGTAAGACACAGTACCATCACACACAGTAAGACAATACACAGTTCACAACTACCATCATCACCCACAGTAATATACAGTACACAACTAGCATCATCACAGAGTAAGACAGTACATAGTTCACAACTAGCATCGTCACACACAGTAAGACACAGTACACAACTAGTACCATCACACAGAGTAAGACCACAGTACACAAATAGCACCATCACACATTACACAACTAGCACCACCCCACACTAAGACACAGTATGCAGCTAGTACCATCACACATAAGACACAGTACACAACTGGCACCATCACACTGAGTAAGACATAATACACAGTACACAAGTAACAGTTCACAAACAATAAGACACAGTACACAACTAGCACCTTCACAAACAATAAGACACAGTACACAACTAGCACCTTCACAAACAATAAGACACAGTACACAACTAGCACCTTCACAAACAATAAGACACAGTACACAACTAGCAAACCCCCATTCACAGGAAGGCACAGTACACAACTAATACAATCATACACATTCAGACACAGTATGCAACTAGCACCATCATACACAGTAAGATATAGTACCCAGTGCACAACTAGCATCGTCCACACAGTAAGAAACAGTACACAACTAGCGCCATCACACAGAGTAAGACACAGTTCATGACTAGCTGCATCAAATACAGTAAGAAACAGTTCACAACTAGCTGCATCACATACAGTAAGACACAGTACAAAACTAGCATCGTCCCAACCCCAGTACACAACAAGCACCATCACACACAGTGAGACACAGTAAACAAACAAGCACCATCACGAACAGTAAGACACAGTACACAACTAGCACCATCATGCACAATACATAACTAGCACCATCACACCCGTACTCAACTAGCACCATCACACACAGTAAGGCACAGTACACAACTAGCACCGTCACACACAGTAAAACACAGTACACAGTGTAATACTTACAGAGCCATTCAAGTTGATGTAATGTGGAGGTGACAGTGTGGTGTAGTTGTGGCAGGAGACAGCCAGCATGGTGGTCACTCACCACAGCCAGCTGGAGCAGCCTCAGCTGCTGACACTGTTGTAGCAGCTTCAGTCCTCCACCAGTAAGACATCCAGTGAACACCTCCAGGTGACTCCTGCATCAGGATAAAACACTGAAGAACACCTCACTCTTACCGATTCACCATCTACACTGCATATTACACCAAGTGGTAGTGAACAATGTTACACTATATACACAAATAACCCGCACGTAGAAGAGAGGAGCTTATGACGACGTTTCGCCCTACTTGGTTTCATTTACAAAGTCACACTAACGAAAAGGAGAGCAGGATAGGTATATATAGGCAGGAGGTGGTAGTAGTAGTAGTAGTGGTAGTTGTGGAAAATACTGAATATATTTTCCAGAAATACAGTAGTTATATGTAAATAGATGGCCATGCTGTATTTAATAAAAATTATGTTATGAAAAACGGGAAGAAGCCTGCGCCTGTGCATAAGAGACTCGCCATTTGGTTTCTTGAATCAACACAAACGTTAGGTAATAATGGGAAAAGTTTTTCGTGCTCTAGAGGTAAAATTGAGCTGACACCTCTCAAATAGGAGGCGAAATTGTTGGATGTGCATTCCTGCATAACTTGAGATATCAGGCGACTGGACAAGACATCTCCAGGAACCTCAGATAAGTCTTATGTTATAACTCTGGACAGTGTTATTTTCATAAATAGACAGTGAGGTTTTCTGAGTATGATACACCTTGATCTCCAGTCAAATTGGTGATTGATTTAAGATATTCTCCTTATGTTATGTATATGTGTATATATATAATAATTTATTATTTTTAATATACAGTCCACAAATTTATATATTTACCAGCATTCCTGGTGATACATATTTCATTTGTAATTAATGGGTCTAGAGCAACTTGTGGATATGACAGTGGTAGGTATCGAAGGGGGACATTTTTGCGACCTAGGTGTCCCAAATTCCTAGTTGTCTAACTGATAAATAATAATTATCTTTGTTCATTTACTGCTATGTACATAATGATACATTCAGATAAATGTAAATTTCCACATTTAATTTGCCTGTTGGTTCTTCTTGAACCGGAGGTAATTAGTGAAGTCATTAATTAGTTAATTACTTAATAATTATATGTGAAATGACAGAAGGAGGTGGATGTTAAGTTCACAAATTTACTTAATATGTAGTGGATTATAATTATTACAATATTAATTTGGATAAGCTAAGTTAAGTATGACTAAAGATTATATTAATGTGTATAATACTAATTTTGCTATGCCAAATTCTGGCAAGGATTTATCTTAATTTGTATAATATTAATTTGATAAGACAATTCTGGCCAAGATTTATATCAGTGTATGTGTAATTGATAAGTCAAGTGTAGCTAATTATATTAATGTGTATAATATTAATTTTGCTATGCCAAATTCTGGCAAGGATTTATATTAATTTGTATAATATTAATTTTGACAAGCCAAGTTTGGCTAAAGGTTTGCATTAATGCACATTTAAAATTTATATTATAATTTCCTTACATGTGTAATTACTAAGCTCAAGTGTAACTAACATTATTGATGAGTATTAAAATTTATATTACAATATTCTTACATGAAAATTGCTAAGCTCAAGTAGCTAGGATTTATTCAAAGGTAAGTTGTGTCAGTGTTGTGAGTTGTGGTCAGTGTTATTGATTGGGTTGAATTTAATACATTGCATCATGGCTGAAATTGAGGAAATTAATGTAGAAGACAAACATATGGAATATAGAGCAAAAAAAGCATCACTGCAAGCTAGAAAAGGGCATGTAACAAAAGCATACAATAAATGTTTGGAATTAATGAATCAAGAAACTGTGAATACTGATGATTTAAAATTGTATTTAGATGCTTTGGAGAATAGATATGATTCATACAAATTATATTACAACAAATATGAAGGAGATTTATTAGTAAACTGTGCAGATGAGACTGAAGTAGATCTCATGATTAATCAGTATTATGAATTAGAGGAAAAGATTCTTCCTTGTAAAAGTCAGGCCTTTAATAAATTAAAATGTGTAAACCAGGCAGTTAATCAGTCTGCACAAACAAATAAGATGTCTTTACCAAAACTCCCAGAATTATGTTTACCTGTATTGAATCCTGGAGAGAATTGGGAGGAGTTTTGGTCAATTTTTAAAGCAGCTGTGCATAATAGGATTGATCTAGCCTGTGTAACTAAATTATTTTACCTCAAAGGACAGATTAGAGGAGATGCTTACATACTCATACAAGCCTTTCCCAATGTAGATGACTCTTACAAGGAAGCAATTGATTTGTTGAAGGTCACTTATGGTAATATAGAACAAAGTAGGTTGGATCTAGTGAATATCCTTGTTAACTTAAAATCTCCAGATCACACTTACAAAGGTTTACAGCAGTTTAGAGTTAAACTGGAGAGCACTCTCAAACTTTAAGTAATAAATATAATCTGAAGGAATCAGACTGGTTATTGATTGTCATTGTACAGAATAAATTAAGCTGTAAAACACTTAAATGACTCTCGAACAAATATCACAAGGGTTATTTTGGTCTGGAGGAAATAAGACTAGGTCTACAAGAATTAATTGTGCAGTTGCAGAACAGCAAGCTAACTCATTTTAAAGATGCAACACATAATAACTCTGAGGTATCTGTCAAGTTTCACAAGGGAAAAATTATCCCAATGGAAATAATCAAATTTCATTTCCTAAAAAGAGTTGCATAGGTGCATATCAAGTAGCAGGAATCAGAAATAATGATTCTCCACAAAGTAAGAAGAATAAGTACCCTCCTAAGAGTAGCCCAGTTATTAAGAAACCAGTCAAAGAAAAGAGAGATTGTCTCTTCTGCAAGGGTACTCATTTTTCTAAGAATTTTTCAATGCATACAATTCATGGATTGATAAGGTTGAAAGATTGGAAGAACATGACACATGTGCCAGATGTCTTGGTAATCACAATGTAAAGGGTTGTCATGCCAAATTAAACAACTGTTATGAATGTCACAAAGGAAGACACCACAGTCATGTGTAAGGGTCTATATGATAATGTTGATAATGATAATGTTGACAATCCTGACACAACAGTAGCTAATGGAAAAATTGCTGCTAATGTTTAATAATGATGGTTTTGCTGAAGTAGCCTTACCTGTGTTACAGGTAAAAAATGATGAAAAAAGGCGTAAATCAAAAAATGTAACTGCATTATTAGACCAAGGATCCCAACCTACTTTCAATAAACATAAATGTCTTGATGGGATGAAAGTACAAAAGGGCGATCCTACCACTCTAAAAATTATCCGGTTTTCTCTCAGATAAAAGAGCTCAATTGTAGACACTGTTTATGTAAACTATCAGGTTGGGCAATGAGAAAAAACGTGTTAATGCAGTAATTGTAGATAGACTTCCAGAGAAAATATCTACAGTAGGGCTTAGTAAAGCTACAGAAATACTTTCACATAATGTAAATTTAGCACCTTCTGTTGTAAGTGATGATTCTGTAGGCCCAATAAATATTTTGATAGTAGTGACTATTATGCCTCCTTTGTAAGGGTATGGTAAAGAAATGTGGTGTCACTCTTTTGAAGGCTGCAGGAGGCCATGTAATGTATGGTAGGATTCCTCGTAATAATAATTCATGACTAGAGGAAACTACAAATACCATAACTGTGTGTCTTACTCATGAAATCGCACCCCAGTATAATTCTTCCATAGAGGATGGTGTGGAGCCAGTGCATAAATTGTGGGAATTAGACAGCAATTGGAATAAATGTAAATGAAGAAAGTCCAGACGATTCTTTTACTCAGGAGCGATCCCTCAGAGATGTAAAATTTGAATCTAGACAATACTGGGTACGACTTCCGTGGAGACTGAACCATCCAGAATTGCCCACTAATTACAGAATGGCATATGGACAGTTAAAGGCACAGCTCCGCGAACTGAGTAAGACACCAGAATTGTTAACTGCCTATAATGATATAAATGCTGAACAATTAATTAATAAATTTATAGAAGAGGTACCTCCTGAGCAAGCCAAAATTTATGGTCACTATTTGCCCACATCACGGAGTTTAAGAGGGATTCTTAGACCACTCCTCTGAGAATTGTGTTCAATTGTAGTGCCAGGAGTAACAAAAATGTACCTAGTTTAAATGGACTGTTTGATGACAGGTCGTCATTGATGAAAAAAATTAGGAGATATCTTATTAAATTTCAGGATGAAGAATTATGCCTTTACTGCTGACATAAGTAAAGCTTTCCTAAGAGTGGGTTTACAAGAGGCTGACCGGGATTGTACCTGCTTCTTATGGCCTGAGAATCCTAGTGACCCACTTAGCCCTCTGAAAACCTTTCACTTTAGGAGCGTATTATTTGGTGCTACATCCAGTCCGTTCCTACTTCAAGCGACGATAAATGCACACCTTAAACGTATGGAAAGTCCATTGAGTAAAGTAATGAGCAAACAATTTTATGTGGACAATTTCCTGGGTGTGACGTCAACTGATGAGGAACTGTTAATGATTATGGAGAGGCTAATAAAATAATGCAAAGTGCAATATGCTCTGAGAGAATGGAATAAAATTCGTCCAAATTAAAGGACAAAATAAGTAAAGATTACCCTGGAGATGAAGTGCCAAAATGAAGTAATGTTTTGGGATTAACTTGGGATACTGAGAGAGATTTGTTAATGTTAAAACCTAATAATTACAGTATGCTCAGTAAATTAACTAAGAGAGTTTTGCTTGCTGATGTTTCCAAATGTTTGATCCACTAGGTTTAGTGTTACCCCCTTTCTATAAGAGGGAAATTATTAAACAGGAAGCATGGAAACTTAAATGTGCTTTGGATGAAATTCTACCTGAGGAATTCATTAACAGGTGGGATGAATTAATTGGTGATTATGAAAAAAATCCAATGTTGGAGTTCCCACGCCAGGTGGCCAATCCAGATGGGAAAAATATACTCCACATTTTTTGTGATGCTTCAAGAATTGGCATATGGAGCAGTTGCTTAACTTCAATGTAATAGTGTTATTTCTCTTGTTATGTCTAGGGTTAAAGTGTCTCCAATTAAATCACATACCTTACCTCAGTTGGGATTAACAGCTATTTATGTAGGTGTTTAAATTAGCTAATTATATAAGAATAAGTTGCAGGAGACAAATTTTAGTGACACTGTAATTTGGTCTGATAATGAGGTATCCTTACAATGGATTCATAATGGAAACAGTAAAATTGTGTACGTACAAATCAGAGTCACTGAAATTAATCAGATGCAAGAGAAGTATAATAGTTTGGGTCAACATATGTTAACATTTAATCATATACCTGGTGAGGAGAATCCAGCTGATTACTTGTCTCGAGGTTTACCTTATGCTAAGTTTGTAAATGCTGTATCATGTGTGGAAAATTACATTTATCTGAATGTAACTCATTTTGTACATAACAGTAAATGATAACAAAGATAATTATTATTTATCAGAGTTACATAGACAAGTAGAAATTTGGGACACCTAGGTCACAAAAAATGTCCCCGTTTGATACCTACCACTGTCATATCCACAAGTTGCTCTAGACCTATTAATGACAAATGAAATGTACATACACCAGGAATTCTTGTAAATATATAAATTTGTGGACTGCATATTAAAATTAAAAAATGATTATAGATACACATACACATAACAGAAGGAGAATATATTTTAATATCACTTACCAATTTGACTGGAGATTAAGGTGTATTATTTTCAGAAAACCTCACTGTCTATCCATGAAAATAACACTGGCCAGAATTACAAACATAAACGAACTTATCTGAGGTTCCTGGAGCTGTCTTGTCCAGTCGCCTGATATCTCAAGTTATGCAGGAATGCACATCCAACATTTTCTGCTCCTATTTGAGAGGTGTCAGCCCAATTTTACCTCTAGAGCACGAAAAATTCTTACAATTATTCACTAACGGTTATGTCCAATTCAAACAACAATGGCGAGAGTCCTCTGTGCAGGCGCAGCTTCCCATTTTGGATAACAATTTTTATTAAATACTGTATGGCCATCTGTATACATATAACTACTGTATTTCTGGAAAATATATACAGTGTTTTCCACACTGCGGCCGGCTGGAGTTCGTTGCTAAATGTCTCAAATTACTCCTTCCTTTAGGAGACGATTCCAGCCGGTTCTGGCTTGAGTGGCTGTTCTCCTAGTAGGTCTTACTACAATTTCATCTTCGGGCATCACTTGGTCAGCATTGCCTTCAATATCACTCGTGTCACTTTCCTTAGACTTTCATTTATGTTTGATTGAGCACCATTTAATTCCAAGGGAATCAATTTATTAATTGTGCATTAACTTTCCTGGCCATGACAACACTGACATTCCTGACAACACCTTGTGCATCTGGGTTACGATGTCAATACTTTGCCAGAGGCCACAATGTTCGATGTTGTTCAGTATCAATCAACACAATGTCACCTGGTTGAATGTTCTGTCGATTTACTGCCTCCGTCGCACCATAAAAGTGTTCACGTAGTGTAAGAAGATATTCCTTATGCCACACATTAGACCAATGATCAATTACTTTATTTAACATTTTTAAATTTATCACTCAACACTGCACATCATTGTAATCTTCATCACTTTCTTCTGGATTTATATCTATAGACAGGGGCAGCTTCCAATTTCCTTCCACATATTAGGTGAGAAGGTGTTAATACATCTGCATCAGGTGTATCACTTATGTACGAGAGAGGCCTATTATTTATGCGATTCTCCGCCTCCACTAAACACTGCACGGAAATCTTCTAAATTAATTCTCTTCCGGTGTAGTACTTTATGGAGACACTGCTTCACTGTGCCTATAAGTCTTTCGTACAGCCTCCCTTGCCAGGGGCTCTATAGGAGTAATAAATTTCCCAGGTACACCCTCCTAGGGTTAACAGAGATTGAACATCATTACTATTATTTAACTATCAAATGTTGAGCACCTGCTACAAAATTTGTGGCATTATCCGAAATCATTAATCTCAGACAGGATCTCCTAGCTGCAAATTTTCGAAACGGCTGTATAAACTGTTCTGCAGACAAGTTCTGTGCCACTTCTAAAATGAACTGCCCTAGTAGCAGCACACAAGTGAACAAACAAACATACACTTTCAGTTTTTAGTTTAATATCTTTATTATCCCCCCCATCCCCACCCTGTGGGCGGTAGTCAAAAGATTACAAAGGTACATAATGGTTCCAGTAAATGGACCCCAAAGTTATGATAGCTGAAGTAGTTATGAAGGTAATGAAGTCCAGGTAGATCTGGTCACAATCATGGCAAGTTACAGAGGAAATGAATCAGCCTCACTCCTATACATGGTTACAGTCATGAACAAATTACAAAGTAATGAGCCACTGACACGTCCACACCTGGTCACAATTGTAATGAGTTATAAATACAAATATTAAGTGGGTCATACACTATTACAACCCAGGAGTCCAAATGGCCTGTAATCCTGGGTGTAAAGGGAACAAAATAAACACAGCAGAAAGTTTGACTTACATTATCCTTCACCAATTTAGAACAGCAATATGTACACTATATACACTATGTACAGTGATAGGTATTAGTGCACTCCACGGTAAGCAAGGCAGAATAGAAGCCACAAGATAGCAGACCGTGCTTCAACCAGCTCTAGAATGGGAATGACAAGGGCAGACAGGAGAGTGGTACCCACATAAATTCTGCGATTGCCAAAACCATCTTATTATTGGCTGGAACTTTGTTACTAGTTGAACGACGGGGCCCCATCGTCAATTCTTAGTTACCTGGTTTGCTGGTTGGGGGAGATAGCCTGTAAATGAGGGTGTGTACATGCGCGAATAAAGGTTATGTACTCTTTGCATGCCACATACACCCACAAGAGCACACGTGACACACACTAGACACACGAGGGAGAACGCACAGACACATGCACATGAGCGTACTGATATATGCATACCCACAAGCATGCACACCCACACACACACACACACACACACACACACACACACACACACACACATGGTAATGCATTATTTAGAGCTAGCAAAGTCAGGGTATTTCTCCAGAATGGCCTGTAATATACAACTGTGGATAAAATACTTTGCCATTTCTTGAACATTTCTGAGTGAGTTGTTTCTAAATTCGTTAATTTTATCACACTCCAGTACATAATGACGCAAGGTGTGACAATAGTCCATCTGGCAAAGTTTACATTTCGTTTGGTCTATATCTGGTTGATTGTCTGCATCGCTCTCAGGCCGTGTGGACCTCCTGCGCAAACACTCTTCAGTTCCCTGACTGCAGTAGTGTGAGGTGGTGCTTGTCGTGCCTCTGCCGTCAGACCAGGAGAACTACCATTAGCCAACATGGCGTTCAGTTATAGACGCAGGATTAACACTGTCGGCGTTGAACTTCTCAGTGGGCAATAACGCCAGTTTCAGCCCAGGTATTACTTCCTAAAATCATCAGAGATACGTATGGAATTCAGGATGGAGAGTTGTACGGAGTAGCATTGAACGGAGCACGTAGATTTTTTGTGAAACTGCTCTCAGCAACGGTTTATGAGTTGTTGGTCAACCGTTTTCAGGACGTAAGTCTTGATGCAACACCAGCTGTTCGTGTGAGGATGATCGATGTATCCAGACATTATACATGGATCAAACTGCGTAATGTCCCCTTTGAGGCTGGTGAGACAGACATCAGAAAAGTTTTTGAGGAATACGGAACTGTTCATTTGGCCCAGCATGGTAAGTGGGTGACGGGTGTCTACGCAGGTCTGCCAGAGGGCACTTTTAACCTAAAAATTACATTGCGACACCCCATACCATCTTACGTGTACCTAAAGGAATTCAGGACACAGGTCATGGTGTCGTACGCCGGGCAAAGACGTACATGCCGACTATGTAGGGAATATGATCACATAGCGGTGGCGTGTGGGAAGAGGCAACGAGCTCCTGGCCCAGAGACGGAGGCACCTGCTTCTACACCAGAGGAAGCAGGTGATGCTCAACGACGTGAAGGAGGGCGTGGTCGTCTATGGAGCGAGATAGTGGATGAGGCGCAAAAGGCTGGGGGAGAGGGTGATGCCCTTGACCAGTTACCTGGCCCAGAGACACTTCCAGAGGATCGAGATGAGCAAAAAGTTCAGGAGGAAGTGTTGGAAATTGAGGAGGAATTAGCTGAGGTTTTGAAGTCCTTGTCACCACCTAAGGAGGTGGCTGCACCTGGAAAGGTGGTAGACGACGAGTTGACGGCTGTGGTGTATCAGCAACAGGAGAACTATTCGGACGCCGGGAGTGACAGCGTGACTGTGGTGTCACCGAGATAATTGCAACAGTGTACAGCGGAGGTTGAGGTACATTGTGAGGCATCCCCAGACCAAGCTATGGAGGATATGATTGTCACAAGAAAGAGGGCCGCTGTGTCGGATTCAAATGATGTCCTAACGCCAGTGCAGTGGCCAGGAAGCAAATATGGGCAGAAGGTGAAGGTATTGGTGGCCACGACAGGAGGCACAGAAAGAAGGGGAGGAGAGAGAGGGAAGTGTGCAGGTGACAAGTAGACCCATACGTTCTGATGCCCATCAGAAGAGTGAAGAGAGGAGGCAGGGGTGGAAACTTTAATAGGCCTCCGGTGTATGACAGTAAACGTTAATGGTTTGTGTAATAGTGTAAAGAGAGAATGGTTTAGAATGTTTCTGAATAAATTTAGAGTGCATGTTGTGTTCCTTAAGGAACATAATTTTAAGGAGGGTAGGATGTTGGAGGTGGCGGGGTTTCAGGTGGTAACCCCTGCCATCTGCCCGTTTGAAAGGAGGGGTGGGTATATTAATTAGGGAGGCGAGCCTGTTTGTTTTGCAGAGAAGTGAGGGGGGAGGGGGAAGGGTGTTGCGCGTAGATGGTTGGTGGATGGGCAAACATGTGGCCCTTATTAGCGTATATGCGCTGCAGAGAATAACGTACAGATGAAGCAGGAGTTTGTGTGTGAAGACCTTGTGTTTTTTTTTTTTCCGTGCATTACCGGAGGTGGCAATAGTAGGAGGTGATTG
The DNA here is from genome assembly GCF_026875155.1 of Cherax quadricarinatus. NCBI lineage: Eukaryota > Metazoa > Arthropoda > Malacostraca > Decapoda > Parastacidae > Cherax > Cherax quadricarinatus. The sequence goes on from NC_069439.1 coordinate 32,981,242, forward strand.
GAACTGCGTTATTAGGAGGGCCGATGTGGAACTGAAAGGGGCAGGCTATGTTTCGGTGACCCTAAGAGATTTAATGAGGGATATTAGGTTACGGGACGCGTTCAAGGGGGAGGGGCGTTGGGAGACAGAGCATAGGTTTGTTAGGAGAGGGTATGCAGTGAGATTAGATAGAGTGTATCTTTATCGTGGGGTTGTACAGCGATCTTTCAAAACTGATGAAGTAGCATGGTCGGTGGAGGTTGGGTAGGAGGCGCTTGCGGAAATATACAGGAGTTACTGGAAATTAAATACAAGTGCATTGAGTGATGAGGAGGAGTTAGAGGGATTTTCTGTCCTGTGGAAGGAGCTTAGCGAGGAGGCACAGGGAGCGGAAGATGTCGTGCAATGGTGGGATTGCGTAGCCAAGGAAAGGATTAGGAAATATTATGTGGGGGTGAGCAAACGTATCAGTGATTTAAAACATGGACTTTCAAATTATTTAGAGGACAGGTTAAGGGGTTGTTATGGGCAGGGGTCTGTGGGGGGAAGCTATCCTATGGATGAAATTGTCGAAGTCAAGGGGAGACTGAGGGAATTACAAAATGAAAGGTTTCAAGCAGTAAGGGTGCAGGCAGGGGGAGAGGAGGTGCTTTTGGGAGACAAGCCATCAGCGTGTGTGTTGCGACGTCAAAAACAAAGAAAGCAGGTTACAGCTATTCCGAGGTTAGAAGTACATGAGATGGAGGGAGGTTATAGGGTGGGTCAGGAGATACGAACTACAAAAGGAATGTGTGTGTATGCTGATAAATGGTATGAAGGGTATTGGACAAGTGGGAGGGTGGGGAATGTGGCTTTAAAGAAGGTGTGTAAGTATGTGACGTGTAATTTAGGGAATAGTGATAGGAAGGCTTTAGGGGGGGTAATAACGGAAGAGGAAATAGAGATGGCTTTAAGGGGAATGAGGAAGGGCAAAGCACCGGGAACAGACGGTCTCCCGGCTGAATTTTATCTCCAACATTGGGAGGTGATAAGGGGTTTCATGGGTAGGTTATTAAATCAGATGAAGGAGAAGGGTGTGATGGGGGACAAGCAAGCAACAGCAGTTGTAGTGTTGGTCCAGAAGGGTAAGGGGCAGCACACCCTCAAGGAGTACAGTGCTATATCTCTGTTATGTGCTGATTATAAGTTGTTCGCTAAAGTCTTGGGTAATCATTTTAAACGTGTGGTAGGGAGAGTGGTTTCGAAAATGCAGTATGGTTTGCCTGGAAGGTCGATGATTGAAGGTCATGGAATACTGTTCCTTTCACTAATTATGAATTTGATGCAGCACTAACTAAGGGCAACTCCACATCGCCTGGTGAGGATGGTATTACTTACAGCATACTCAGATTGCTGTGTCGAGTACCAGGTAATCCATTACTTGAATTATATAACATGAGCTATGTAACTGGGGAGCCCCCCTAAATCATGGACCAACACCCTCATTATTCCCATTCCGAAGCTCAATCAACAAAAACTCATTTCGCCCAATATCCCTTACTAACTGCTTGTGTAAAACATTCGAAAGGATGATTCTTAATCGTCTTTTACACAGAATTAAGCAATTCTTGTCTCCTCGGTTGGATGGCTTCATGCATGGAAGGAGTGTGCATCATTGCATTACCACCTTTCTCACTCTGCACACTGACAGCTCATACACTACCTTCCTTGACCTTAAATCCGCTTTTGATGTAGCTAACCGACATGTAATCATTACTGAACTTGCCAGAATCGATGTTGGAGAACGGCTTCTCCGCTGGATTAAAGGTTACCTGTCCAACAGAAAGTCGTCTGTGTTGTTCCAGGGACATAGAAGTGCAACTAAAGACTTTGAATTAGGAACCCCACAGGGAGGTGTGCTTAGTCCCACCCTTTTCAATATTCTGGCTATGCCTAGCCAGCCCCATCATTATATGGTTAGTTTTGCTGATGATATAATGATTCACACCACCGGATTCTCCAACACCCAAAACATTCTTAATCAAGTACTAGCCTCGTGTCAGGACCTGGGGTTAATAATCTCAGGGGATAAAACAAAGATACTCAACAGGCGTCCTCCTCGACAGAGAGGCACAGTTCGTCAGATCCAGTTGCATGATGGGTCTCTTCTAGAATATGTAAGCAGATACAGGTATCTAGGGTTTGAGGTTCCACTACTTGGACCTGTTGTAACGAGACTTTGTCGCCAATACAAAGAAAGGTTGAGAGCACTTAGAGTTGTGGCAGGTTTTCATCCCAGGTATGGTGCTAATGTTAAAATTGTGAAAATGATGTATCTTGCTTATATTAGATCATTGGTTGATTATGCGGCGCCACTACTTGCACTCGTGTCTGACTGGAAGCTTCAAGGGCGGGAAAAAAAACTGCAAAAACGAAGCAATGAGGATCATCCTAGGATGCCCTCGCACTGCCAAAATTTTAAATATGCGGAAAGAACTTAATATTCCAAGCATTAGAGATCGTGTTACTGAAAGAAATATCCTTATTGGGGTCAATATACTTAGGTTAGCCCATCCAAATCCCTGCACAGAAGCCCTCCAAACTTTCCTCAGCACTGGTGAACATCCTTCCAAATTGATCGAAAAAACTGGAACCGACCTCCGCATGAACCAGCTACATGATCTATGTCAAGTTAGGCAACAGAGACACTTCCCTGCTCCATGGGATATTACCCCATTCCAAACTACCATTCCTCCATTTCCCCCCCAAAACTCTTCTTAAATCACAACCAAAGCTTCGTCTTGAAGCCAAACATGATGCCTTAAGCTGTATTGATAACTTAGTCACACACAACACACTTTCACAAATTATTTACGTTGATGGTTCTGTTCACCAGTCCACTGGTGCAGCTGGTAGTGCTGCTGTTGTCATACAGAGTGATGACTCTCATAAAGAAATTGGAGCACGTATCAACAAATGGGCCTCTACCCTTCAAACAGAACTGTTTGCCATACTTCTTGCACTCAAATGCGTCCATGTGTCTAAGGTTGACACTCTAATTGTAAATGATTCTCTGTCATCCATAAATGCTCTCAACTCATTAAGTTTAAATTGTGGCATGCTTGTGTCAGAAGCCAGACACAGGTATGGTAAGACTGTGGACAGTGGAGACAGAGTGCACATGCTGTGGATTCCATCTCACATTGGTCTTCAGATGCATGATAGAACTGATAAATTGGCTAAGCTGTATGCTTTCAAAGAGGGAGTAGATTACAATTTTGGGTTGTCAGTTAGCAGTTTGAGAACAATAATACGAAAAGAACTTCAGTTGAACTTTATTGACTTAAGACTTAGGGAGATTGACACCAGTGAGTCCATCTATCATCATTCTATCATGCAGGAGGAGCCACATGTCTATGGTGCATCCAACAAAATAAGCAGACTCTTGGATGTCACTACCGCCCGGCTCCGGCTGGGTTACAAGTATCTTTGGCAGGTTAAATCACCACCACCAGATTTTTTTTTATATATTTTATTTAAAAAACTTTACAGCTTCATATTAAATAAAAAGATATAAAATAAGTACAGTAGGATCCTCAATCCTACACAACATACACTAACAAATTATAACAACACATTGTAACTGACATAAAAGAGGTTACCCATATACACTCACAATTTTTTCCATATAACATACTACTACAATATAAACTATATAAACTATATAAACCTTTTGGATTTATATAGTTAACATAATATGACTGTGACATATGGCAAAGGTTCACAATCTTCACAGTAGACAATCAGAGGAATGACCTACATCATAATCTCATTAAAACAAGTATATGCTCTTCCCAAAACTATCCCCCTATACAATACAAATTACCTAAAAACATACATACGCCTCACTACAATCCCTCTTTAATCATAGAAAAAAAATGAAATCTTAAGCCTCCACTTATGCTTGGTAAATATTAATGACCCTCTTCCACAGGATGAGCACATTATATAAAGAGACTAAACCATACTCTCCCCATTACAAAACTTTAATGAGTCATTACAAATGTATGGAAGTCATTAACCTTCCATCCCTCATCACCAGGAGGAGCACATTATATAATGCTAAAATAAAGTCAGTACACTCGCTAAACTCCAACACAAAACACAAACAACAAAACAATTTAAAAACCTTTAATTGCGATACGATTATTGCACATGAAACATGCCCAATAAAGGTTATTAACTTACAATCTACATAAACCCTGAAGCTCTGCAAGGTCTTACACCTACAACCTTAACACCATTCACACTTGGAAATAAATGGTACAAAATACCGACACAATGGAAATATAAACACATATACAGTATAATGTGATCCTTTGTTAGGTAAGACACATATGCAACAGTTAGGTATCTTTATTATGAAACGTTTCGCCTACACAGTAGGCTTCTTCAGTCAAGTACAGAAAAGTTGATAGAAGCAGAAGATACTTGAAGACGATGTAATCAGTCCATCACCCTTAAAGTTTTGAGGTGGTCAGTCCCTCAGTCTGGAGAAGAGCATTGTTCCATTGTATGAAACAATATGGAGATGAAGTGACAGAATGGAGCTTTTTTATAGCGCCAAGAGGTGAGACGTAGGCCACTAGGAGAGGTAAGAACTCAGATGTTGAAAGGTCAGGTCCCTCTCAAATCCAGCCGCTCTCACTAGTGGAAGTTGTCGAAGTTGATTGCAGGTCTGTACCAAGATACCCTTGTGTTGCAGTTGTCTGACAGATTGAACATTAAAATGGTATAAAATACCGACAGGTTGTTAGGTAAGACACATATGCAACAGTTAGGTATCTTTATTATGAAACGTTTCGCCTACACAGTAGGCTTCTTCAGTCAAGTACAGAAAAGTTGATAGAAGCAGAAGATACTTGAAGACGATGTAATCAGTCCATCACCCTTAAAGTTTTGAGGTGGTCAGTCCCTCAGTCTGGAGAAGAGCATTGTTCCATTGTATGAAACAATATGGAGATGAAGTGACAGAATGGAGCTTTTTATAGCGCCAAGAGGTGAGACGTAGGCCACTAGGAGAGGTAAGAACTCAGATGTTGAAAGGTCAGGTCCCTCTCAAATCCAGCCGCTCTCACTAGTGGAAGTTGTCGAAGTTGATTGCAGGTCTGTACCAAGATACCCTTGTGTTGCAGTGTCTGACAGATTGAACATTAAAATGGTATAAAATACCGACAGGTGTTAGGTAAAGACACATATGCAACAGTTAGGTATCTTTATTATGAAACGTTTCGCCTACACAGTAGGCTTCTTCAGTCAAGTACAGAAAAGTTGATAGAAGCAGAAGATACTTGAAGACGATGTAATCAGTCCATCACCCTTAAAGTTTTGAGGTGGTCAGTCCCTCAGTCTGGAGAAGAGCATTGTTCCATTGTATGAAACAATATGGAGATGAAGTGACAGAATGGAGCTTTTTATAGCGCCAAGAGGTGAGACGTAGGCCACTAGGAGAGGTAAGAACTCAGATGTTGAAAGGTCAGGTCCCTCTCAAATCCACCCGCTCTCACTAGTGGAAGTTGTCGAAGTTGATTGCAGGTCTGTACCAAGATACCCTTGTGTTGCAGTGTCGGGACAGATTGAACATTAAAATGGTATAAAATACCGACAGGTTGTTAGGTAAGACACATTGCAACAGTTAGGTATCTTTATTATGAAACGTTTCGCCTACACAGTAGGCTATCTTGGTACAGACCTGCAATCAACTTCGACACTTCACTAGTGAGAGCGGCTGGATTTGAGAGGGACCTGACCTTTCAACATCTGAGTTCTTACCTCTCCTAGTGGCCTACGTCTCACCTCTTGGCGCTATAAAAAGCTCCATTCTGTCACTTCATCTCCATATTGTTTCATACAATGGAACAATGCTCTTCTCCAGACTGAGGGACTGACCACCTCAAAACTTTAAGGTGATGGACTGATTACATCGTCTTCAAGTATCTTCTGCTTCTATCAACTTTTTCTGTACTTGACTGAAGAAGCCTACTGTGTAGGCGAAACGTTTCATAATAAAGATACCTAACTGTTGCATATGTGTCTTACCTAACAACCTGTCGGTATTTTATACCATTTTAATGTTCAATGTGATCCTTTATTGACTACGTTTCGCCCACACAGTGGGCTTTTTCAAGTCACAAACAGATCTGTTTGTGACTTGAAAAAGCCCACTGTGTGGGCGAAACGTTGTCAATAAAGGATCACATTATACTGCATATGTGTTTATATTTCCACCATTCACGCTTAATACATTAAGAAGGTCATGGCGACCCTGACACATCAAACAGAATTCTCCATACGTTACTATGTAATTTTTTTTTATATTATATTTAAAATACAATACATAACTTAACATAAAAACCCCTTAAACAAGGGTTGATATACATTTAATATAAACACATTTTGAAACACAATCCCTCAGAACGTACAATAGCAAATAACAAACACAATATTAACAGACACAAAGAGGTTACACAAATATACTAGAAAATATCGCTTGTGACAAAACATAACATTAAGAAAGATGGGCAATCTTAATCTTATTTACACAAGAACAACAACAACGACATAACATGTAGGTGACCCCTGTAATAGGTTCACTAATATAATTAAATCCGTAATCCCTTCAGGGGGCTGTAGGGCAATTTGCCGCGCGCGCTCACCGAAAAATCGAAAAAATATGGATATTGAGTTATAATACGAAAATAGCTCAACCTTTGCAAACAATGGTACCAGAAATGAATGTTCTACGACGTTCTACAAGAATATAGTCATTTATATCAGGTAGGTCGGCGATGTTGGTACCGATCTGCTCAGGCCATATATTTTTTGAGTATTTCTTGTTTTTTATCGCCTTTTCTTGCATTATTCTTCTAATAATATACGACTATTTGGCATCATAAAACAGTAGGTGGCTTATCAGCAGACTTAGTGATACCGGGACCAGCGGAACGCTCAGCTCAGTGTTTCTGCACCGGTGCAGCCAGGAATCACCTTATTACGCTTATATCAGCTTTATATCAACTCTACGGCTTATTTGTCTATAGAATGATCTAATATGGATTAATAAACACTCTAAATAACATACAAACTGTTATATACTCTAGACTGAAAAAATTTGGCCATAATATGGCCCAGGATTATCGGGAAAATATTTCGATATAAAAGTGTAATTGGTCACCCTGGCGTCTCTGGTAAGAGAGGGAAACGGTGTTTTAAGAGGCTAACTGCACTAGAACATAGTTTACTAAGAAATACACCCAAACAAACGCGGATTTTCGCGGAAAATTTTTTTTTTTTTTTTGGAGACGGGGGCCGGCGGCGTTCCGGCCGATATCTCGGAAATAAACTATTCACCATAATCGATGTGGGTCCTTTATTTTTTTAATTAAATGGAATAAAATTCAAGATATTGTAGAATAATGATTTCTCTTATTTTTTACCGTAGAATTTTTTGGGAAATATTCCAAATACTTTTCGGAGTTATGTGGGAGTAAAGGGCAGATTTTTTTTGCCATATTCCAGATACTAACAAAATTTATTTTTTGTGAAATAACGATAAGGTATTTAGAGGGAAAACTTACGGTCCGAATTAGTATTAGCATTGTTCTCTCAGCACCAAGTGTCCAAACCACCTTACGTAGCCGCATATAGGAGTTACATCAACATCAAGGGCATTTTCAGTAAATCAGTCTTTTCTCAGTTGTTGTTTGAGGTATATTTTTTATAAATATTTTCAAGAAAGAGTGAGAACACTTTGTCTTGTGCACCAAAACTGGAGAAAACGGACGGTAAATAAGCGAGTTACGAAATTTGCCCTACAGCCCCCTTCAGGTATACACTATTTACATAATATTACTGTGACATATTGCCAATGCACAATACAATAAGAAGAATATTACGATAAATATATAAATATATCAGTTACTCACAACCTACACAACTAATCAATAAATGAAAGGACCTACATCACCCAAACTCATGATAAAACAAAGTACATACTCTTACTCATCCAACCCCCAGTACATAAGTTCCCTACAGTCACACATACTCGCCTTACCAAAGTCTTACGAGTCAGTGCGTACGGGACCTAAAAAAAGGGGGGGG
>NC_069439.1:32989859-33022185 GCF_026875155.1 Cherax quadricarinatus
GTAATTATTGTTGTTGTGAAAGTGGAAAGTTGTTGGTTTTTAAGTTATAGTTGTTTTTGAGAGGAAAGTTAGGGTTCGTTTAAGAATTGTTGGTCTGAGAACGAAAATTTTGAATTTTAATTTTGGTTGTTGTGAGCGCGAAAGTTGTTTGGGTTTTAAGTTAATTTTTGTTTTTGCGGGGGGGGAAAGTTGGGGGGGTTTTTTGTTTTTGTTTTTGTGAAGTGAAAGTTGGTTTTTTGAAAATTTAAATTTTTGTTGTTTTCAGAGTGAATAAGTTGTTTGGGGTAAGTTTTGGGTTTCTGTGGAGGAAAAGTTGGTGGTTGTTGTTATGTTGTTTTTATTGGGAAAGTAAGTTGTTGGTTGGGAAGTTTTTGGGGGTTGGGGGGGAGTGAAAGTTGGGGGTTCTAAGTAATTTTTGGGTTTGGAAAAGGGAAAAGGGTTTGGGGGAAAGTTTTGTTTTTTTTGAGATTTAAAGAAAATTTTTGGGGGGGTAAGTTATTGGGTTTTTTTTAAGGGGTGAAAGTTTTTGGGTTTTTTAAAATTTTTTGTTGGGTTGGGGGGGGGTGAAATTTGGTTTGGGGGGGAAGTTTTCGTTGTTTTGGGAAAGTTAAGTTGTTGGTTTTTTTAAATTGCTTTTGCTGTGGAAATGAAAGTTTTTGGTTTAAGTTATTTTTGTTGTGAAAGGGAAAAAATTTTTGGGTTTTGTAAGTTTAATTTTGTTGTAAAGTGAAAGTAAGTTGATGGTTGGGAAGAATTGTTTTTGAGTGAAAGGGTTTGGGGGTTGCAAGTTTTTGTTGTTTGTAAGTGAAAATAAGTTGATTTGGGTTTTAAAATAAATGTTTTTGTTAGGGTAATAAGGGGGGTTTGGTTTTTAATTTAAATTTTTGGGTTTTGAGATTTAAAGCTGTTGGTTGTAAGTTTTTTGTTGTTTTAGAGTGGGAAAAAAAGTTGTTGGTTTTAAATTATTTTTGGTTTTGAGAGTGAAAGTTTTTGGGGGTTGCAAGTTATAGTTGTTTTTTAGAGTGGGAAATTAGTGGTTGCAAGTTATTTTTGTTGTGGGAAAAAAGAAAATTTTGGGTTTTTTAAAGTAAAATTTTTGTTGTGAGAGTAAAAATTGGTGGTTGTAAGTAAATTTTTGTTGTGAGATTGGGAAACTGTTTGTTGTAAGTTAAATTTTTGTTGGGGAGAGTGGGAAAATTGTTTCGTTGTAAGTTTTTTTTTGTGAGGTGGGAAAATTGTTTTTCCCTTTTGTTTTGTTGTTTTTGAGAGTGAGAGTTGTTTGGGTTTTAACTTATTGTTTTTTGGGGAGAGTAAAAGTTGTTGCTTGTAAGCCTATTGTTGTTTTGAGAGTGAATGTTTGGGCGTTGGTTTGTTATTTTGTTGTGAGAGTGAAAGTTGTTGGGTGTAAATTATTTTGTTGTGAGAGTGAAAATTTTTTTGGGTTTTTAAATTATTGTGTTCTCAAAAGGGGAAAGTTGTTCGATGTAAGTTGTTTTTTCTGAGAGAGGGAAAATCGTTGGTTGTTTAAATTAATGCTGTTGTGAGAGGAATGTTTTTTTGGTTGTAAGTTATAGTTGTTTTCGAGAGTTAAAATCACTGGTTGTAAGTATTTTTGGTTTAAGAATAAAGTTGGGGTTTTGGAAAAATTTTGGTTTTTGTGAGATGAAAAATTTTTGCTTGTAAGGGTTTCTTTTTGTTTGGGGGGTTAAAGTATTTTGGGTTTTTAAGTTATTGTTGGTTTTGAGAGTTTTTTAAAATCTTTTTGGCTGAAAGCTATTGTTTTGTTTTTAGAGTGAAAGCAAGGGTTTTTTGGTTGTAAGTTATTGTTTTTTGTGAGGGAAAGTTGGTGGTTCCCAAGTTTTTGGGTTTTGTTAAAAGAGAAAGTTCGTGGTTGTAAAATTAGAGTTTTTGTGAGAGCGAAAGTTTTTGGTTTTAAAATAAATTTTGGGTTTTTGTGAGGGAAGGGAAAATTGTTGGTTGAAAATTATTGTTGTTTTTAGAGTGAAAGTAAGTTGCTGGGGTTTTTTAAGTCATTTTTTGTTGTGGGGGTGAAAGTTGTTGGTTGTTAAATTACGTTGTTTGGAGTGAAAGTTTTTGGTTTTAAAATTGCTTTTTTCTGTGGAAGGGAAAATTTAAATTTGGGTTTTAAGTTATTGTTTTTGTGAGAGTGAAAGTTTTTTTGTTGTAAGTTATTGTTGTTGTGAGAGTGAAAGTAAAGTTGGATTTTTTTTGTAATAATTGGTTTTTGTGAGAGAGAAAAATTTGGGGGTTGCAAGGTTTTTGTTGTTTTTTAGAGTGAAAGTTTAAATTGAAGATTGTAAGTAATTGTTGTTGTGAGAGTGAAAGTTGGTGGTTTTTAAGTAATTGTTGTTGTGAGAGTGGGAAAATTTGGGGTTTGGGTTTTTCGTTATTGTTGTTGGGGGGGAAAAGTTGTTGGTTGTAAGTTATTGTTGGTTTTCAAAAGTTTAAATAAGTTGTTTGGGTTTTTAATTTAATTTTTTTTTTTGAGAGTAAGGTTTTTTAATTTTTAATTTACATTGTTTTTTTGAGTGAAAGTTGTTGGTTGTAAGTTTTATAGGGGTTTTTAGAAAGAAAGTTTGGGTTTGGTTTTTAAGTTTTTTGTTGTTGTGAAAGTGAAAAATTAGTGTTTTGTAAGGGAAATTTTTGCGTAAGAAAAGAAAGGGTTTTGATTGTAATTTTGGGTTGTTTTGAGCGCGAAATTTTTATGGGTTTTAAAGTTGCTTTTGTTTTGGGGAAATGAAAATAATTGATTGTAAAAATTTAAAGTTGTGTGGTGAAAAAAATTATTGGTTGTAAGTTATTTTTGTTTCGAAAAGTGAAATTTTGGGGGTTGAAATAAATTGGTTTTTTGTTTAGGGGTGAAAGTTGTTAGTTGTAAGTTATTTTTTGTTTTGAGAGTGAAAATAAGTTTTGGTTGTAAGTTTTTGTTGTTTTGAGAAATAAAAGTGGTGGTTTTCAAGTTATTGTTGTTGTGAGGTAAAAGTTGGGGGTTGGGGAAGTTTTTTTTTTTTTTGTTTTTTTTTTTAGAGTAAAGTTCGTGGTAGTAAGTTATTTTGCTGTGAAAGTGAAAGTTTGGGTTTTTCAAGTAATTTTTTGTTTGGGGAGCGAAAGTTGTTTGTTGTTTAAATTGTTGTTGTTTTTTGAAGTTGTTGGGGTTTTTTTAATTAATTGTTGTTGTGAGAAATTTAAAAAAATTTGGTTGGTTGTTTAAATAATTTTTTGTGTGAGAGTGAAAAACTGTTAGTTGTAATTATTTGGGTTTGTGAGAGTGGGAAAATTGTTGGTTGTAAGTTTTGTTGTGAGAGTGAAAATTGTTTTTTGTATTTATGGGTTTTTGTAGGTGAGGTTCTTGGGGTTTTTAAATATTGTTGTTGTGAAAAGGGAGAGTTTTTGGTTTAAAAAATTGTTGGGTTTTGAGAGGAAAAATTGGTTTATTGGGGAATTTTTTGTTGTTGGAGAGTGAAAGTTGGCGTTGTAATTAATTTTTGTTGTGAGAGGGAAAAATTTTTTGGGGGGTAAGTTATTGTCCCTTTTGAGAGGGGAAATTTGGGTTGTAAGTTATTGTTTTTTTGGAGAGTGAAAAATTTTTTGGGGGTAAGTTATCGCTTTTTCTTTGGTGAAAGTTGTTTGAGGAAAGTTGTTTTTCTTAGAGGGGAAAGTTTTGGGGTTTCAAGTTAAATGCCGTTGTGAGAGTGAATGTTGTTTGGGTTTTAAGTTATAGTTGTTGTGAGAGTGAAAAATCACTGGGTTTTTATTTTTGTTTTTTTGAGAAAAATAAATTTGTGGGTTTTTAAGTTATGGTTTTTGTGGGGAGTGAAAGTTGGTGGGTTTTAAGTTGTTTTTTTGTGGAAGTTAAAGTAGGGTTGTAAGTTTTTGTTGGGTTTTGGGGAGTGAAAGCTGTTGGGGTTTAAAAGTTTTTTGTTTTGTGGAGTGGGAAAAATTGGGTGGTTCTAAATTTTTGTTTTTGTGAGGAGAAACTTCGTGGTTTTTAAGCTTTTGTTGTTGTCAGAGTGAAGTTGGGGGTTTTTAAATGAATTGTTGTTGTGAGGGGGGGAAAAATTTTTGGTTGAAAGCTATTGTTTGTTTTTTTGAGTGAAAGTAAGTTGTTGGATGTAAGTTTTGTTTTTGGAGAGTGAAAGTTGTTTGGGTTTTACGTTTTTGTTGGGTTTTGAGAGTGAAAGGGTTGGGTTTGGGTTTTAAGGGTTTTCGTTGTTTGAGAAAGTAAGTGTTGGTTTAAGTTTCCCTTTTTCTGTGGAAGTGAAAGTAATTGGGTTTTAAGTTATTGTTGTTTTTAAAATGAAAATTGGTTTGGGTTTTTAAGTTTTAATTTTTTTTGTGAGAGTGAAAAAAAGTTGATGGTTGGTAAGGGAATTGTTGTTGGGGGAGAATGAAAGTTGGTGGTTGCAAGTTTTGTTTTTTTTGAGAGTGAAATTAAGGGTTTTTGGGTTTTAAGAAATTGTTGTTGTTAGAGTAAAAGGTGGTGGTTGTAAGTTAAATTTTTGTTGTGGGAAATGAAAATTATTTGGGTTTTAAGGGGTTTTTTTGTTTTTGGGAGTGAAAGTTGAAGGGTTTTTAAGTTATTGTTGTTGTCAGAGTGAAAGTAAATTTAATGTTTTAAGTAATTTTTATTGGAGATTGAAATTGTTTTGGGTTTAAGTTTTTGGGTTTTTTTTGTGAATGAAAATTGTTTGGTGTAAGATGTTATTGTTCGGGGAAAGAAAGTTGTTGGTTGCAAGTTATTGCTGTTTTTGAAGTGAAAATTTTTTTGGTTGTAAGTTATAGGTTTGTTGGGGGAAAAGTGAAAAGTTTTTTTGTTTTTTTTTAAGAATTGTTGTTGTGAGAAAGGAAGTTTTTTGGTTTTTAAGTTATGGTTGCTGTTTAAAGAGAAAATTGGTGGGCTGTAAAAATTTCTTTTGTTGTGGGAATTTAAAATAGTTGGTTTAAATTATTTTTTTTGTAGACTGAAAATTTTTGTTGTAATTATTGTTGTTGTGAGAGTGAGAGTTGTTTGTTTTTTAGTTATTGGTTTTTGAGGAGTGAAAGGGTTTTTGGTTTAAAATTATTGGTTTTTTGAGAGTGAAATTTTTTGGTTTTTAAGGTATTTTTTGTTTGGGGGAAAAGTTGAAATTTTATCGTTGTAATTATTTTGTTTTGAAATGAAAGTTTTTTAGTTGAAAATTACTTTCCCCTTGTTTAGAAAAGGGAAAGTTGTTGATTTTAAATTTTTAGTTGTTGTGAGAATGAAAGTCAATGGTTGTTTTTTTGTTTTTTTAGAGGAAAGAAATTGGTGTTAGTAAGTTATGGTTTTTTTTTGAGAGTGGAAGGGTTTGGGGGAGTTAAGTTGCTTTTTTTGGGGAAGTTAAAGTATTTTTGGGTTTTAAATTTTTTTTTGTTGTGGAGGGAAAAGTTATTTGGGTTTAAAGTTTTTTTTTTTTTGAGAGTGAAAAAATTGGTGATTATAAAAATTTTTTTTTTTGTGAGATTTAAAATTGTTGGTTGAAGTTAATTTTTCTTTGAGAGTGAAAGTTTGTGGTTTGTAAGTTATTGTTTTTGTGAGGTGAAAGTTGTTGGTTGTAAGTTGCTTTTGTTGTGGGAAGTTAAAGTAATTGGTTGGGAAAATTAAAGTTGTTTGAGACTAAAAGTTATTGGGGTTGGGAAAATTTTGTTTTTTTTGGGGAGGAAAGTTGTTCGTTGTAAGTTGCTATTGTTCTGAGAGAGAAAATTGTTTGTTTTCAAGTTAAATTTCTGTTGTGAAAAAGTTTAAAGTTGATGGTTGTAAAGGGTTTTATTTTTTTGAGGTGAAAAATAGTTTTTTGTAATTTTTTGTTGTTGTGAGAGTGAAAGTTTGGTGGGTTTTTTAAGTTATCGTTGACTGGAGTGAAAATTGTTCGTTGTAATTGGTTTTTGTTCCCGAGAGAGAAAGGTTTTTTAGTTGCCCGTTATTGCCTTTTTGTTTAGAGTGAAAGTTATGGTTTTAAGTTATAGTTGTTGTGAGAGGGGAAGTATTTTTTTTTAAGGGTTTTTGTTGTTGTGAGAGGAAAGTTGTTTGGGTTTTAAGTTATTGTTTTTGTGAGAGTGGGAAAAATTTTTTGGTTGTAAGTTATTGTTGTTGTGAGAGTGAAATTTTTTGGTTTCAAGTTATTGTTGTTTTTGAGAGTGAAAGTTTTGGGGGTTTTCAAGTTATTTTTTGTGGGAGTGAAAGTTGGTGGTTGAAGTTATTGTTGTTCTTAGAGGAGAAAGGGTTTTTAGTTGCCAAAATTTTTGTTGGGTTTTGAGAGGGGAGGGGTTTACTGGGTTTTAAGTAAAAACTGTTGAGAGAAGAAAGTTGGGGTTTGTAAGTTATGGTTTTGTGAGGGTGAAAGTTGTTTTTTTTGAAAGTTTTTGTTTTTTATGGAGTGGAAAGGGGTTGGGGGTTATAAGTTAATTTTTGTTGTGAGGTGAAAGTTTGTGGTTTTAAATAATTTGGGTTTTTGTGAAGGGGTTTAAATTTTTTTTGGTTTTTAAGTAATTGGTTTTTGTGAGAGTGGAAACGTGTTGGGTTTAAAATTAGTTTTATGAAGGGGAAATTTGGTGGTTGTAAGTTTTGTTTTTTTGTGAAAGTTGGTGGGTGCAAGTTATTTTTGTTGTGGGGATTAAAGTTGGTGGTTCTAAGAAAATTTTTTTTGTGAAGGGGGAAAGTTTTGGGTTTTAAGGGATTGGTTTTTGTGAGAAATGAAAGTTTTTTTGGTTTTTAAATTTTTTGTTCTGAGAGAGAAAGTTGTTGGTTGTAAGTTATTGCTGTTGTGAGAGTGGAAGTTTATCCCTTGTTTAATTTATAGGTTTTTTGTGATTGAGAAAGTTGGTGATTTAAAATTCTTTTTTTGTGGGAATTTAAAAGTAGTTGGTTGTTAAATTATTGTTGTTGGGGTTAAATGAAAGTTGTTTTGGGTTTTAAGTTTTTTGGGTTCTTTTGGAGGAAAGTAAGTTGTTTGGTTTTTTAAGTTTTTTGTTGTTTTTTTAGGTTTTAAAGGTTGGTTGTTTTAAGTTTTTTGTTGTTTTTGAGGGTGAAAGTTGTTGGGAGTAAGTTTTTGTTTTTTGTGGGGAGTGAAAATTGGGGTTTTTTTTTAAGTTGTTGTTGTTGTGAAGGGTTTAAAATTGGGTTTGGGTTTTAAATTTTTTTTTGTGAGAGGGGGAAATATGGTTTTTTTAAGTTATTTTTTGTTTTTTTAGAGTGAAAGGGGTTTTTTTTTTTTAAGTTAAAAATTTTTTTTTTGAGAGTGAAAGGGGGTGGTTGTAAGTTGTTGTTGGTTTTGGGGAGAAAAGTTGTTGGTTTTTGTTATTTGGGGTTTTGAGAAATGAAAAATTTTTGGTTGTAAGTTTAGTGTTTTGGGAGTGGAAAATTTAAATGGGGGTTGTTTGGGGGGGGAAATTGTTTTTGTTTGAAAGGGGAGGTTTGGGGGGTTAGTTGTTAAGGGGGGGGGTTTTTTTTTTTGGGTTTTTTTTTGGGGGTTTTTTAAAATTTCCCTTTTGTGGAAAAATTTAAAAGTTGGTTGGGAAGTTATTTTTTTTTTTGAGAGTGAAAGTGTTTTGGTTTGTTATTGGTTTTTTGAGAGTGAAAGTTTATGGGGTTTTAAGTTAAATTTTTTGTTGTGAGAGTGGGGAAAATTCCCTGGTTTTAAAAAAAATGTTGTGAGTTTTTAAATTGGTGAGTGTAAGTTATTGTTGTTTTTAAATTAAGTTTTAAATTGTAAATTAAATTTTTGTTGGGGGTTTTTTAAGACAAAATTTTAAAAGGAAGGAAGTAACCCGGACGAGAATGTGACTTTTTAATTTGAGGAAGTGGGAAAAAATTTTTAAATCTTTAAAGGGAAAAAATCTCGCAGAAGGGGATAAATTTTATTGTTTTCAGCCGAGGAATTTTTAAATATCCCGGGCCCCTTCAAGCTTGGTTGAGAAAGGGAACCCAAGCTTGCCTCTTTAAATTTGGTTTTAGAGTTATCAACGGGCCCCAGGTTGGTGAGAGGGCTTTCAGGGGCTTTTAGCTTTGGGGAGAGACTATCAGCTGCCTCAAGGTTGGTGGAGAGGGGGAAATGCTACAAACCCTTTTCAAAATGTTAACCCCAGTTTAATAACACGAAGCTGGGGAAAACATTTCACAAAAACCATGAGAAAATGCTTTTAGATTTGTTTTGAACATCTGATGAAATGGGGGCCAGGGTTTGGTTTTTTTTTAATAAAAATTCCCCTTCCAAGGGGTAACCACAACCCTGTTCACTGGGACAAAGTACCTCTATGGGTTTTTTGTAATCTACAAAACTTTTAAAACCACCGTAAACCCCCCTGTGTAGTCCCACTGTGGGAAAAAAATTATTACAACATTAAAAATCTAACATTTTCTTTGGGAAAGGTCCAGGTTAAAGTTATTTAAAACACCTCTTTATGCTATGAATCAAAGGCACGTAAACCTTTGTCATTCCCCCAACCAACAAGGAAAAATTTGTGTATGGGTGACACTGCTCCAAAAGTCTTTCCCCGCCACTTTTAAGGAACACCAGCTGACAAGGTACGTCACTTTTTCTGGAAACAATGATATAAGTGTTAATGGGCATCACAAAATTTTATTATATCTGAAACAAAAACTGGGAAACTGCGAAGAAAAATTAATGTAAACTTTATAAAAAACCGTTCTTATAGAACTAACCAAAATTTCCTTTTTAAAAATTTTAAGTAATTTTAATTTAAAAATAAAATTTTTTTAAATTTTTTTGTAAAAATATAATCATCAAAAAGACAAGGCGGGGGCCAAAAACAGTTAAAAAGAAAGCAACAACAATTTACAAATTTTTTTTTTTGGGGGGGACGACAAGAAAAAGCAATTAAAAAAGCAACAACAATTTTACAATGGCGGGGGGCGGCAAAAAAACAGTTTTAAAAAGAAAGCAACAACGCAATAAACAGCTTTTCAACAAAAAATTTAAATTTAAAAAGGTAGGGGGAAATTTTAGTAAAAATAAACAATTTGGCCGTCATGTTTGAAGGGATCAGTTTTAATCCAAAAGTGTTTTTTCTGGATCCAAAGGGAGAGAGAAGAAAAGAGAGAGAAAGATCGGGAAATCAGCGGGGTTCGATAATGCTTCTGAAGGGCTGGCAAGATTCCCCCGGGATTTTGCTTTTTGTCTACTCAGCAGAAAAAAACCCACATAAAACTGGGGCAGACTGGGTTTTCCCAAACCAAGTTTCTTTCCCAGCCCGGGGACGTTTAGCAGCCTCAAGTATGGAAATTTAAACCAAATTTAATCTCCCCCTGTAAAAATTTTTACCACTCAAAAGATTTTTTTATCAAAAGCACCAAGGAGAAACAAGCGGTTATATATTGAGGCTATCCAGCTTTTGTGGCATTTGTGGCTGAGTGGATAAGATTGCTGCCTGGGAATCTTGCCCGTCTCTCAGTAGCAGCATGGAGTCCTGCTGACTGCCATCTTTCTCTGTATACCCGCTTGTTTCCGTATGGTGCACTGATATATATATATAATTATATATATATTATATATATATATATATATATATATATATATATATATTTATATTTATATATATATATATTATATATATATATATATTATATATATATATATATAATGGACAATAATAATAACAATAATCTTTATTTCTACAAGTACTACATGATACAGCATATACAGACCAAGATGTCATCAGTGACATACTATATAGGGCGACCGAGGTCATGCAGAGGATTTCAGGCAACTTTGGATAATCTTGTACCCCAGCATGCGACGCACACCAGCATGCGACGCACACCAGCATGCGACGCACACCAGCATGCGACGCACACCAGCATGCGACGCACACCAGCATGCGACGCACACCAGCATGCGACGCACACCAGCATGCGACGCACACCAGCATGCGACGCACACCAGGCGGCTAACACCTTGGTACTTGCTGCTAGGTGAACAAGAACAGCACGTGTAAGGAAACATGCTTCAGGTTTCTACTCGTAATTGGGAACTGAACCGCGGACACTCAGTGTGTGAGCTGAGTGCGCTACCAGTCGAGCTGTGGAACATCTTAAAGTATGAGTGATAATAATTTTGCTGTAGTCCCTGTCTTTCATATCATTGTTATGAATAAGGGAAATTTTGAAAGTTTGAGTGTCAGGGATTGTGTTTACGTAGTGCAGATGTTAAGGATTAACTGATTGTTATGTGACCTGAATCGTTAAGGACCTAAGTGAAATTCTTGAACAATCAACACTAGTTATTAAAAAACTTTAACGTAGCAACAAGCTCCAGACTACCATTAAAAAACTCTGTCAAAAAGAGACTATGTAGAACAGTCAAGACTAAAGCCAGTGAATACAAAATACACAATACACAAAATCCTTAGTTGGGACTCTGTGTACATAAAGGAGACCTCAGCAACCCTGGAACAATGAACTAAGATACTAGTGTGCATTGTGCTGCGTAGTAACAAAGTTTGTGTGATACATAGTAACAAAGTTTGTGTGATACATAGTAATAAAGTGTGTGTGATACATAGTAACAAAGTGTGTGTGATACATAGTAACAAAGTGTGTGTGATACATAGTAACAAAGTGTGTGTGATACATAGTAACAAAGTGTGTGTGATACATAGTAACAAAGTGTGTGTGATACATCGTAACAAAGTGTGTGTGATACATAGTAACAAAGTGTGTGTGATACATAGTAACAAAGTGTGTGTGTGACAAGCGGGGTTCCACAGGGGTCAGTCCTAGGACCTGTGCTGTTCTTGGTATACGTGAACGACATAACGGAAGGGATAGACTCAGAAGTGTCCTTGTTTGCAGACGATGTGAAGTTAATGAGAAGAATCGAATCGGACGAGGATCAGGCAGGACTACAAAGAGTACTGGACAGGCTACAAGCCTGGTCCAGCAACTGGCTCCTTGAATTTAACCCTGCCAAATGCAAAGTCATGAAGATTGGGGAAGGGCAAAGAAGACCGCAGACACAATATAGTTTAGATGGCCAAAGACTGCAAACCTCACTCAAGGAAAAAGATCTGGGGGTGAGTATAACACCGAGCATATCTCCTGAGGCGCACATCAATCAGATAACTGCTGCAGCATACGGGCGCCTGGCAAACCTACGGATAGCGTTCCGATACCTCAGTAAGGATTCGTTTAAGACTCTGTACACCATCTACGTCAGGCCCATACTGGAGTATGCAGCACCAGTTTGGAATCCACACCTAGTCAAGCACGTCAAGAAATTAGAGAAAGTGCAAAGGTTTGCAACAAGACTAGTCCCAGAGCTACGGGAATTGTCCTATGAAGAAAGGTTGAGGGAAATCGGCCTGACGACACTGGAGGCCAGGAGGGTCAGGGGAGACATGATAACGACATATAAAATACTGCGCGGAATAGACGAGGTGGACAAAGACGAGATGTTCCAGAGATGGGACACAGACACAAGAGGTCACAATTGGAAGTTGAAGACTCAGATGAATCAAAGGGATGTTAGGAAGTATTTCTTCAGTCATAGAGTAGTCAGGCCGTGGAATAGCCTAGAAAGTGATGTGGTGGAGGCAGGAACCATACATAGTTTTAAGGCGAGGTATGATAGAGCTCATGGGGCAGGGAGAGAGAGGACCTAGTAGCAATCAGCGAAGAGGCGGGGCCAGGAGCTGTGACTCGACCCCTGCAACCACAAATAGGTGAGTGCATAGTAATAAAGTGTGTGTGATACATAGTAACAAAGTATGTGTGATACATAGTAACAAAGTGTGTGTGATACATAGTAACAAAGTGTGTGTGATACATAGTAACAAAGTGTGTGTGATACATAGTAACAAAGTATGTGTGATACATAGTAACAAAGTGAGTGTGATACATAGTAACAAAGTGAGTGTGATACATAGTAACAAAGTATGTGTGATACATAGTAACAAAGTATGTGTGATACATAGTAACAATGCATGTGTGATACATAGTAACAAAGTGTGTGTGATACATAGTAACAAAGTGTGTGTGATACATAGTAACAATGCATGTGTGATACATAGTAACAAAGTATGTGTGATACATAGTAACAAAGTATGTGTGATACATAGTAACAAAGTATGTGTGATACATAGTAACAAAGTATGTGTGATACATAGTAACAAAGTATGTGTGATACATAGTAACAAAGTGAGTGTGATACATAGTAACAAAGTGAGTGTGATACATAGTAACAAAGTATGTGTGATACATAGTAACAAAGTATGTGTGATACATAGTAACAATGCATGTGTGATACATAGTAACAAAGTGTGTGTGAGACATAGTAACAAAGTGTGTGTGATACATAGTAACAATGCATGTGTGATACATAGTAACAAAGTATGTGTGATACATAGTAACAAAGTATGTGTGATACATAGTAACAAAGTATGTGTGATACATAGTAACAAAGTATGTGTGATACATAGTAACAATGCATGTGTGATACATAGTAACAAAGTATGTGTGATACATAGTAACAAAGTATGTGTGATACATAGTAACAAAGTATGTGTGATACATAGTAACAAAGTATGTGTGATACAAAGTAACAAAGCATGTGTGATACATAGTAACAATGCATGTGTGATACAAAGTAACAATGCATGTGTGATACATAATAACAATGCATGTGTGATACATAGTAACAAAGCATGTGTGATACATAGTAACAATGCATGTGTGATACATAGTAACAAAGTATGTGTGATACATAGTAACAATGCATGTGTGATACATAGTAACAATGCATGTGTGATACATAGTAACAAAGCATGTGTGATACATAGTAACAAAGTATGTGTGATACAAAGTAACAAAGCATGTGTGATACATAGTAACAATGCATGTGTGATACAAAGTAACAATGCATGTGTGATACATAATAACAATGCATGTGTGATACATAGTAACAAAGTATGTGTGATACATAGTAACAAAGTATGTGTGATACATAGTAACAAAGCATGTGTGATACATAGTAACAAACCATGTGTGATACATAGTAACAAAGCATGTGTGATACATAGTAACAAAGCATGTGTGATACATAGTAACAAAGCATGTGTGCTACATAAGAACATAAGAAGGAAGGAACACTGCAGCAGGTCTACTGACCCATGCGAGGCAGGTCCATGTCTCCTCCCCCGGATTAGCCCAGTTACCCTTCTAGTCAGGTCACTTTCACTAAGGAAGGAGCACGACATCAGACCTAGTAGCATAAGCTAGTCAGGTCTAACTCACACCCACCCTCACCCACTCATGTATTTATCTAACCTATTTTTAAAACCACACAACGTTTTAGCCTCAATAACTGTACTCGGGAGTTTGTTCCACTCATCCACGACTCTACTACCAAACCAGTGCTTTCCTATATCCTTCCTGAATCTGAATTTTTCCAACTTGAAACCATTGCTGCGAGTCCTGTTTTGGCTAGAAATTTTCAGCACGCTATTTACATCCCCTTTATTTAATCCTGTTTTCCATTTATACACCTCGATCATAATCCCCCTAATTCTACGCCTTTCGAGAGAGTGCAGATTCAGGGCCCTCAGTCTATCCTCGTATGGAAGATTTCTGATACATGGGATCAATTTTGCCTTCCTCCTCTGTACGTTTACCAGTGCATTTATAAAAAAAACCTGAGGACTTCTATTATTTATATTTCTAGATATGAAGCCAAGGATTCTGTTAGCTTTATTGCGAACACTAATGCACTGTTGTTTTGGTTTTAGATTACTGCTAACCAGAACTCCTAAATCCTTTTCTCAATTTGTAGTATTGAGATCTAGTTTATTTGTGGCATTGTTATTTTCCTGTCCAACATTTAGAACTTTGCATTTGTCTATATTAAACTGCATCTGTCACTTCTCCAACCTTTGCAGTAGTCTATTCAAATCATCCAGGAGTGCTCTAGAGTCCTCCTTAGAATGAATTGGACGGCCCATTTTGGAGTCATCAGCAAATTTGCTTATGTCGCTATTGATTCCCTCATCTTTGTCGTTTACGTAAATTTGTGAACAACAACGGACCCAACACTGACCCTGTGGAACACCGCTTGTGACGTGCCCCCATTCTGATTTCTCCCCATTTATGCAAACTCTCTGTTGCCTATTCGTCAGTCATGCCTCTACCCAGGAAAAAATTTCTCCTCCTATTCCGTGTGCCTTAAGTTTCCTCAATAGCTTGGTGTGGAACTCTATCGAAGCCTTAAACTGAAGTCCATATACACAATATCACATTCATTACATGATCAACCTCCTCAAACACCTTAGTGAAAAAAGCTAGTAAATTCGTAAGACAGGAAACGCCCTTTGTAAAACCGTGTACAGATTCATTAATCAATTTATGTCTATCAAGATGGCTACGAATTGCTTCGATAATTATTGATTCCATAAATTTTTCCCACTATGGAGGTAAGGCTTAGTGGTCTATAGTTCGAAGCTAAGGACCTGTCACCTGCTTTGTAAATAGGTATCATATTTGCCATTTTCCACTTATCAGGCCCCTATGCCAGTTTGTAGTGATATGCTGAAAAGATTAGCCGAAGGTTTGCTAAGTTCCTCTTTACATTCCTTTAACACCCTTGCAAACAGTTCATCAGGACCTGGGGATTAGTTAGGTTTTAATTTCTCTATTTGTCTGAGGACCATGTCACTAGTTACCGCAATCATGCATAGTTTATTATCGTCCTGATCTACATAATCTATTTTTTCAAAAATTTCGCTAGTATTTTCCTGGGTAAAAACAGAGAGAAAGCAAGTATTGAAAATTTCACACATATCCTTATCACTGTCAGTGATCTGACCTGAGATACTCTGAAGTGGACCTATCTTGTCCTGTGAGGGAAAAGTTCAATAGATAGGAGTAGCGATGGAGTATTTAGTAACAATAGTTTCATTGCCGGCTACTTGTTAAGGTAGGGTAAGTCCAGCTCCTGCTATTCCCCGCCCCCCTTTTTCCCCCTCCCCGAAAGTGATAGTTTGCTTGCCGGCTACTTGTTAAGGTAAGGTAAGTATAGCTCCTGCTATTCCCGCCTTTTTTCCCCACCCCTAAAGTGATAGTTTGATTGCCGGCTGCTTGTTAAGGTAGGGTCAGTCTAGCTCCTGCTATCCCTTCCCCTCCTTCTTCCCCCCCCCGAAAGGTGATGTGTGGGGCTCCAGTCCAAACAGTAATCACTAGACTCACAGCTCCCAGCACTACTCTTGGATGACAGAGAGGGTCACCTGCCAATCAACGAGTAGAATTGAAGGAGACGGACTAACGTTCGGAGATGTCCCAAATTTTGATTCACTTACCTGTTTGTGTATGCAAGTAGCAGGATATAACCCCTCATCATGCAGTGGAGAAAACCTGCTTTCTGTCATCGGGAAAAGGATTATGAACGGCTAGAAAATCTGTAAAGAATGACCCGGTGGATTGTCATCAACACCTGCGACCCCCCCATCATCAGCAATGGTACGATTTCAACAACACGCAGTGTCACCAACACCAGACACCCACGTTTTATATACATTTATATTAGCGTTTGAATTCAGTTATCTTTTATTTTTTTTCATTTTTCATTTTCTTTAATGTAGGATTAATATTTCATATTTAAGTGTTTTATTTTTA
This sequence comes from Cherax quadricarinatus, assembly GCF_026875155.1. Classification (NCBI taxonomy): domain Eukaryota; kingdom Metazoa; phylum Arthropoda; class Malacostraca; order Decapoda; family Parastacidae; genus Cherax; species Cherax quadricarinatus. Next base: position 33,005,518 of record NC_069439.1, read on the forward strand.
TATTTTCAAAATTAATAAAGTGTTTATGTTTGTCAGTTTTTATTCTTTTTCTATACATTAATTTTCTGAGGAGGAGCGCCTTAGTAATACTGACTGAAGTTGTTACAGGGCTGAGTAAGTCTTCACAAGTGGCGCCCTTTGGGCCAGGATCAACTCTACTGAATCAAGATTCAATTCCATCTCGAATCTACCATGGAACTTCAACGCCGCATCCCACAGACGGTTCCCCAGCCATGAGTAATCATTCTCTATGGTAGGACTACAGTACAGATATTTAAAAGATTTGGTGATTGTTTTTAGTCTCAATTTATTGTAAGTCAAGTCAGGCAGGATATAATATTTAATTTTTGCCCCCTTTTTTGTTCGAGCTTGAAACACTTTGGAGGATTGACTCTGGGGAACCCGAGATTTTCCCAGTGACAATTTGTTTCATTGAGCTCTTTATTTATAAAGGGGAAACGTCGTAGGACACTCTTGATTTGTTGGTGAGAAGATGGATGGTCAAGTGACCTCATTTTACTTATTTGTTTGCTCGGCATAAAATCTTCTTTTTTATTAATACATATTGTTTAATTGAAGTAGGGATCGAGCCCTCTGGTTTTTTTACAGTTTGAGCGGAGCAGGAATTGAACCCTTGTTTTCTTTAATTTCGTTTCTTTTCCCCTGATAGTTTAAGTTATTCTTGCAAGCATGGAGGAATACCATTTTTGGATGAACGCTGGAAGTAAGTTAGAAAAAAACAGGGAAAAATTTTAGAATCTTTCATTAGTGCTAAGATCAGGAAAGACTTGAAAGAGAGAGAATTGAGAGAGAAGAGGAGACAGTTTAGAAAGGGAAAGAGAAGAGAAAAAGGGGGAAAAGAACCTTGAAAGACAGAAGAAAAAGGGAGAGAGAAAATTGAGAGAGAAATCCAAGAAAGACGGTTAGAAAGAGAAAGGGGAAGACAAAAAGGAGCGTGAAGAAAGAGCTAGAGAACGTGAGGAACAGGCTAAAATATGTGAGGAACAGGCTAAAATACGTGAGGAACAGGCTAAAATATTGGAACTTGAGGAAAGAGCAAAGGATAGAGAATATGAGTTAAAGGAGAGAGAAAAGGATCGCAAGCTCGAACAAGCTCGCCTTGAATTGGAGAATAAAAAGTTAATTTCTAAACAACAGCAATTAGATGAAGGAGTAATGGAACAACGTGCAGCTAGTGCACATATTCCAACACCTAATTTACCTCCCTTCACGAAGGGGGAAGACATAACTTCATACATTATCAGGTTTGAAAATACGCTACCCTCTGTGAATGGCCTGCTGACACCTGGGTTACCCAGGTTGGAATGTTTTTTCTGGTACCGCTTTGAATATCTATGCAACTTTTTTCGCGGGGATATCATATGTAATTATAACCTACTGAGAAGGCAATCCTTTAAAGCATATCAAAAAAACCCTAATTCTTAAAAGGAAAGATTTAGGTATGCCACCTTACCCCTGGCCAGAACTTTCAGCAGTTACAGGTAACACTCTTTCGTTTGTTCGACTTTTGGATAGAGAGTTAAAGGATTGATCACGTTATGAAATCTCTAAAGAGACTTCATGGTTGCTGACCAGTTCCTGACAGCTCTTCCCCACCAGTTTACGAACATTCATCAGAGAACGTAACCTGATTAAAGCTGAGGAAGTTGCTGAGGCTGCAGCCCTGTATGCTGGGGCTCACAATTCCTATAAAGACCAAAAGGGATCGACCCTAAGGGCAAGGGTTCATCAGATCTAAAGAAAATCAAAACCTAGTGGGAATTTAAATGGCTATCTTTTATTCCTGTTTGTCATTTGTGTGGTGTTAAGGGACTTAAACGTCCAGATTGTCCTTCTAAGAAGGTCCAAAATTTGGAAGAGTTTTAAAGACTGTAATGACCAAGCACCCTTCTGTTCAGGAACAGTTAATGGACTTAATGTATCTCCCTTTTTTACGAGACACTGGATGCACATGTATAGTCATTTTGATAAGCTGTTCCCTAACCTTAAAGAAACTCATTCATCTGCTATAACTTTCAGACTACTTGGCCCGTACGGGCCTTTTCCTACCATCCGTTGTTACATTAGGTCTAAATGGTTCACAGGTTGGTCTGAGCCGTACTAGCCCCCATCACTTCTTGCTCCGTACTAATAGGTAATGAAAAGGGTTTCCCATTTTCCTTCTGAGGTTGCCTTTCATCACCAAAGGTGGACATAAGCTTTTCAGATCCTCTTCCTGTAGAGTCAGAAAAGCCCTCGAAAGTCAGATGAGAAAATTGTCTCGTGAGATTCATGTGGGATTAAAAACCACTGATGCTACTCTCGAAAGGGCGAGGAAAGTAGGATCACCGGTTCACTTGTTAGATGAAATTTGAAGATATCCCCTCGTTTTCCATAATGTCTTGACTAGGGCTCAGACCAAAGCCCAGGCTTCTCCTACTACCCACCCTTTTGGGTTTTTCCCTGACTTTAAGCCTTTAGATATATCAAAGGGGACCCCTTTGTCAAGTTACAACGTAATTGCCCTTCTCTTCAGAATTGCCATTAATGCCGCTAAACAAATCAAGTTATCCAAAGGAAAAACTTTTCAAATAAATTTGAATATATAAAAGGTATCTTGTACAATTCAGTAATCAAAATTAAAATTCAGATGAGATAGACTATTCCATCTTAGTTGTTCCAAGTCAATGCAGAGAGACTGTTCTTAAAATGGCTCAGGGACCTGCCAGTGGCCGGACATTTTTCGCATCGTAAAACCTTAAATAAAATTAGGGAAACCTTTTTTTGGGCCCAAAAAATGTCCAGATGTCACTACCTATTGTAGATCGTGTAAAGTTTGCCAACTGTCATCCTCCCGAGGTACCAGGCGAGTACCTATGGTCAAAATGCCAGTCTTTACGGTACCCTTTGAAAGGTAGCCATTGACATCGTTGGTCCTTTATCTCCACTTTCATTGGGGGACATAGATATATATTAACATTATTTGATTATGCTTCGAGTTTTCCTGAAGCCTACCCTTAAAGACCATAACCACTACAGAGGTGGCTGAGGCCCTTTTATCATCTTCCCCAGAGTGGGCATTCCTAGAGAAATTTTGTCTGACCGTGGGACACAATTCACATCTGACTTAATGCAACATCTATACCAACTTCTGGGAGTGAAGCCTCTCTTCACCACACCCTATCATCCAGCTGTATTGGGAGGATTGAGCGCCGGGATTCGATTCTCAAGTCCATTTTAAGGAAACTTTGCTCCTTAAACCTAAGGAGTGGCATCGTTACCTACCCTGTGCTTTGTTTGCCATGAGGGAAGTTCCCAGTGACTCTTTGGGGTTGTCACCTTTTGAACTTCTCTTTGGTAGACAGGCCAGAGGTCCACTGTCCATCCTTCATGACTTATGGACTAATGAGGAGGTAAATGCTGAGGTTCAGTCTTCTTACCAGTTTCTCCTTGACCTTAGATCCAAACTTGAGGAGACCTCTGACATAGTTTCGAAAAACTTAAGCTTGTCAATGGACCAGTACAAAACCTATTTTGATTCCAGTAGGAGATGAAGTTCTGGTACTTTTGCCTATCAAGTCAAAAAAATTATTAGTAGCATGGAAAGGTCCATATAAAGTATTAAAAAATTGTGGGAAAGTTGACTGCCTCATAGAAGTCAAGGGGAAACCTAAGCTTTATCATATCAACATCCTTAAGAAATATTACCGAAGAAATTCGGTTAACTGCCTTAATAACTTTGACTTAGTTTTTCCACACGAACTTGATAAGACTACTGAAGAATGTAAAGTGTGTGTAATTGACACCTCTAACTTAGACTATGATGAAGAAAATACATGATTTGGTGACTCTTGACCCTCGGGCGAAACCAACATTAATATTAATTTAATCTTTGGGGTGACCAAGAGACATGACTTTCTCAATGGGGAGTAACTTTTCAGACGTCTTTACTGATATTCCAGGGTTAATTTACGGTAGTCCAAAAAGATGACTTAGTGACAGACAATCTATCAAACGAAAATATACCCAGTTCCAGTTCACCTTAGGGATGCATTTGACCGAGAGGTAGACAAATTATTAAAACTAAAGATCATTGAAACCTTCAGTATCTTCATTATTGTTCACCGTAGTATGGTTAAGGAGGAGGATAATTCATATATACTTTCTATTGATTTTAGAGGCCTTAATGCAAACTCGGTGGGGGTGCTGAACCTATGCCCTTAATTGATAGCGATCTACACAAATTTTATGACTCTTCTTTTTTCAGAGATTGATATTGCGCAGGCATACAATGTAAGTTAGATCCTTTTCTAAGCAGTACACCCCCTTTTCCTACACCACCAAGGACTGATGCAATATAGAACCCATGCCCCCGTTGGTAACTGCCGTGCAACCTACGTGAGACTGAGAGAAGGTTTTGGGGTTAAAATGCCAAATGTTTCAGTTTATTTTTTTAACATTTACGTAATGACATTTCCCCGTGGGGGGACAATCCAAACTTAACATCGTTTGTGTAGGTTACGCTCACTGCCCCCACTGCCAAGCGTGAAATGCTTCCTTGGGTATAAACAAAGGATTAGGATATCTTTGGACCCGAACTTTCTAATAACGTCTGCAGCCTCCCCAGTAAGATCAAAGTTTATTAGAATTTAAATTCCCAAAACCAAGGAAGCTTTATGCAGCTTTCTGGCTGTAAATTTTTTGCACGGTTTATCCCTAACCTTATGATCTTACAGGCATCTTATCCGACTTCCCTTAAAACGTTGTGAAGGAAACCTCTTGAACTTTCTGACGTTTGCTCGGGAAAAGTTTAATGAGATTAAAAGTTTCTTTTCAAAATACCCTATTTCTTAAGATTCCAGATATTAATAAAAACCTTTGGGTTTTAGAATGATGCCTCCAATACTGGCTTAGGTGCGGGTGTTACTACAAAACATGGTGGTACTCCTTCCGTTATGTTCTAAAGCGGAAATCCTTCCCACAGGAACGAGTACTCCAAAAATAGAAAAGGTGTTTAGCCTTGTGTGGGGTATCTCAAACTTAAATTTTTTTGCTGGGAAAAAGAATTCATTTTTAGAAATGGACACAACCTGATTTACTAGAAATTTTAAGGGAACCAACAGTCGCTTCTTGGGTGGATATTTGGCCTCCAGGCTTTTTAAGTTCCTTTATTGGTGTATATCAATGGTTATCCAATTATTTCTCTGACTGGTTAAGTCTGGACAGTCAAATAGAAGATTTGTTGCCTTACGCGACTTCAACCTTTTTAGAAACTTTTTCCTCACCTATTCTTCTTATACTCCTTGAAAATATTGTCTTTGGTATGGGGAAAGTGTGAGGGAAAGTTCAAAGATAGGAAGTAGCGATGGAGTATATAGTAACAATAGTTTATTTGCAGCTACTTGTTAAGGTAGGTAAGTCCAACTCCGGCTATTCCCCCCCCTCTTTTTTCCCCCTCCCCAAAAATGTAGTTTGCTTCCGGTACTTGTTAAGGTAATGTAAGTCTAGCTCCGCTATTTCCGCCTTTTTTTCCCCACCCCTAAAGTGATAGTTTGATTGCGGCTTTCTTGTTAAAGGTAGGGTCAGTTAGCTCCTGCTATCCCTTCCCCTCCTCTCTTCCCCCCCCCCCGAAAGGTGGAGTGTGGGGCTCCAGTTCCAAACAGTAATCACTAGACTCACAGCTCCCGCACTACTCTTGGATGACAGAGAGGGTCCTGCGAATCAACGAGTAGAATTGAAGGAGACGGACTAACGTTCGGAGATGTCCCCAATTTTGTTCCATTACTGTTTGTGTTGCAAATAAACAGGATATAACCCCTCATCATTGCAGTGGAGAAAAACCTGCTTCCTGTCATCTGGAAGGATTTTGAACGGCTAGAAAATCTGTGAAGAATGAGCCGGTGGGTTGTCATCAACACTGCGACCCCCCCCCTCATCAGCATTGGCTACGTTTAACAACAGCGTGTCACAACACCGACACCCACGTTTTATATCAATTTATTTAGCGTTGAAATTCAGTATCATTTATATTTTTCATTTTTCATTTTTACTTTAATGTAGGATTAATATTTTTATATTTAAGTGTTTTTATTTTATATTTTCTAAATAATAAAGTGTTTATGTTTTCAGTTTTTATTCTTTTTCTATACATTAATTTTCCTGAGGAGGAGCCAGCCTTAGTAATACTGTCTGAAGTTGTTACAGGGCTGAGTAAGCCTTCACAGACCCTAATCATATTTCTGTATTCTGAAAAAAACCCTTTTGGGTTTTGTCTTCGAATTCACTTGCTACCTAGCCTCTTTAATCCCTTTTTGCTTTTCTTATTCCCTTTTTAGTTTCTCTCTTCAATTGAATATATTGATTTCTTAACTGCCCATCCCCTCTTTTGATACCTCTGTATATGCCTCTCTTTTGACAATGAGATGTTTTAATCTAGGGCCCTTGACACTTTTTGCGTTGTCTCTCAGTGTAAATCGTGGCACACCCGCTTTTCATTGGAGGAATGTTGCATCTCCTGCCGATTTTTTTGCTGTTTATAAAGTGATTTTTGTGTGCAAGTTTCGTACTAATCCCCCTAGAATTTTCAAGTGTATTTCATGTATCTCTCTCGCCTGCATTCCAGGGAATAAAATCAAGGGACGTCAACGTTCCCAGTAGTTTAGGTGCCCGATCGTACTTATGTGTTCCATGAAAGTTCTTTGTACACTCTCATGGGTTATCATTAAAATTATTGACGATTTTTCACTTTCTTTGTGCCAAAGAGTATAACTTCCCTTTTCCCGAGGTGTAACGATAATTTGTTTCGGGGTCATTCTATGTCAAGTGGCCAGGACTCCTTTCCTCATCACGGATTTTGATGGAAACCCTTTGGGGTGCTGGATCCACCATTTTGCAAAACTAAAATTGGTAAAGTTTTAGATCTGTCAGTGAAATTGTTGCCGAGATAAAACATTTTGTTTGACATCGTGATGCGAATGTTTGCTGTAACCATATGAAATTTCAGCAATTTCGAATCAAAATAATTCCTTACCATTTCTAGGGAAAAAAATGAATCATTTCTTATGCAACTTCATACGCTTTTTCCCAATGACTCTATTATGTATTTACATTTTTTTAAATTGGCATACTGATTGAGCCTCAGATTGGGTCAAAATATCACAGCATAAAAAAAAATGTCAGTTTAGCCTTCTCTGGTTCTTGTAATAGTAAAAATATCCCTATGAAATTTCGTTTCCTATTTTGTGATATCCTTGTTTAAAATATATAGTTTCATCTCGGGAGAATGTTTCGTTCTTTTAAATTTAAATTTAAATCTTCACATTTTAAAAAAAAAGTAGAGAATATGTTGTTTTCAATGAGCTTCTGCAAAAAACAGCCATATTAAAATATTTTTTAAACTGCGTCCATTACAACGAACATGTTTTAAACTATCTGTAAAACTTACTTCAGTTTTTCATTGATCTCATATATTGGCCAAAAAATAACTGCCAAAGTTCAACAGGTTATTGTATGCTGATGTCGTATCATATTATATACTGATAAATGAAGTTCTTATAACATTTGTCTTTATTTATCTTCTGAAAGGCTGTTTTATCTCTTTAGGTAAATTAATTATATAGACAATTTTATAGTAAATTTCTAGTTTGGAAACTATGGAATCTGCCAGTAAAGGTAATCCAACAACATGTGTCGTTGGAAGAGGAGAACCGTCAACAGCATGTCACGGCTCACATTGATTGGAATGTTTTGACCGAGAATTTAGAATCTAACGACTTTTTAGAAGCAGTTCAGGATTTTTTTTGAAGCAGTTTGTGACAGAACCTACAAGGGGAAATAGCCTGCTTGACTTGGTTCTGGCAAACAGGGAATTCCTTGTTAATAATTTAGAAATTTCAGAGGAACTTGGTGCAAGCGACCACAAATCAATTACCTGTATCATTGAATGGAAGTACGATAGTAGGGATAATTCGGTAACAGTCCCAGATTTTCGCTTAGCAGATTACAAAAGGCTTAGAGAACACTTATCATCTGTGGACTGGGGTAACGAAGTGAGCTATCATATGGCAGCTTTCTTAACACAATACATGCTGCTCAAAGGATATTTATCCACAAAAAGAAATTAGATCGAATAGAAAATGACCCAAAATGGATGAAAAACAGACTCAAATAACTTTTAGGGCAGAAGAAAGGAATTTATAGTCGCATCAGAGGTGAGGGTCATCTTATGAATTAATATATTGGCATTAGAGGGATGTTAAAAAGGGGATAAGAAAAGCTCAACGTGAATACGAATTAAAGTTGCTAAAGATTCGAAAACTAACCCAAAAAGTTTTTTTCCAGGTGTACAGACAAAAGATAGAGATAAGATAGGTCCCCTTAAAAATAACTATGGGCATCTTACTGACAAAGAGAACGAAATGTGTTACATTTTTAATCATTATTTTCTCTCGGTTTTCACTCAGGAAGACACTAATAATTAAGTTTTTTAGTGGGCCTGAAGAAGATAAATTATGTAATATCACAGTCACTAGAAAAAATGGCAAGTAAACAGATAGACCATTTGAAGCATAATAAATCGCCGGGTCCTGATGAGCTTTTTTCAAGGGTTCTTAAGGAATGCAAAATGGAACTCTGTGAACCATCTCTGTGGAAGATGGCTAATGTAATTCCTATTTTTAAAACAGGGGACAAGTCATTACCATCAAATTACCTCCCCATAAGCCTAACCTCAATTGTAGGCAAATTGCTAGAGTCAATTATAGCTGAGATTATAAGAAGCCATCTCGATAGGCCTAATTTGATTAATGATACTCAGCATGGATTCACCAGGGGCCGTTCCTGCCTCACTAATTTATTAAACTTTCTTCAGTAGGGCTTTTGAAGCCGTTGATTATAATAAGGAGTTCGATGTTATTTATTTGGATTTTTGTAGGCTTTTGATTGAGTACCACATCAAAAATTTAAAGAAAGTGGCCAGTCATGGCATTGGGGAAAAATGCTGTCATGGATCGAGTCATTGCTCACCAATAGGAAGCAGAGAGGCACATAAATGGGGTTAAGTCTGAGTGGGGATCGGGAAACAAGTGGCGTTCCGAGGGATCGGCTTTGTGCCGTTGTTGTTTATAATATATATAAATGACCTTGACGAGGGATTTACTAGCGATAAGCAAATTCGCTGACACGAAGATGGGTAGGATAATCGATTCAGACGTTGATGTTTAGGAACTTCAGAAGGATTTAGACAAATTCAATTCGTGGTCAGAAAAGTGGCAGAAGCAGTTCAATATAGATAAATGTAAAGTTCTGAAGCTCGGAATGTTATAACCGATCAGCTTAATAATGTTGAATTAGCCGTACAAAATTGCGAAAAGATTTGGGGTTATGGTGAGCAGCAACCTTAAACCAAGACAGCAGTCCCTAAGCGTACGTAATAAGGCAAATAGATTACTGGGATTTATATCAAGAAGTGTAAGCAACAGAAGTCCAGCGGTTATACAAGCTTTATACATCATTAGAAAGGGGCCTCACCTAGATTACCCAACTCATTTCTGGTTTCCATTTTACAGAATGGATATAAATTCGTTAGAAAACATTCAACGACGATTGACAAAATAAATTCATTGCATTAGAAATCTTCCGTGTGAAGAAAGATTGAAGTCCCTTAAATTACATTCATTGTAAGACAAAGAATGAGGGGAGACATGATAGAAGTGTATAAGTGGAAGATGAGTATTAATAAAGGAGATATTAATAATGTATTGAGGATATTCTCCAAGAGAAAACCTGCAATAATGAATTCAAATTAGACAAGTTTAGATTTAGAAAGGATGTAGGAAAGTACTGGTTTGGAAATAGGGTAGTTGAAGAGTGGAACAGTCTACCTAGTAGGGTTACCGAAGCTTAAACCTTGGGGAAATTTCAAATTTTTGGTTGGATAAATTACATGGGTGAGAGGGGTATGTATGTTTAAAGGCAGTATGTATGTTGGATGGTTGAGAGGGTCAGTGCCATGGAGGCACTTTTTTACCTACTGGAGGTGGAAGCCTATTCCTGAGCCCTCTTGGGGTGGCGGTGTGGCATTCAAAGCGTATGTAACCTTTATTCGGCTCATGTACACCCTCATTAAAAGGCTACCCCCCCAAGCAGTGAAACCGGGTGTAAGGGTCGGACGATGGGGCCCCCTGGTCAGATCAGTGCCTAGATTCAGTCAATGAGAAGGTGGGTTTAGCAATTGTGGAGGTGGCGTGGTCACCCCTCACGTTTCCACACTTGTCATTTCCTTCAGAGCTGGTTGGGAAAATGGTTGTGTTTCTGTCTCCAGGCTGTGTCTTTGCCTATTGATTTACGTGTTGTTTCACATGTATTTCTAACTGTATTAGTGTACATACTTGTAAAAACTTATAATCGTATTTGGTGAAGGAAAATATAATTCAGAGTCATTCAGGTGTGTTTGTTTCTGCTCCTTGCTGCCATTTTACCCAGGAAAAAGGCCTTTTTTGTTCCTGGGATGTAATAGGGAACCCCCCATACTATCTGCAGAAATTCTAATTCTATGTTGTTGTTCTTGACAATTTGCTTCTTGATGCTTAGGTAGGACTTTCACCATCTACAATGTATTCAGATAGCTTGTAGCTTCTTGCATATTATATTAAGGTCGACTGTACCGAAGGCCTTTTACTAGTCTAAGGTCACAATACCTATGAGATTCACTAGCGACATTTAAGTTCTAAAGCAGTGTGTCAGTTTAATTAGAGATGTTTTGGGTCGAGTAAGATCTCCTGAGACTGGCAATTATGAGAATGTTTTTGTCATTAATATATTAATTACTTGACTCTACACCGCCTTGTCTTGAACTTCGGACATCACACTGAGTATACTAACAGGCCTATAGTTCCTGACGTCAGATCTACTATTTCCATGAAGATAGGAGTAATTGTGGTCTCTTTCAATCACTTCAGAACGGTATTGGTGGTGATGGACAGATTTATTATGTGAGAAAAGATAAGATAAGATTTCGTTAGGATTTTTGACCCGGAGGGTTATCCACCCAGGATAACCCAAGAAAGTCAGTGTCATCAAAGACTGTCTAACTTATTTCCATTGGAGTCCTTAATCTTGTCCCCAGGATGCGACCCACACCAGTAGACTAACACCCAGGTACTATTTGCTGCTAGGTGAACATGACACAGGTGTAAGGAAATGTGTCGAAATGTTTCCACCGCCGGGAATCGAACCCGGGCCCCCCGTGTGTGAAGCGGAAGCTTCAGCCACCAGGCCACCGGTGCGGATTGGCAATTCAGAGGTACCATCTTTTAGGAACTTAGCCGGGATGTTATGTGGATCAGTGTTTTAGTTGGGTTTAACTTGCTTAGTTCTTTTTGCACAAAGTTATGAGATACACTTACTAGTTGACAACTGTTCGTGATGACGCCTTTATTACTGTAGTAAGGTTCAAAACTTGTTGGTATTTTGATGCAACTGGTAGTTTACGTACTAATGTATACCTGGAGTATACCTGGAGAGGGTTTCTGGGGTCACCGCCCCCGCGGCCTGGTCTGTGACCAGGACTCATGGTAGATCAGGGCCTGATCAACCAGGCTTTTACTGTTGGCAGCACGCAACCCGACGGATGAACCACAGCCCGGCTTGTCAGGTATTGACTTTAGGTGTTTGTACAGTGCTTGCTTGAAGACAGTCAGGGGTCTATTGGTAATCCCCCTTATGTATGCGGGGAGTCAGTTACATCATCTGCCGAGTCCTATGCTTTCATAGGGAGTGATTTTCTTGTGCAAGATTGGTACTAATCCCTCTAGGATTTTCCAAGTGTATATAATCACGTTTCTCTCCCACCTGCAAGAGCTGGATAGAATACATTGAAACAATTTGCCACTTAAGTTGTTTCCTGGCATACCTCGTTATCGATATTTAGTACAATTCACATATGGTGTATTTACCGTTCTTTCTCCGTACCTTAGTACAGCGCGCGCATGTCTAGTGTTATAGTAACAACACTGGCTCTGTAGCCTCACGTTGACCTAGGCATGTATCACAATGTTAAAATTACTAACTCTAGCTATGATTCTCATAATCATCATCACTTATTCTCCCTGTTCATCTCACGTATGCCATTCTTCACATCACAGGTAATTTCTCAATTGCGGCTCCCCACACCTTTGCCACAGTGGAACAGGGAACTTTATATGTCTCGTTTCCATGTGTACATTAGTCTGGGGTCCTGTTTGAATATTACCACATAACAGTTAGTGCTGCACGCTGTTGTTTTTATTGTTTAGGTGTGCGGTGTTGCCATACCTGTCGGCGACAGTGAAATTTTCGTTGTTGACAGAATGGCAACTGTGGGGCTTTCACTGTCTAGGGTGCCGTTACTCATTTCGTCTTTTCCAGCCCCATAACTGACTTCCTTCTGTATTAAATTGTAGAATAAATATAAATATGATTGTGGCAGCCCTCACAGCTCTCCCACTTTTACTTTTTTTGACACAAACTCCACAATAATTTCTTCTTCCCCTTTTCAATATCCAATGATTGCTATTTCAGCAGATATACTCAATCACTAGTTCAATAAACAATCTTAGAAGTGGCATTTCAACTCTCCTCAATATTCACCACCATCTCTCAATTCACGCTTACACTTCACACTGCTAGCCAATATTCTCATCTGGCTGGATAAAGTTCCTTGTTGAATGGTATTTTACATCCAGGAAGCCACATCCATCCCTTCTGATGAGGCTGGCATTCTGTTGTCGACACACTTCCACTTAAGAAGAACCGCCTATATTAATCTGACCGTAGGGGTCATATTAAGCGGAGATGATCAAGTGTCCTCTTCCTTTCCTCATTTGGCATGGCGAGGGAGGAAAACCGCCCAAACGATGCTCAACAATGCCTCAGGAAAGGGCAAAAAAACTCGTCTCCTAGCAGTGAGGGCACCACGTTCAGTAAATTTTCTTTCAGCTGTCCTTAATTCTTCCTTGGGTACTTGCTTCGACCTTCAGGCAACTACCAAGATTAGTGAAGCACTTTGCCTAACCACCCACATACTCACAAAACATCGGTGCATTTTTGCGGCGCAGAGCGTCGGATAATCAATTTTGGCACCATGACCGGAAGGGATTTATGCCACACGCGAAGAAGTCAGTGACTTATCGAGTGAAATTCCCCCAAGCACTTCCCCAAAAAGGGAATTAAAAAAGCATCGATGGAGCAATGGTGCAAACCTGAAGGATGGTCAACCCCTCGCATGGGATTCGTTGTGTTTTTCATTGGGGGGCACTTACTTAAAACTCTGAAGTGAAGAAGGTGGTGCTGCCAATTTCAGGGAGATCCAGAAGATAAAATTAGATTGGGCGGCCCATGCTGTCACCCCCCCCCCCCCACAGTTGGGGGGGGGGGTGACAACTCATAAGGAACCAAAGGCCCCCAAAAAGGGGGGTGTTCTAGGGGTTAGTATAAAAAGGGGACCTTTTCCTTAAAATGAAATGTGTGTTTACCTACAAAATTTAAAATTCAGGGGGGTTGTAAAGGGGGTTTTTGCTGGGGGTTTCCCTGAGTATAGCTGGAGAGGGGTTTTTGGGGGATCAAGCCCCCGGCCCCCGGTCTGTGTCCGGCCTGTGGTGGATAGGGTCTGATATCAGGCTGTTGTGTGGCCACAGTAAAGGGGATGTTAAAACCACGACCGGTGGTCAGGATGCTTTAGGTGACTGTCCAGCCCCCCTTCTTGAAGACAGAAAAGGTGTTATTGGTAATTTTCTTATGTATGTGACAGTTGAACAGTCTTTTTCCCTGACATTACTGTGTTGTCTCTTAGTGTACTCGTGGCCCCTCTTTTTTTTTCACTGGGGAATGTTGCATCTCTGCAGTTTTTTGTTTTTACCGGGGGGATTTTTTGTGTGCAAATTTGGTGGGGGGATGAATTACGTGATTAACTGATAATAAATCTGAGTCCCCCAAACGGTGGGAAAAGGATTTTGGGAGACAAAATAATGGCTTGCTCTGTTTGGATTATATTTAATTTTTATTTCCTATTTAACTATAAAGGAGGTGTTCCCGTTGCTCTCTGCCGATGCACGTAATTTTGGGTAGTCAAGAAAGTTGTGAAGGTTAACGGGAGTTTGGAAGTAATGGTGAAAAAAGAAACTAAAAATTACCCGGGTAAGAGCGGTTTATGGAGGTTTTAAACGTTTATGCAAAGAAAAATGACGAATGGGGTGAGTCACCGAAGGGGTAGTAGATGAGGCGATTTTTGGAAAAGAGAGGGGGTAAATGTAGGGGGAATGTTAAGGCATCGTTTTGAACGAAATAAAAGTCAGGTTTTAAAAAAAAAATTTGAAAAATCTAGAATATAGCGGTTATGTTAGTGTGAAAAATTGCCCTTAAAAGTTTCGTGAAAAATGTAGAGGGAATCGAGGTAAAATTTTTAGTCTCGTGATGTGAGTTTTTTTTTGGGAATTACAAAAGGAGGGGAAAAACTGACGTGTGTGGGTGTGAAGGTATAAATCGTTGGGGGGGTGAATTAGTTCCGTTAGCAAATTTGTTTTTAGAAAAAAGAAAACAGAATATAATGGTCATGAGGGTGTATAAATCCCGGGTAGAAAAAGGGGGGGGTAGATGAAAAAAGGGGAGAAGGTTTTAATTCACATGGGCTTTTTAGAACCCCGGGCATTTTTGAATGTTTTTTTTTTGGGAATGGAGAAATGTTTCTGAAGGTGATGAGACTGTGAGTCAGCAAAGGTCAAAATTAATGAAGGAATTCAACGAAGGCAGTTAGCCAGATTGACTCCTTTAAGAAGGAAATCAATGTTTGTACTGAAAGACGTATAGGAAAGTTCAGCTCGAGACTATTTGAAAAGTGATGTTGTGGTTTGTCATTAATCAAATTTTTTAGATTTTTGCAAATGTGGTTAAAATGAAATAAAATGGGTTTATAATAATAATAACTACAAAAAAACACAGAACAAGAAGATGAAGTAGAAGAAGAATTAGAAAATTTAAATTTAATTTAATTTCATCAGTTGGCGTGTCTAGCTCCTGACCCCAAACCCGGAGTCTTCTGTGGTTTGTTCTGTCTGTGGTGGGGAAAGAGAGACTGGAAAGCAGTTGCAAGGACGCCCTGCCGCCAAAAATTCCAGTGGTTGAAGGATCACAGGAAAAACACCGCAAAAAAACAAAAAGTGAGTATTTTTTGGGGAACAAATCCAACCTTGCACGGAAGAAAATTACTAAATAAACAATTAAAATTATCATTTAAGTCGTGATGAAGTGGAATTTTAAAGAGAGTTTCAGGTTTCTCCCCCGGGATTTTAGGCTGTGTAGTTTTTTGTGTCTTTTTAAATAATAAAATTGATTTCAGGAAATAACTGGAGAAGTCTCTTTGATAAAAATAAGTCAAAATGTTTAATTTTTTGGTAAAAAGGTTAAATGTATACAAAAAACCCTTTTAATATCCCATAAATATTGTGAGGAAAATTTTCACTTATAAAGTGGAAGTATGAATGGTGGGGGGAGAATTTGATTGTTCTAAAAGGGGTTTTGTGCCAGTCGTTAATTCCCCTTACTTTTTCCACCCGCTGGGAGTTAACAGGGGCCTTGCTGACAGATGAACGCCCCTGACTTTTGTTTCTCGTCTGTAAGTGTGAGTTCATTTTTGGGGATATTCTTTATATCAGTTGGATTACATTTTAATTTAAAATAAGCTAGTTTTCCATTCTTCTTATATTTTTTGGGGGGTTTTATTTATTTTTTTAACCAGACTGATTTGACTTACGTTTTTTTAACATAATTTTCTTGTCCTCACCATTTCTTTTAAAGGCTTCCACCCTATATGTGATTTACTGCTTGTCCGTAATAATTTTTTCCCCCGCCTTTCTGGTGGTCAGGTCACCCAACACGGTGAGACAAGGTGACCAGCGGACTAGGTCACCCAACCATTTTAAAAAATTTAACGCAATATGGTCCCCACACGGTGAACAATTACCAAACTATACCCCAACCATAACAATAACCAATTATCCAATTTGGGCTGCACAACAAAGGAAACATCCAAAAAAAACCTTCAAAATTTTGGGATTTTTTTCCTACCTTTAAATAAAAACCTATTTTAAATTGTTTCTCAACCCATGAACGATCAACTTTTTCTTCAACTTATTCCTTAACAAAATTGCAGTTCCTCAAACACCCGGGACTGCTCTCCGTTCTCACAACGGTGACAAACCAAACTTATTTAAATTCGTTGCCGCCGTGTATTTGAATGGCGTGGTTCTTTTGGGGCTGAACTTCCGGGCCCGTGGCCCGGGGGCAAAAGCTCTCGCATCACCGATGAGGGGTGGGTTCATTTCCCGGGAAGGGGTGGAAACTTGGAGTGTTTCCTTACGTGGTTGTTGGTTCTCCATCAGTTAAAAAGGGTATTGGGGGGTTTTTCGGTGGGTAGGTCGCATCCTGGGACAAAACTGACCTATTTGCCCGAAATGTCTGCAAACAAGGGATTTTTTTACTTAGTGCATGATGTCAGCTTAGTTGTAACCTTGTCATGTACTGGTAGTAAAAAAAGTTATTATTATTATTATTATTATTATTTTTATTTATTTTTTTTTTTTATTATTATTATTATTATTATTATGTCCGATACAGTGACCCCAGAGTGCTAAACCA
>NC_069439.1:33022685-33058288 GCF_026875155.1 Cherax quadricarinatus
TAAGTTATTTTTTTTGTGAGAAGAAAGTGTTGGGCTAAAAGCTATTGTTTTTTTGAGGTGAAAGAAGTTTTTGGGTTTGTAAGTTATTGTTGTTGTGAGAGTGAAAGTTGGTGGTTCTAAGTTTTTGTTTTGTTGAGAGAGAAAGTTCGTGGTTGTAAGTTAGTGTTGTTCTGAGGGTGAAAGTTGGTGGTTTTAAGTAATTGTTGTTGTGAAAAGGAAAGTTGTTGGTTGAAAGTTATTGTTGTTTTGAGATGAAAGTAAGTTGTGGTTGTAAGTCATTGCTGTTGTGAGAGTGAAAGTTGTTGGTTGTAAGGTATTGTTGTTGTGAGAGTGAAAGTTGTTGGATGTAAGTTATCGTTGTTCTGAGAGTGAAAGTTGTTGGTTTTAAGTTGTCTTTGCTTTTGGAAGCGAAAGTAATTGGTTTTTAATTTATTGTTGTTGTGAGAGTGAAAGTTGTTAGTTGTAAGTTATTGTTGTTGTGAGAGTGAAAGTAAGTTGAATGTTGGTAAGTAATTGTGTTTGTGAGAGAGAAAGTTGGGGGTTTGGGCCATGTTATTGTTGTTGTGAGAGTGAAAGAAAGTTGAATGTTGTAAGTAATTTTGTTTGTGAGAGTAAAAGTTGGTGGTTGTAAGAAATTGTTTTTGTGAGAGTAAAAGTTGTTGGTTGTAAGTTATTGTTGTTGCCCGGAGTGAAAGTTGTTAGTTGTTAGTTATTGTTGTTTTGAGAGTGAAAGTAAGTTGTTAGTTGTAAGTTATTATTGTTGTGAGAGTGAGAGTTCTTGGTTGTAACTTATTGTTGTTGTGAGAGTGAAAGTTGTTACTTGTAAGTTATTGTTGTTGTGAGAGTGAAAGTTGGTCGTTGTAAGTTATAGTTGTTGTGAGAGTGAAAGTTGTTGGGTGTAAGTTATTGTCGTTGTGAGAGTGAAATTTGGTGGTTGTAAGTTATTGTTGTTGTGAGAGTGAAAATTTTTTGGTTTTTAAGTTATCGCTGTTCTTAGAGTGAAAGTTGTTGGATGTAAGTTATAGTTGTTGTGAGAGTGAAAGTCACTGGTTGTAAATATTGTTGTTGAGAGAATGAAAGTTTGTGTTTGTAAGTTATGGCCGTTGTGAGAGTGAAAGTTGGTGGTTCTAAGTAATTGTTGTTGTGAGAGGAAAAGTTGTTGGTTGAAAGTTATTGTTGTTTTGAGAGTGAAAGTAAGTCGTTGGCTGTAAGTTATTGTTGTTGTGAGAGTGAAAGTTGTTGGTTGTAAGTTGTTGTTGTTGTGAGAGTGAAAGTTGTTGGTTGTAAGTTATCGTTGTTCTGAGAAAGTAAGTTGTTGGTTTTAAGTTGCTTTTGCTGTGGAAGTGAAAGTAATTGGTAGTAAGTTATTGTTGTTGTGAAAGTGAAAATTGTTGGTTGTAAGTTATTGTTGTTGTGAGAGTGAAAGTAAGTTGATGATTGTAAGTAATTGTTGTTGTAAGGGTAAAAGGAGGTGGTTGTAAGTAATGGTTGTTGTGAGAGTGAAAGCTGTTGGTTGTAAGTTATTGTTGTTTTGAGAGTGAAATTAAGTTGTTGGTTGTAAGTTATTGTTGTTGTGAGAGTGAAAGTTGGTGGTTGCAAGTTATTGTTGTTTTGAGAGTGAAAGTTAGTGGTTTGTTTAATTTTTTTGTTGTGAAAGTGAAAGTTGGTTGTTCTAAGTAATTGTTGTTGTGAGAGTGAAAGTTGTTAGTTTTTAAGTTATTGTTGTTGCGAGTGAAGTTGTTGGTTGTAAGTAATTGTTGTTGTGAAAGTGAAAGTTGGTTGTTCTAAGTAATTGTTGTTGGTGAGAGTGAAAGGTTTTTAGTTGTAAGTTATTGTTGTTGTGAGAGTGAAGTTGTTCGTTGTAAGTTTTTGTTGTTGTGAGAGTGAAAGTTGTTTTTCGTATGTTGTTGTTGTTGTGAGAATGAGAGTTGTTGGCTGTAACTTATAGTTGTTTTGAGAGTAAAAGTTGTTGCTTGTAAGCTATTGTTGTTGTGAGAGTGAAAGTTGTTGGGTGTAAGTTATTGTTGTTGTGAGAGTGAAAATTTTTGCTTGTAAGTTATCGCTGTTCTTAGAGTGAAAGTTGTTGGATGTAAGTTGTTGTCCTGAGAGAGAAAGTCGTTGGTTGTAAGTTACTGCTGTTGTGAAAGTGAATGTTCTTGGTTGTAAGTTATAGTTGTTGCGAGAGTGAAAGTCACTGGTTGTAAGTATTGTTATTGAGAGAATGAAAGTTGGTGTTTGTAAGTTATGGTTGTTGTGGGAGTGAAAGTTGGTGGTTGTAAGTTGCTTTTGTTGTGGAAGTTAAAGTAATTGGTTGTAAGTTATTGTTGTTATGAGAGTGAAAGCTGTTGGCTGAAAGCTATTGTTGTTTTGAGAGTGAAAGCAAGTTGTTGGTTGTAAGTTATTGTTGTTGTGAGAGTGGAAGTTTGTGGTTCTAAATTTTTGTTGTGTTGAGAGAGAGAGTTCATGGTTGTAAGTTATTGTTATTGTGAGAGTGAAAATTGTTGGTTGTAAGTTTTGTTGTGAGAGTGAAAGTTGTTTTTTGTATGTTATTGTTGTTGTGAGAGTGAGAGTTCTTGGTTGTAAACTTATTGTTGTTTTTGAGAGTGAAAGTTGTTGATTGTAAGTTATTGTTGTTGTGAGAGTGAATTTTGGTCGTTGTAAGTTATTGTTGTTGGGGAGAGAAAAAAGTTGTTGGGTGTAATTATTTGTCGTTGTAAGAGTGAAATTTGGTAGTTGTAAGTTATTGTTGTTGCGTGAGTGAAAATTTTTGGTTGTAATTTTATCGCTGTTCTTAGAGTTAAAGTTGTTGGACGAAAGTTGTTGTTTGAGAGAGAAATTTGGGTTGGTTGAAAGTTACTGCCGTTGTGAGAGTGAATGTTTTTGGTTTTTAAGTTATAGTTGTTGTGAGAGTGAAAGTTAGTGTTTGTAAGAATTGTTGTTGTGAGAATGGAAGTTTCTGGTTGTAAGTTATGGTTGTTGTGAAAGAGAAAATTGGTGACTGTAAGTTGCTTTTGTTGTGGAAGTGAAAGTAGTTGGCTTTAAGTTATTGTTGTTGTGAGACTGAAAGTTGTTGGTTGTAAGTTATTGTTGTTGTGAGAGTGAAAGTTGTTGGTAATAAGTGTTTGTTGTTTTTAGAGTGAAAGTTGTTTTTTATAAGTTGTTGTGAGATTGAGAGTTGTTTGTTGTAAGTTCTTCTTGTTGTGAGAGTGAAAGGTGTTGGTTGTTAAGTTATTGTTGTTTTGAGGGTGAAAGTAAGTTGATGACTGTAATTGTTGCTGTGAGAGTGAAAGTTGGTGGTTGCAAGTTATTGTTGTTGTGAGAGTGAAAGTAAGTTGATGGTTGTAAGTAATTGTTGTTGTTAGGGTAAAAGGAGGTGGTTGTAAGTAATTGTTGTTGTGAGAGTGAAAGCTGTTGGTTGTAAGTTATTGTTGTTTTGAGAGTGAAATTAAGTTGTTGGTTGTAAGTTATTGTTGTTGTGAGAGTGAAAGTTGGTGATTGCAAGTTATTGATGTTTTGAGAGTGAAAGTTAGTGGTTGTAAGTTATTGTTGTTGTGAAAGTGAAAGTTGGTTTTTCTAAGTAATTGTTGTTTTGAGAGTGAAAGTTGTTAGTTGTAAGTTATTGTTGTTGAGAGTGAAAGTTGTTGGTTGTAAGTAATTGTTGTTGTGAGAGTAAAAGTTGGTGGTTGTAAGTAATTGTTGTTGTGAGAGTGAATGTTGGTCGTTGTAAGTTATTGTTGTTGTGAGAGTGAAAGTTGTTGGGTGTAAGTTATTGTTGTAGTGAGAGTGAAAATTTTTGGTTGTAAGTTATCGCTGTTGTTCTCAGAGTGAAAGTTGTTGGATGTAAGTTGTTGTTCTGAGAGAGAAAGTCGTTGGTTGTAAGTTACTGCTGTTGTGAGAGTGAATGTTCTTGGTTGTAAGTTATAGTTGTTGCGAGAGTGAAAGTCACTGGTTGTAAGTATTGTTGTTGAGACAATGAAAGTTGGTGTTTGTAAGTTATGGTTGTTGTGAGAGTGAAAGTTTGTGGTTGTAAGTTGCTTTTGTTGTGGAAGTTAAAGTAGTTGGTTGTAAGTTATTGTTGTTGTGAGTGTGAAAGCTGTTGGCTGAAAGCTATTGTTGTTTTGAGAGTGAAAGCAAGTTGTTGGTTGTAAGATATTGTTCTTGTGAGAGTTAAAGTTAGTGGTTCAAAGTTTTTGTTGTGTTGAGAGAGAAAGTTCGTGGTTGTAAGTTAGTGTTGTTGTGAGAGTGAAAGTTGGTGGTTTTAAGTAATTGTTCTTGTGAGAAGGAAAGTTGTTGGTTGAAAGTTATTGTTGTTTTGAGAGTGAAAGTAAGTTGCTGGTTGTAAGTCATTGTTGTTGTGAGAGTGAAAGTTGTTGGTTGTAAGGTATTGTTGCTGTGAGAGTGAAAGTTGTTGGTTGTAAGTTATCGTTGTTCTGAGAGTGAAAGTTGTTGGTTTTAAGTTGCTTTTGCTGTGGAAGCGAAAGTAATTGGTTGTAAGTTATTGTTGTTGTGAGAGTGAAAGTTGTTAGTTGTAAGTTATTGTTGTTGTGAGAGTGAAAGTAAGTTGATTGTTGGGAAGTAATTGTTGTTGTGAGAGAGAAAGTTGGTGGTTGCAAGTTATTGTTGTTGTGAGAGTGAAAGTAAGTTGAATGTTGTAAGTAATTGTTGTTGTGAGAGTAAAAGTTGGTGGTTGTAAGTAATTGTTGTTGTGAGAGTGAAAGTTGTTGGTTTTACGTTATTGTTGTTGTGTGAGTGAAAGTTGTTGGTTGTAAGTTATTGTTGGTGTCAGAGTGAAAGAAAGTTGATGGTTGTAAGTAATTTTTTTTTGAGAGGGAAAGTTGTTGGTTGTAAGTTATTATTGTTTTGTGAGTGAAAGTTGTTGGTTGTAAGTTGTTATTGTTCTGACAAAGAAAGTTGTTGGTTGTAAGTTATTGTTGTTGTGAAAGTGAACGTTGTTGGTTGTAAGTTATAGTTGTTGTGAGAGTGAAAGTTAGTGTTCGTAAGAATTGTTGCTCTGAGAACGAAAGTTGCTGATTGTAAGTTATGGTTGTTGTGAGCGCGAAAGTTGATGGTTGTAAGTTATTGTTGTTTCGACAGTGAAAGTTGGTGGTTGTAAGTAATTGTTATTGTGAGAGTGAAAGTTGTTATTGAAAGTAAGTTATTGTTGTTTTCAGAGTGAAAGTAAGTTGTTGGTTGTAAGTTATTGTTGCTGTGAGAGTAAAAGTTGGTGGTTGTAAGTTATTGTTGTTTTGATAGTGAAAGTAAGTTGTTGGTTGTAAGTTATTGTTGTTGTGAGAGTGAAAGTTGGTGGTTCTAAGTAATTGTTGTTGTGAGAGGAAAAGTTGTTGGTTGAAAGTTATTGTTGTTTTGAGAGTGAAAGAAAGTTGTTGGCTGTAAGTTATTGTTGTTGTAAGAGTGAAAGTTGTTGGTTGTAAGTTGTTGTTGTTGTGAGAGTGAAAGTTGGTGGTTGTAAGTTATCGTTGTTCTGAGAAAGTAAGTTGTTGGTTTTAAGTTGCTTTTGCTGTGGAAGTGAAAGTAATTGGTAGTAAGTTATTGTTGTTGTGAAAGTGAAAATTGTTGGTTGTAAGTTAATGTTGTTGTGAAAGTGAAAGTAAGTTGATGGTTGGTAAGTAATTGTTGTTTTGAGAGTGAAAGTTGGTGGTTGCAAGTTATTGTTGTTGTGAGAGTGAAAGTAAGTTGATGGTTGTAAGTAAATGTTGTTGTTAGGGAAAAATAGGAGGGGGTTGTAAGTAATTGTTGTTGTGAGAGTGAAAGCTGTTGGTTGTAAGTTATTGTTGTTTTGAGAGTGAAATTAAGTTTTTGGTTGTAAGTTATTGTTGTTGTGAGAGTGAAAGTTGGTGGTTGCAAGTTATATTTTGTTTTGAGAGTAAAAAGTTAGTGGTTGGCAAGTTATTGTTGTTGTGAAAGTGAAAGTTGGTTGTTCAAAAGTAATTGTTGTTGTGGAGAAAAAAGTTGGTGGTTGTAAGTAATTGTTGTTGTGAGAGTGAAAGCTTTTTAGTTGTAAGTTATTGTTGTTGTGAGAGTGAAAGTTGTTCGTTGTAAGTTTTTGTTGTGAGAGTGAAAGTTGTTTTTCGTATGTTGTTGTTGTTCTGAGAGTGAGAGTTGTTGGTTGTAACTTATAGTTGTTGTGAGAGTAAAAGTTGTTGCTTGTAAGCTATTGTTGTTGTGAGAGTGAATGTTGGTCGTTGTTAGTTATTGTTGTTGTGAGAGTGAAAGTTGTTGGGTGTAAGTTATTGTTGTTGTGAGAGTGAAAATTTTTGGTTGTAAGTTATTGCTGTTCTCAGAGTGAAAGTTGTTCGATGTAAGTTGTTGTTCTGAGAGAGAAAGTCGTTGGTTGTAAGTTACTGCTGTTGTGAGAGTGAATGTTCTTGGTTGTAAGTTATAGTTGTTGCGAGAGTGAAAGTCACTGGTTGTAAGTATTGTTGTTGAGAGAATGAAAGTTGGTGTTTGTAAGTTATGGTTGTTGTGAGAGTGAAAGTTTGTGCTTGTAAGTTGCTTTTGTTGTGGAAGTTAAAGTAGTTGGTTGTAAGTTATTGTTGTTGTGAGAGTGAAAGCTGTTGGCTGAAAGCTATTGTTGTTTTGAGAGTGAAAGCAAGTTGTTGGTTGTAAGTTATTGTTGTTGTGAGAGTGAAAGTTGGTGGTTCTAAGTTTTTGTTGTGTTGAGAGAGAAAGTTCGTGGTTGTAAGTTAGAGTTGTTGTGAGAGCGAAAGTTAGTGGTTTTAAGTAATTGTTCTTGTGAGAAGGAAAGTTGTTGGTTGAAAGTTATTGTTGTTTTGAGAGTGAAAGTAAGTTGCTGGTTGTAAGTCATTGTTGTTGTGAGAGTGAAAGTTGTTGGTTGTAAGTTATCGTTGTTCTGAGAGTGAAAGTTGTTGGTTTTAAGTTGCTTTTGCTGTGGAAGCAAAAGTAATTGGTTGTAAGTTATTGTTGTTGTGAGAGTGAAAGTTGTTAGTTGTAAGTTATTGTTGTTGTGAGAGTGAAAGTAAGTTGATTGTTGGTAAGTAATTGTTGTTGTGAGAGAGAAAGTTGGTGGTTGCAAGTTATTGTTGTTTTGAGAGTGAAAGTAAGTTGAAGATTGTAAGTAATTGTTGTTGTGAGAGTGAAAGTTGGTGGTTGTAAGTAATTGTTGTTGTGAGAGTGAAAGTTGTTGGTTTTACGTTATTGTTGTTGTGGGAGTGAAAGTTGTTGGTTGTAAGTTATTGTTGGTGTCAGAGTGAAAGTAAGTTGATGGTTGTAAGTAATTTTTATTTTGAGAGTGAAGGTTGTTAATTGTAATTTACTATTGTTTTGTGAGTGAAAGTTGTTGGTTGTAAGTTGTTATTGTTTTGAGAAAGAAAGTTGTTGGTTGTAAGTTATTGTTGTTGTGAAAGTGAAAGTTAGTGTTCGTAAGAATTGTTGCTGTAAGAACGAAAGTTGCTGATTGTAAGTTATGGTTGTTTTGAGCGCGAAATTTGATGGTTGTATGTTGCTTTTGTTGAGGAAGTGAAAGTAATTGATTGTAAGTTAATGTTGCTGTGAGTGAAAGTTATTGGTTGTAAGTTATTGTTGTTTCGACAGTGAAAGTTGGTGGTTGTAAGTAATTGTTGTTGTGAGAGTGAAAGTTGTTAGTTGTAAGTTATTGTTGTTTTGAGAGTGAAAGTAAGTTGTTGGTTGTAAGTTATTGTTGTTGTGAGAGTAAAAGTTGGTGGTTGCAAGTTATTGTTGTTGTGAGAGTAAAAGTTGGTGGTTGCAAGTTATTGTTGTTTTGAGAGTGAAAGTTCGTGGTAGTAAGTTATTTTTGCTGTGAAAGTGAAAGTTGGTTGTTCTAAGTAATTGTTGTTGTGAGAGCGAAAGTTGTTTGTTGTAAGTTGTTGTTGTTGTGAGTGAAAGTTGTTGGTTGTAATTAATTGTTGTTGTGAGAGTAAAGTTGGTGGTTTGTAAGTAATTGTTGTTGTGAGAGTGAAAGCTGTTAGTTGTAAGTTATTGTTATTGTGAGAGTGAAAGTTGTTGGTTGTAAGTTTTGTTGTGAGAGTGAAAGTTGTTTTTTGTATGTTATTGTTGTTGTGAGAGTGAGAGTTCTTGGTTGTAACTTATTGTTGTTGTGAGAGTGAGAGTTCTTGGTTGTAACTTATTGTTGTTGTGAGAGTGAAAGTTGTTGATTGTAAGTTATTGTTGTTGTGAGAGTGAAAGTTGGTCGTTGTAAGTTATTGTTGTTGTGAGAGTAAAAGTTGTTGGGTGTAAGTTATTGTCGTTGTGAGAGTGAAATTTGGTGGTTGTAAGTTATTGTTGTTGCGAGAGTGAAAATTTTTGGTTGTAAGTTATCGCTGTTCTTAGAGTGAAAGTTGTTTGAGGAAAGTTGTTGTTCTGAGAGAGAAAGTTGTTGGTTGCAAGTTACTGCCGTTGTGAGAGTGAATGTTGTTGGTTGTAAGTTATAGTTGTTGTGAGAGTGAAAGTCACTGGTTGTTAGTATTGTTGTTGAGAGAATGAAAGTTTGTGTTTGTAAGTTATGGTTGTTGTGAGAGTGAAAGTTGGTGGTTGTAAGTTGCTTTTGTTGTGGAAGTTAAAGTAGCTGGTTGTAAGTTATTGTTGTTGTGAGAGTGAAAGCTGTTGGTTGAAAGTTATTGTTGTTGTGAGAGTGAAAGTTGGTGGTTCTAAGTTTTTGTTGTTGTGAGAGAGAAACTTCGTGGTTGTAAGCTATTGTTGTTGTCAGAGGGAAAGTTGGGGGTTCTAAGTAATTGTTGTTGTGAGGGGGAAAGTTGTTGGTTGTAAGGTATTGTTGTTGTGAGGTGAAAGTTTTTGGTTGTAAGTTATTGTTCTGAGAAAAAAAAGTTTTTGGTTGTAAGTTATTGCTGTTGTGAGAGTGGAAGTTGATCGTTGTAAGTTATAGTTGTTGTGATAGAGAAAGTTGGTGATTGTAAGTTGCTTTGTTGTGGAAGTAAAAGTAGTTGGTTGTTAAGTTATTGTTGTTGTGTAAGTGAAAGTTGTTTGTTGTAAGTTATTTTTGGGTTTTGAGAGTGAAAGTAAGTTGATGGTTGTAAGTTATTGTTGTTGTGAGAGTGAATGTTGGTAGTTGTAAGTTATTGTTGTTGTGAGAGTGGAAGTTGTTGGTAGTAAGTTTTTGTTGTTGTGAGAGTAAAAGTTGTTTTTTTGTAAGTTGTTGTTGTTGTGAGAGTGAAAATTGTTGGTTGTAAGTTATTGTTGTGAGAGGGGAAATTTGGTGGTTGTAAGTTATTGTTTGTTGTGAGAGGGGAAGTTTTTGGTTGTAAGTTATAGTTGTTGTGAGAGTGAAAGTTGGTGGTTGTAAGTTGTTGTTGTCTGAAGAGAAAAGTTTTTGGGTTGTAGTTATTGTGTTGTGAGAGTGAAAGTGTTGGTTGTAAGTTAGTGTTTTTGAGAGTGAAAGTTAGTGGTTGTAAGTATTGTTGTTTTGGAATTGAAGTTGGTGGTTGTAAGTTTGTTTTGTGAAGTGAAAGTTGGTGGTTGTAAGTTCCTTTTGTGGTGAAGTTAAAGTAGTTGGTTTGTAAGTTATTGTTGTTTTGAGAGTGAAAGTGTTTGGTTGTTATTGTTGTTTGAGAGTGAAAGTTGATGGTTGTAAGTTATTGTTGTTGTGAGGTGAAAGTTCGTGGTTGAAAATTAATGTTGTGAGTTGAAAGTTGGTGAGTGTAAGTTATTGTTGTTGTTAGAAGTAATTTTGTAGTTTGTAAATTATTGTTGTTGGTGGTTGTTAAAAAACAAATTGGAAGAGAGAAGGAATTTACTGGACGAGAATGTGACTTTTAATTTGAGGAAGTGAAGAAATTACTTAAATCTTAATGGAAAAAATCTCGCAGAAGGGTACTAGTTTATATTGTTGCAGCCGAGAGAATTTTAGAACTACCCGGTCGCTTCAAGCTTGGTTTTTGAGGAGGACTATCAGCTCCCTCTAATTGGTTGAGAGATTATCAAACTGCCTCAAGGTTGGTGAGAGACTTTCAGGTGCTTCTAGCTTGGCTGAGAGACTATCAGCTGCCTCAAGGTTGGTGAGAGGGGAGGAACTGCTACAACCATTTCAAAATGTCACACAGTTTAATAACACAGAAGCTGAGAAACATTTCACAAAAACCATGAGAATGCATTGAGATTTGTTCTAAACATCCTGATGAAATGGGAGCCAGGTTCGGTTTTTTTTTTAATAAAATCCTTGCCAAGGCGTAACCACAACCCTGTCTCACTGGCACAATGAAACCTCTATGGTGTTGTAATCTACAAGACTTGTAAACCACCTGTACCCTCCTGCTGTAGTCCACTGTGAAAAACATTATTACAACAAATTAAAAATACTAACATTTACTATGAACTGGTCCAGGTTAAAGTTATTAAACACACTGCATCATGCTACTGAATCTACGGCACAGTAATCCTCGTCATTCCCCAAAAACAACAAAGAAAGTTTGTGTAGTGGGTGACACTGCTCAACAGTTTCTCCTCCGCCACTGTAAGGAACACCAGCTGACACAGGTACGTCACTTTGGGGGTGGGGGAAAAAATGAGTATAAGTGTTTTAAAGGCAGTCACAAACTTTTATTATATCTGAAACAAAAACTGAAGCTGCGAAGATAAAAAGGGAAAGTAAAATTTATAAAAATCCGTTCTTATAGAACTAACAAATTCCTTTTAAATATTTTAAGTAAAATTTTAATAATAATATTTTGTAATTAGTAGTAAAAATATAATCATCAACAATGACAATGGCGGGGACGCAAAAACAGTAATAAGAAAGCAACAACAATGACAATGGCGGGGACGACAAGAACAGCAATAAAAAAGCAACAACAATGACAATGGCGGGGACGACAAGAACAGTAATAAGAAAGCAACAACGCAATAACAGCTACAACAACAATCATTAACAAGGTAGGTATTTGAGTATATAATCAATCTTTGGGCCCTCATGTTTGTACGTATCAGTTCTTAATCCAACAGTGTTTTTCTGGATCCAGGGAGAGAGAGAAAGAGAGAGAGAAAGATCGAAGTCAGCAGGATTCGATACTGCTACTGAGAGACTGGCAAGATTCCCAGGTAGCGCTCTTGTCTACTCAGCAGAAAATACTACATAAGCTGGACAGACTGGTTCACAAGCCAAGTTTCTTTCCCAGCCCGGGCACGTCAGTCAGCCTCAAGTATGGATTCAAACTATGTCAATCTCCTCCTGTATGTTCTGACCACTCAAACGATTTTTATATCAACGCACCAAGGAGAAACAAGCGGTTATATATTGAGGCTATCCAGCTTTTGTGGCATTTGTGGCTGAGTGGATAAGATTGCTGCCTGGGAATCTTGCCCGTCTCTCAGTAGCAGCATGGAGTCCTGCTGACTGCCATCTTTCTCTGTATACCCGCTTGTTTCCGTATGGTGCACTGATATATATATAAATATATATATATATATATATATATATATATATATATTATATATATATTTATATATTTATATATATATATATATATATATATATATATATATTTATATATATATATATATATATATATATATATATATATATATATAATGGACAATAATAATAACAATAATCTTTATTTCTACAAGTACTACATGATACAGCATATACAGACAGATGTCATCAGTGACATACTATATAGGGCGACCGAGGTCATGCAGAGGATTTCAGGCAACTTTGGATAATCTTGTACCCCAGCATGCGACGCACACCAGCATGCGACGCACAACCAGCATGCGACGCACACCAGCATGCGACGCACACCAGCATGCGACGCACACCAGCATGCGACGCACACCAGCATGCGACGCACACCAGCATGCGACGCACACCAGCATGCGACGCACACCAGGCGGCTAACACCTTGGTACTTGCTGCTAGGTGAACAAGAACAGCACGTGTAAGGAAACATGCTTCAGGTTTCTACTCGTAATTGGGAACTGAACCGCGGACACTCAGTGTGTGAGCTGAGTGCGCTACCAGTCGAGCTGTGGAACATCTTAAAGTATGAGTGATAATAATTTTGCTGTAGTCCCTGTCTTTCATATCATTGTTATGAATAAGGGAAATTTTGAAAGTTTGAGTGTCAGGGATTGTGTTTACGTAGTGCAGATGTTAAGGATTAACTGATTGTTATGTGACCTGAATCGTTAAGGACCTAAGTGAAATTCTTGAACAATCAACACTAGTTATTAAAAACTTTAACGTAGCAACAAGCTCCAGACTACCATTAAAAAACTCTGTCAAAAAGAGACTATGTAGAACAGTCAAGACTAAAGCCAGTGAATACAAAATACACAATACACAAAATCCTTAGTTGGGACTCTGTGTACATAAAGGAGACCTCAGCAACCCTGGAACAATGAACTAAGATACTAGTGTGCATTGTGCTGCGTAGTAACAAAGTTTGTGTGATACATAGTAACAAAGTTTGTGTGATACATAGTAATAAAGTGTGTGTGATACATAGTAACAAAGTGTGTGTGATACATAGTAACAAAGTGTGTGTGATACATAGTAACAAAGTGTGTGTGATACATAGTAACAAAGTGTGTGTGATACATAGTAACAAAGTGTGTGTGATACATCGTAACAAGTGTGTGTGATACATAGTAACAAAGTGTGTGTGGATACATAGTAACAAAGTGTGTGTGTGACAAGCGGGGTTCCACAGGGGTCAGTCCTAGGACCTGTGCTGTTCTTGGTATACGTGAACGACATAACGGAAGGGATAGACTCAGAAGTGTCCTTGTTTGCAGACGATGTGAAGTTAATGAGAAGAATCGAATCGGACGAGGATCAGGCAGGACTACAAAGAGTACTGGACAGGCTACAAGCCTGGTCCAGCAACTGGCTCCTTGAATTTAACCCTGCCAAATGCAAAGTCATGAAGATTGGGGAAGGGCAAAGAAGACCGCAGACACAATATAGTTTAGATGGCCAAAGACTGCAAACCTCACTCAAGGAAAAAGATCTGGGGGTGAGTATAACACCGAGCATATCTCCTGAGGCGCACATCAATCAGATAACTGCTGCAGCATACGGGCGCCTGGCAAACTACGGATAGCGTTCCGATACCTCAGTAAGGATTCGTTTAAGACTCTGTACACCATCTACGTCAGGCCCATACTGGAGTATGCAGCACCAGTTTGGAATCCACACCTAGTCAAGCACGTCAAGAAATTAGAGAAAGTGCAAAGGTTTGACAACAAGACTAGTCCCAGAGCTACGGGAATTGTCCTATGAAGAAAGGTTGAGGGAAATCGGCCTGACGACCTGGAGGCCAGGAGGGTCAGGGGAGGACATGATAACGACATATAAAATACTGCGCGGAATAGACGAGGTGGACAAAGACGAGATGTTCCAGAGATGGGACACAGACACAAGAGGTCACAATTGGAAGTTGAAGACTCAGATGAATCAAAGGGATGTTAGGAAGTATTTCTTCAGTCATAGAGTAGTCAGGCCGTGGAATAGCCTAGAAAGTGATGTGGTGGAGGCAGGAACATACATAGTTTTAAGGCGAGGTATGATAGAGCTCATGGGGCAGGGAGAGAGAGGACCTAGTAGCAATCAGCGAAGAGGCGGGGCCAGGAGCTGTGACTCGACCCCTGCAACCACAAATAGGTGAGTGCATAGTAATAAAGTGTGTGTGATACATAGTAACAAAGTATGTGTGATACATAGTAACAAAGTGTGGTGTGATACATAGTAACAAAGTGTGTGTGATACATAGTAACAAAGTGTGTGTGATACATAGTAACAAAGTTATGTGTGATACATAGTAACAAAGTGAGTGTGATACATAGTAACAAAGTGAGTGTGATACATAGTAACAAAGTATGTGTGATTACATAGTAACAAAGTATGTGTGATACATAGTAACAATGCATGTGTGATACATAGTAACAAAGTGTGTGTGTACATAGTAACAAAGTGTGTGTGATACATAGTAACAATGCATGTGTGATACATAGTAACAAAGTATGTGTGATACATAGTAACAAAGTATGTGTGATACATAGTAACAAAGTATGTGTGATACATAGTAACAAAGTATGTGTGATACATAGTAACAAAGTATGTGTGATACATAGTAACAAAGTGAGTGTGATACATAGTAACAAAGTGAGTGTGATACATAGTAACAAAGTATGTGTGATACATAGTAACAAAGTATGTGTGATACATAGTAACAATGCATGTGTGATACATAGTAACAAAGTGTGTGTGAGACATAGTAACAAGTGTGTGTGATACATAGTAACAATGCATGTGTGATACATAGTAACAAAGTATGTGTGATACATAGTAACAAAGTATGTGTGATACATAGTAACAAAGTATGTGTGATACATAGTAACAAAGTATGTGTGATTACATAGTAACAATGCATGTGTGATACATAGTAACAAAGTATGTGTGATACATAGTAACAAAGTATGTGTGATACATAGTAACAAAGTATGTGTGATACATAGTAACAAAGTATGTGTGATACAAAGTAACAAGCATGTGTGATACATAGTAACAATGCATGTGTGATTACAAAGTAACAATGCATGTGTGATACATAATAACAATGCATGTGTGATACATAGTAACAAAGCATGTGTGATACATAGTAACAATGCATGTGTGATACATAGTAACAAAGTATGTGTGATACATAGTAACAATGCATGTGTGATACATAGTAACAATGCATGTGTGATACATAGTAACAAAGCATGTGTGATACATAGTAACAAAGTATGTGTGATACAAGTAACAAAGCATGTGTGATACATAGTTAACAATGCATGTGTGATACAAAGTAACAATGCATGTGTGATACATAATAACAATGCATGTGTGATACATAGTAACAAAGTATGTGTGATACATAGTAACAAAGTATGTGTGATACATAGTAACCAAGCATGTGTGATACATAGTAACAAACCATGTGTGATACATAGTAACAAAGCATGTGTGATACATAGTAACAAAGCATGTGTGTACATAGTAACAAAGCATGTGTGCTACTAAGACATAAGAAGGAAGGAACACTGCAGCAGTCTACTGACCCATGCGAGGCAGGTCCATGTCTCCTCCCCCGGATTAGCCCAGTTACCCTATGTCAGGTCACTTTCACTAAGGAAGGAGCACGACATCAGACCTAGTAGCATAAGCTAGTCAGGTCTAAACTCACACCCACCTCACCCACTCATGTATTTATCTAACCTATTTTTAAAACCACACAACGTTTTAGCCTCAATAACTGTACTCGGGAGTTTGTTCCACTCATCCCGACTCTACTACCAAACCAGTGCTTTCCTATATCCTTCCTGAATCTGAATTTTTCCAACTTGAAACCTTTGCTGCGAGTCTGTTTTGGCTAGAAATTTTCAGCACGCTATTTACATCCCCTTTATTTATCCTGTTTTCCATTTATACACCTCGATCATAATCCCCTAATTCTACGCCTTTCGAGAGAGTGCAGATTCAGGGCCCTCAGTCTATCCTCGTATGGAAGATTTCTGATACATGGGATCAATTTTGCCTTCCTCCTCTGTACGTTTACCAGTGCATTTATAAAAAAAACCTGAGGACTTCTATTATTTATATTTCTAGATATGAAGCCAAGGATTCTGTTAGCTTTATTGCGAACACTAATGCACTGTTGTTTTGGTTTTAGATTACTGCTAACCAGAACTCCTAAATCCTTTTCTCAATTTGTAGTATTGAGATCTAGTTTATTTGTGGCATTGTTATTTTCCTGTCCAACATTTAGAACTTTGCATTTGTCTATATTAAACTGCATCTGTCACTTCTCCAACCTTTGCAGTAGTCTATTCAAATCATCCAGGAGTGCTCTAGAGTCCTCCTTAGAATGAATTGGACGGCCCATTTTGGAGTCATCAGCAAATTTGCTTATGTCGCTATTGATTCCCTCATCTTTGTCGTTTACGTAAATTGTGAACAACAACGGACCCAACACTGACCCCTGTGGAACACCGCTTGTGACGTGCCCCCATTCTGATTTCTCCCCATTTATGCAAACTCTCTGTTGCCTATTCGTCAGTCATGCCTCTACCCAGGAAAAAATTTCTCCTCCTATTCCGTGTGCCTTTAAGTTCCTCAATAGCCTCTGGTGTGGAACTCTATCGAAAGCCTTACTGAAGTCCATATACACAATATCACATTCATTACCATGATCAACCTCCTCAAACACCTTAGTGAAAAAAGCTAGTAAAATTCGTAAGACAGGAAGCCCCTTTGTAAAACCTTTGTACAGATTCATTAATCAATTTATGTCTATCAAGATGGCTACGAATTGCTTCGATAATTATTGATTCCATAAATTTTCCCACTATGGAGGTAAGGCTTAGTGGTCTATAGTTCGAAGCTAAGGACCTGTCACCTGCTTTGTAAATAGGTATCATATTTGCCATTTTCCACTTATCAGGCACTATGCCAGTTTGTAGTGATATGCTGAAAAGATTAGCCGAAGGTTTGCTAAGTTCCTCTTTACATTCCTTTAACACCCTTGCAAACAGTTCATCAGGACCTGGGGATTAGTTAGGTTTTAATTTCTCTATTTGTCTGAGGACCATGTCACTAGTTACCGCAATCATGCATAGTTTATTATCGTCCTGATCTACATAATCTATTTTTTTCAAAAATTTCGTAGTATTTTCCTGGGTAAAAACAGAGAGAAAGCAAGTATTGAAAATTTCACACATATCCTTATCACTGTCAGTGATCTGACCTGAGATACTCTGAAGTGGACCTATCTTGTCCCTGTGAGGGAAAAGTTCAATAGATAGGAGTAGCGATGGAGTATATAGTAACAATAGTTTCATTGCCGGCTACTTGTTAAGGTAGGGTAAGCCCAGCTCCTGCTATTCCCCGCCCCCCTTTTTCCCCCTCCCCGAAAGTGATAGTTTGCTTGCCGGCTACTTGTTAAGGTAAGGTAAGTATAGCTCCTGCTATTCCCGCCTTTTTTCCCCCACCCCTAAAGTGATAGTTTGATTGCCGGCTGCTTGTTAAGGTAGGGTCAGTCTAGCTCCTGCTATCCCTTCCCCTCCTTCTTCCCCCCCCGAAAGGTGACGTGTGGGGCTCCAGTCCAAACAGTAATCACTAGACTCACAGCTCCCAGCACTACTCTTGGATGACAGAGAGGGTCACCTGCCAATCAACGAGTAGAATTGAAGGAGACGGACTAACGTTCGGAGATGTCCCAAATTTTGATTCACTTACCTGTTTGTGTATGCAAGTAGCAGGATATAACCCCTCATCATTGCAGTGGAGAAAACCTGCTTTCCTGTCATCTGGAAGGATTATGAACGGCTAGAAAATCTGTGAAGAATGAGCCGGTGGATTGTCATCAACACCTGCGACCCCCCCCCATCATCAGCAATGGCTACGATTTCAACAACACGCAGTGTCACCAACACCAGACACCCACGTTTTATATACATTTATATTAGCGTTGAATTCAGTTATCATTTATATTTTTCATTTTTCATTTTCTTTAATGTAAGATTAATATTTCATATTTAAGTGTTTTATATTTTATATTTTCTAAATAATAAAGTGTTTATGTTTGTCAGTTTTTATTCTTTTTCTATACATTAATTTTCCTGAGGAGGAGCCAGCCTTAGTAATACTGACTGAAGTTGTTACAGGGCTGAGTAAGTCTTCACAAGTGGCGACCTTGCCAGGATCAACTCTACTGAATCAAGATTCAATTCCATCTCGAATCTACCATTGGAACTTCAACGCCGCATGCCACAGACGGTTACCACCAGCCATGAGTAATCATTCTCTATGGTAGGACTACAGTACAGATATTTAAAAGATTTGGTGATTGTTATAGTCTCAATTTATTGTAAGTCAAGTCAGGCAGGATATAATATTTAATTCTGCCACCTTTTTGTTCGAGCTTGAAACACTTTGGAGGATTAGACTCTAGGGACCCGAGATTTTCCAGTGACAATTTGTTTCATTGAGCTCTTTATTTTATCAAGGGAACAGTCGTAGGACACTCTTGATTTGTTGGTGAGAAGATTGGATGGTCAAGTGACCTCATTTTACTTACTGTTTGCTCGGCATAGAACTCTTCGTTTTAATTAATACATATTGTTTAATTGAAGTAGGGATCGAGCCCTCTGGTTTATTTACAGTTTGAGCGGAGCAGGAATTGAACCCTCTGTTTTCTTTAATTCTCGTTTCATTTCCCCTGATAGTTTAAGTTATTCTTGCAAGCATGGAGGAATACCAGTTTTGGATGAACGCTGGAAGTAAGTTAGGAATAACAGGGAAAAATTTAGAATCTTTCATTAGTGCTAAGATCCAGGAAAGACTTGAAAGAGAGAGAATTGAGAGAGAAGAGAGACAGTTAGAAAGGGAAAGAGAAGAGAAAAAGGAGAAAGAGAACCTTGAAAGACAGAAGAAAAAGGAGAGAGAGAGAATTGAGAGAGAAATCCAAGAAAGACGGTTAGAAAGAGAAAGAGAAGACAAAAAGGAGCGTGAAGAAAGAGCTAGAGAACGTGAGGAACAGGCTAAAATATGTGAGGAACAGGCTAAAATACGTGAGGAACAGGCTAAAATATTGGAACTTGAGGAAAGAGCAAAGGATAGAGAATTTATGATTTAAAGGAGAGAGAAAAGGATCGCAAGCTCGAACAAGCTCGCCTTGAATTGGAGAATAAAAAGTTAACTTTCTCACAACAGCAATTAGATGAAGGAGTAATGGAACAACGTGCAGCTAGTGCACATATTCCAACACCTAATTTACCTCCCTTCACGAAGGGGGAAGACATAACTTCATACATTATCAGGTTTGAAAATACCGCTACCCTCTGTGAATGGCCTGCTGACACCTGGGCTACCAGGTTAGGAATGTTATTTTCTGGTACCGCTTTGAATATCTATGCAACTTTGTCGCAGGATATCATATGTAATTATAACTACTGAAGAAGGCATCCTTAAAGCATATCAAAAAAACCCTATTTTTACAGGAAAGATTTCGGGTTTATGCCACCTTACAGCCTGGCCAGAACTTTCAGCAGTTACAGGTAAACACTCTTTGGGTTTTTTCGATTTTTGGGGATAGAGAGTTCAGGAATTGATCACAGTTATGAATCTCTCAGAGACTTCATGGTTGCTGACCAGTTCCTGACAGCTCTTCCCCACCAGATACGAACATTCATCAGAGAACGTAACCTGATTAAAGCTGAGGAAGTTGCTGAGGCTGCAGACCTGTATGCTGAGGCTCACAATTCCTATAAAGACCTAAAGGGATCGAACCCTAAGGGCAAGGGTTCATCAGATCTGAAGAAATCAAAACCTCTAGTGGGAAGTAAAATGGCTTCTTTTATTCCTGTTTGTCATTTGTGTGGTGTTAAGGGACATAAACGTCCAGATTGTCCTTCTAAGAAGGTCCAAAAATTTGGAAGATGTTTTAAAGACTGTAATGACCAAGCACCCTTCTGTTCAGGAACAGTTAATGGACTTAATGTATCTACCATTTTACGAGACACTGGATGCACATGTTTAGTCATTTCTGAAAAAGCTGTTCCTAACCTTAAAAAGAAACTCATTCATCTGCTTATACTTTCAGACTACTTGGGCCGTACGGGCACTTTTCCTACCATCCGTTTTTAAACATTAGGTCTAAATGGTTCACAGGTTGGTCTGAAGCCGTACTAGCTCCACACTTCTTGCTCCGAAACTAATAGGTAATGTAAAAGGTGCCATTCTTCCTTCTGAGGTTGCCCTTTTCTTCACAAAGGTGGACATAAGCTTTTCAGATCCTCTTCCTTTTTAGAGTCAAAAAAAGCCCCTCGAAAGTTCAGATGAGACAATGTCTCGTGAATTCATGTGGGAATTTAAAAACCACTGATGCTACTCTCGAAAGCGAGGTAGTAGGATCACCGGTTCACTTGTTAGATGAAAGTGAAGATATCACCTCCGATTCCATAAATGTCTTGACTAGGGCTCAGACCAAAGCCCAGGCTTCTCCTACTATCCATCCTTTGGTTTTCCCTGACTTTAAGCCTTTAGATATATCGAAGGACTCCTTTGTCAAGTTACAACGTAATTGCCCTTCTCTTCAGAATTGCCATAATGCCGCTAAAAAAAATCAAGTTATCCAAGGAAAAACTTTCAAATAAATTTGAATATATAAAAGGTATCTTGTACAATTCAGTAATCAAATTAAATTCAGATGAGATAGACTATTCCATCTTAGTTGTTCCAAGTCAATGCAAGAAAATTTTCTTAAAATGGCTCATGACCTGCCAGTGGCCGGACATTTTTCGCATCGTAAAACTTAAATAAAATTGGGGAAACCTATTTTTGGCCAAAATTCCTCAGATGTCACTACCTATTGTAGATCGTGTAAAGTTTGCCAACTGTCATCCTCCCGAGGTACCGGGCGAGTACCTATGGTCAAATGCCAGTCTTTACGGTACCCTTTGAAAGAGTAGCCATTGACATCGTTGGTCCTTTATCTCCCTTTCATTGGGGGACATAGATATATATTAACTTAGTTGATTATGCTTCGAGTTTTCCTGAACCCATACCTTAAAGACCATAACCACTACAGAGGTGGCTGGGGCCCCTTTTATCCATCTTCTCCAGATTTGGCATTCCTAGAGAAATTTTGTCTGCCCGTGGGACACAATTCACATTCTGACTTAATGCAACATCTATCCCAACTTCTGGGAGTGAAGCCTCTCTTCACCAACCTCATCCCAGCTGTATTGGGAGGATTGAGCGCCAGCATTCGATTCTCAAGTCCATTTTAAGGAAACTTTGCTCCCTTAAACCTAAGGAGTGGCATCGTTACCTCCCCTGTGCTTTGTTTGCCATGAGGGAAGTTCCCAGTGACTCTTTGGGGTTGTCACCTTTTGAACTTCTCTTTGGTAGACAGGCCAGAGGTCCACTGCCCATCCTTCATGATTATGGACTAATGGGGAGGTAAATGCTGAGGTTCAGTCTTCTTACCAGTTTCTCCTTGACCTTAGACCCAAAAACTTGAGGAGCCCTCTGACATAGTTTCGAAAAACTTAAGCTTGTCAATGGCCCCAGTAAAAAACCTATTTTGATTCCAGTAGGAGATGAAGTTCTGGTACTTTTGCCTATCAAGTCCAAAAAAATTAATTAGTAGCATGGAAAGGTCCATATAAAGTATTAAAAAAATTGTGGGAAAGTTGACTGCCTCATAGAAGTCAAGGGGAAACCTAAGCTTTATCATATCAACATCCTTAAGAAATTTTTACCGAAGAAAAATTTGGTTAACTGCCTTAATAACTTTGACTTAGTTTTTCCACACGAACTTGTAAGACTACTGAAGAATGTAAGTGTGGGGTAATTGACACCTCTAACTTAGACTATGATGAAGAAATAATGATTTGGTGACTCTTGACCACTCGGGCGCAACCAACATTAATATTAATTGAATCTTTGGATGACCATAAGAGACATGAACTACTTCAATTGTGTGAGTAACTTTTCAGACGTCTTTACTGATATTCCAGGTGTTACTTTACGGTAGTCCATAAGGGCTGACTTATGACAGACAATCCTATCAAACGAAAATTATACCCAGTTCCAGTTCACCTTAGGGGTGCATTTGACCGAGAGGTAGACAAATTATTAAAACTAAAGATCATTGAAAACCTTCAGTATCTTCATATTGTTCACCAGTAGTCATGGTTAAGGAGGAGGATAATTCATATATACTTGCTATTGACTTCAGAGGCCTTAATGCTATAACTCGGTGGGATGCTGAACCCATGCCCTTATTGTAGCGACTACACAAATTTTATGACTCTTCCTTCTTTTCAGAGATTGATATTGCGCAGGCATATCATCAAGTAATGTTAGATCCTTTTTCTAAGCAGTACACCATTTTCCTACACACCAAGGATGATGCAATATAGAACTATGCCTTCGGTTTGGTAACTGCCTGTGCTACCTACGTGAGACTGATGAAGAAGTTTTGGGTAAAATGCCAAATGTTTCAGTTTATTTTTGATAACATTTACTAAGACATCACGTGGGGCAACATATCCAAACATTAACATCAGTTTTGTGTAGGTTACGCTCACATGGCCTCACTGCCAAGCCGAGAAATGCTTCCTTGGGTATAACAAGATTAGATATCTTGGACTGATACTTTCTATAAACTGTCTGCAGCCTCTCCCCCGTAAGATCAAAGCTTTATTAGAATTTTAATTCCCCAAAACCAAGAAGCTCATGCATAGCTTTCTTGGTTCTGTAATTTTTATGCACGGTTTATCCCTAACCTTACTGATCTTTTCAGGCATCTTATCCGACTTCCTTAAAACGTTTTGTGAAGGAACCTCTTGAACTTTCTGACGTAGCCGGGAAAAGTTTAATGAGATAAAAGTAAACTTTTTTAAATACCCTATACTTAAGATTCCGATATTAAAAAAACACTTTGTTTGAGAACTGATGCCTCCAATACTGGGTTAGGTGCGGTGTTACTACAATACCATGTGTGGTACTCCCTTCCCTGTATGCTTCCTAAGCCGGAAACTCCTTCCCACAGGAACGAGATACTCCAAAATAGAAAAGGAATGTTTAGCCCTTGTGTGGGGTATCTCCAAACTTAAATTTTATTTGCTGGGAAAAGAATTCATTTTAGAAATGGACCACAAACCTTTGTATACCTAGAAACTTTTAAGGGAAAACCCAACAGTCGCTTCTTGAGGTGGATATTGGCCCTCCAGGCTTTTAAGTTCCATATTGTGTATATCAATGGTTCATCCAATTATTTCTCTGACTGGTTAAGTCGTGACAGTCAGTAGAAGATTTGTTGCCTTACGCGACTTCAACATGTTAGAACTTTTTCCTCACCTATTCTTCTTATACTCCTTGACTATAAGTCTTGGTATGGGGAAGTGTGAGGGAAAAGTTCAATAGATAGGAGTAGCGATGGAGTATATAGTAACAATAGTTTCATTGCCAGCTACTTGTTAAGGTAGGGTAAGTCCAACTCCCGCTATTCCCCCCCCCTCTTTTTCCCCCTCCCCAAAAGTGATAGTTTGCTTGCCGGCTACTTGTTAAGGTAATGTAAGTCTAGCTCCCGCTATTCCCGCCTTTTTTTCCCCACCCCTAAAGTGATAGTTTGATTGCCGGCTGCTTGTTAAGGTAGGGTCAGTCTAGCTCCCGCTATCCCTTTTCCCCTCTCCTTCCCCCCCCCCCCCCCAAAGGTGACGTTTTGGGGCTCCAGTCCAAACAGTAATCACTAGATCACAGCTCCCAGCAAATACTCTTGGATGAAGAGAGGGTCACCTGCGAATCAACGAGTTTGAATTGAAGGGACGGACTAACGTTCGGAGATGTCCCAAATTTTGATCCCTTACCTGTTTGTGTATGCAAGTTGCAGGATATAAACCCCCCATCTTGCTGTGGAGAAAACCTGCTTTCCTGTCATCTGGAAGGATTATGAACGGCTAGAAAATCTGTGAAGAATGAGCCGGTGGGTTGTCATCAACACCTGCGACCCCCCCCCATCATCAGCATTGGCTACGATTTCAACAACACGCAGTGTCACCAACACCAGACACCCACGTTTTATATACATTTATATTAGCGTTGAATTCAGTTATCATTTATATTTTTCATTTTTCATTTTCTTTAATGTAGGATTAATATTTCATATTTAAGTGTTTTATATTTTATATTTTCTAAATAATAAAGTGTTTATGTTTTTCAGTTTTTATTCTTTTTCTATACATTAATTTTCCTGAGGAGGAGCCAGCCTTAGTAATACTGTCTGAAGTTGTTACAGGGCTGAGTAAGCCTTCACAGACCCTAATCATATTTCTGTATTCTGAAAGAACCCTTTTGGGTTAGTCTTCGAATTCCTTGCTACCTCAGCCTCATAATCCCTTTTTGCTTTTCTTATTCCCTTTTTAGTTTCTCTCTTCAATTGAATATATTGATTTCTTAACTGCCCATCCCCTCTTTTGATACCTCTGTATATGCCTCTCTTTTGACCAATGAGATGTTTTAATCTAGGGCCCTTGACACTTATTGCGTTGTCTCTCAGTGTACTCGTGGCACACCTGCTTTTCATTGGAG
This sequence comes from Cherax quadricarinatus, assembly GCF_026875155.1. Classification (NCBI taxonomy): domain Eukaryota; kingdom Metazoa; phylum Arthropoda; class Malacostraca; order Decapoda; family Parastacidae; genus Cherax; species Cherax quadricarinatus. Next base: position 33,046,780 of record NC_069439.1, read on the forward strand.
GAATGTTGCATCTCCTGCCGAATCTTTTGCTGTCATAAAGTGATTTTTGTGTGCAAGTTTCGTACTAATCCCTCTAGAATTTTCCAAGTGTATTATCATGTATCTCTCTCGCCTGCATTCCAGGGAATACAAATCAAGGGACGTCAACCGTTCCCAGTAGTTTAGGTGCCTGATCGTACTTATGTGTTCCATGAAAGTTCTTTGTACACTCTCCATGGGTTACTCATTAAAATTATTGACGATTTTCACTTTCTTTGTGCCAAAGAGTATAACTTCCCTTTCCCCGAGGTGTAACGATAATTTGTTTCGGGTCATTCTATGTCAAGTGGACCAGGACTCCCTACCTCATCACGGATTTTGATGAAACTTGGTGTGCTGGATCCACCATTTTGCAAACTAACTATGGTAAAGTTTTAGATCTGTCAGTGAAATAGTTGCCGAGATAAAACATTTTGTTTGACATCGTGATGCGAATGTTTGCTGTAACCATATGAAATTTCAGCAATTTCGAATCAAAATAATTCCTTACCATTTCTAGGGAAATAAATGAATCATTATCTTATGCAACTTCATACGCTTATTCCAATGACTCTATTATGTATTTACATTTTTTTAAATTGGCATACTGATTGAGCCTCAGATTGGGTCAAAATATCACAGCATAAAAAAAAATGTCAGTTTAGCCTTCTCTGGTTCTTGTAATAGTAAAAATATCCCTATGAAATTTCGTTTCCTATTTTGTGATATCCTTGTTTAAAATATATAGTTTCATCTCGGGAGAATGTTTCGTTCTTTTAAATTTAAATTTAAATCTTCACATTTTAAAAAAAAAGTAGAGAATATGTTGTTTTCAATGAGCTTCTGCAAAAAACAGCCATATTAAAATATTTTTTAAACTGCGTCCATTACAACGAACATGTTTTAAACTATCTGTAAAACTTACTTCAGTTTTTCATTGATCTCATATATTGGCCAAAAATAACTGCCAAAGTTCAACAGGTTATTGTATGCTGATGTCGTATCATATTATATACTGATAAATGAAGTTCTTATAAACATTTGTCTTTATTTTTCTTCTGAAAGGCTGTTTTATCTCTTTAGGTAAATTAATTATATAGACAATTTTATAGTAAATTTCTAGTTTGGAAACTATGGAATCTGCCAGTAAAGGTAATCCAACAACATGTGTCTTTGGAAGAGGAGAACCGTCAACAGCATGTCACGGCTCACATTGATTGGAATGTTTGACCGAGAATTTAGAATCTAACGACTTTTTAGAAGCAGTTCAGGATTTTTTTTGAAGCAGTTTGTGACAGAACCTACAAGGGGAAATAGCCTGCTTGACTTGGTTCTGGCAAACAGGGAATTCCTTGTTAATAATTTAGAAATTTCAGAGGAACTTGGTGCAAGCGACCACAAATCAATTACCTGTATCATTGAATGGAAGTACGATAGTAGGGATAATTCGGTAACAGTCCCAGATTTTCACTTAGCAGATTACAAAAGGCTTAGAGAACACTTATCATCTGTGGACTGGGGTAACGAAGTGAGCTATCAATATGGCAGCTTTCTTAACACAATACATGCTGCTCAAAGGATATTTATCCCACAAAAAGAAATTAGATCGAATAGAAATGACCCAAAATGGATGAAAACAGACTAAAAATAACTTTTAGGGCAGAAGAAAGGAATTTATAGTCGCATCAGAGGTGAGGGTCATCTTATGAATTAATATATTGGCATTAAGAGGGATGTTAAAAAGGGGATAAGAAAAGCTCAACGTGAATACGAAATTAAAGTTGCTAAAGATTCGAAAACTAACCCAAAAAGTTTTTTCCAGGTGTACAGAACAAAAGATAGAGATAAGATAGGTCCCTTAAAAATAACTATGGGCATCTTACTGACAAAGAGAACGAAATGTGTTACATTTTTAATCATTATTTTCTCTCGGTTTTCACTCAGGAAGACACTAATAATTAAGTTTTTTAGTGGGCCTGAAGAAGATAAATTATGTAATATCACAGTCACTAGAGAAATGGCAAGTAAACAGATAGACCATTTGAAGCATAATAAATCGCCGGGTCCTGTTTGAGCTTTTTTCAAGGGTTCTTAAGGAATGCAAAATGGAACTCTGTGAACCATCTCTGTGGAAGATGGCTAATGTTAATTCCTATTTTTAAAACAGGGGACAAGTCATTACCATCAAATTACCTCCCCATAAGCCTAACCTCAATTGTAGGCAAATTGCTAGAGTCAATTATAGCTGAGATTATAAGAAGCCATCTCGATAGGCCTAATTTGATTAATGATACTCAGCATGGATTCACCAGGGCCGTTCCTGCCTCACTAATTTATTAACTTTCTTCAGTAGGGCTTTTGAAGCCGTTGATTATAATAAGGAGTTCGATGTTATTTATTTGGATTTTTGTAAGGCTTTTGATTGAGTACCACATCAGAAATTTAAAGAAAGTGGCAGCTCATGGCATTGGGGAAAAATGCTGTCATGGATCGAGTCATTGCTCACCAATAGGAAGCAGAGAGTGCACATAAATGGGGTTAAGTCTGAGTGGGGATCTGCAACAAGTGGCGTTCCGCAGGGATCGGCTTTGTGCCCGTTGTTGTTTATAATATATATAAATGACCTTGACGAGGGAATTACTAGCGACATAAGCAAATTCGCTGACACGAAGATGGGTAGGATAATCGATTCAGACGTTGATGTTTAGGAACTTCAGAAGGATTTAGACAAATTCAATTCGTGGTCAGAAAAGTGGCAGAAGCAGTTCAATATAGTATAAATGTAAAGTTCTGAAGCTCGGAAATGTTCATAACCGATCAGCTTAATAATGTTGAACTTAGCCGTACAGAATGCGAAAAAGATTTGAGGGTTATGGTGAGCAGCAACCTTAAACCAAGACAGCAGTGCCTAAGCGTACGTAATAAGGCAAATAGATTACTGGGATTTATATCAAGAAGTGTAAGCAACAGAAGTCCAGCGGTTATACTACAGCTTTATACATCATTAGTAAGGCCTCACCTAGATTATCCAACTCATTTCTGGTTTCCATTTTACAGAATGGATATAAATTCGTTAGAAAACATTCAACGACGATTGACAAAATAAATTCATTGCATTAGAAATCTTCCGTGTGAAGAAAGATTGAAGTCCCTTAAATTACATTCACTTGTAAGACAAAGAATGAGGGGAGACATGATAGAAGTGTATAAGTGGAAGATGAGTATTAATAAAGGAGATATTAATAATGTATTGAGGATATCTCTCCAAGAGAAAACCTGCAATAATGAATTCAAATTAGACAAGTTTAGATTTAGAAAGGATGTAGGAAAGTACTGGTTTGGAAATAGGGTAGTTGAAGAGTGGAACAGTCTACCTAGTAGGGTTACCGAAGCTTAAACCTTGGGGAGTTTCAAATTTAGGTTGGATAAATACATGGGTGAGAGGGGTATGTATGTAATGGCAGTATGTATGTTGGATGGTTGAGAGGGTCAGTGCCATGGAGGCACTTTCTACCTACTGGAGGTGGAAGCCTATTCCTGAGCCCTCTTGGGGTGGCGGTGTGGCATTCAAAGCGTATGTAACCTTTATTCGGCTCATGTACACACCCTCATTAAAAGGCTACCTCCCCAAGCAGTGAACCGGGTGCTAAGGGTCGGACGATGGGGCCCCATGGTCAGATCAGTGCCTAGATTCAGTCAATGAGAAGGTGGGTTTAGCAATTGTGGAGGTGGCGTGGTCACCACTCACGTTTCCACACTTGTCATTTCCATTCTAGAGCTGGTTGAACATGGTTGTGTATTCTGTCTCCAGGCTGTGTCTTTGCCTATTGATTTACCGTGTTGTACACATGTATTTCTAACTGTATATAGTGTACATACTTGTAAATACTTATAATCGTATTTGGTGAAGGAAAATATAATTCAGAGTCATTCAGGTGTGTTTGTTCTGCTCCTTGCTGCCATTTACACCCAGGAAAATAGGCCTTTTTGTTCCTGGGATGTAATAGGGAACCCCACATACTATCTGCAGAAGTTCTAATTCTATGTTGTTGTTCTTGACAATTTGCTTCTTGATGCTTAGGTAGGACTTTCACCCATCTACAATGTATTCAGATAGCTTGTAGCTTCTTGCATATTATATTAAGGTCGACTGTACCGAAGGCCTTTTACTAGTCTAAGGTCACAATACCTATGAGATTCACTAGCGACATTTAAGTTCTAAAGCAGTGTGTCAGTTTAATTAGAGATGTGTTGGTCGAGTAAGATCTCCTGAGACTGGCAATTATGAAGAATGTTTTTGTCATTAATATATTAATTACTTGACTCTACACCGCCTTGTCTTGAACTTCGGACATCACACTGAGTATACTAACAGGCCTATAGTTCCTGACGTCAGATCTACTATTTTCCATGAAGATAGGAGTAATTGTGGTCTCTTTCAATCACTTCAGAACGGTATTGGTGGTGATGGACAGATTTATTATGTGAGAAAAGATAAGATAAGATTTCGTTAGGATTTTTGACCCCGGAGGGTTATCCACCCAGGATAACCCAAGAAAGTCAGTGTCATCAAAGACTGTCTAACTTATTTCCATTGGAGTCCTTAATCTTGTCCCCCAGGATGCGACCCACACCAGTAGACTAACACCCAGGTACCTATTTGCTGCTAGGTGAACATGACAACAGGTGTAAGGAAATGTGTCGAAATGTTTCCACCCGCCGGGAATCGAACCCGGGCCCTCCGTGTGTGAAGCGGAAGCTTCAGCCACCAGGCCACCGGTGCGGATTGGCAATTCAGAGGTACCATCTTTTAGGAACTTAGCCGGGATGTTATGTGGATCAGTGTTTTAGTTGGGTTTAACTTGCTTAGTTCTTTTTGCACAAAGTTATGAGATACACTTACTAGTTGACAACTGTTCGTGATGACGCCTTTATTACTGTAGTAAGGTTCAAACTTGTTGGTATTCGATGCAACTGGTAGTTTACGTACTAATGTATACCTGGAGTATACCTGGAGAGGGTTTCTGGGGTCACCGCCCCCGCGGCCTGGTCTGTGACCAGGACTCATGGTAGATCAGGGCCTGATCAACCAGGCTTTTACTGTTGGCAGCACGCAACCCGACGGATGAACCACAGCCCGGCTTGTCAGGTATTGACTTTAGGTGTTTGTACAGTGCTTGCTTGAAGACAGTCAGGGGTCTATTGGTAATCCCCCTTATGTATGCTGGGAGTCAGTTACATCATCTGCCGAGTCCTATGCTTTCATAGGGAGTGATTTTCTTGTGCAAGATTGGTACTAATCCCTCTAGGATTTTCCAAGTGTATATAATCACGTTTCTCTCCCACCTGCAAGAGCTGGATAGAATACATTGAAACAATTTGCCACTTAAGTTGTTTCCTGGCATACCTCGTTATCGATATTTAGTACAATTCACATATGGTGTATTTACCGTTCTTTCTCCGTACCTTAGTACAGCGCGCGCATGTCTAGTGTTATAGTAACAACACTGGCTCTGTAGCCTCACGTTGACCTAGGCATGTATCACAATGTTAAAATTACTAACTCTAGCTATTGATTCCTCATAATCATCATCACTTATTCTGCCTGTTCATCTCACGTATGCCCATTCTTCACATCACAGGTAATTTCTCAATTGCGGCTGCCCACACCTTTGCCACAGTGGAAACAAGGGAACTTTATATGTCTCGTTTCCATGTGTACATTAGTCTGGGGTCCTGTTTGAATATTACCACATAACAGTTAGTGCTGCACGCTGTTGTTTTTATTGTTTAGGTGTGCGGTGTTGCCATACCTGTCGGCGACAGTGAAATTTTCGTTGTTGACAGAATGGCAACTGTGGGGCTTTCACTGTCTAGGGTGCCGTTACTCATTTCGTCTTTTCCAGCCCCATAACTGACTTCCTTCTGTATTAAATTGTAGAATAAATATAAATATGATTGTGGCAGCCCTCACAGCTCTCCCACTTTTACTTTTTTTGACACAAACTCCACAATAATTTCTTCTTCCCCTTTTCAATATCCAATGATTGCTATTTCAGCAGATATACTCAATCACTAGTTCAATAAACAATCTTAGAAGTGGCATTTCAACTCTCCTCAATATTCACCACCATCTCTCAATTCACGCTTACACTTCACACTGCTAGCCAATATTCTCATCTGGCTGGATAAAGTTCCTTGTTGAATGGTATTTTACATCCAGGAAGCCACATCCATCCCTTCTGATGAGGCTGGCATTCTGTTGTCGACACACTTCCACTTAAGAAGAACCGCCTATATTAATCTGACCGTAGGGGTCATATTAAGCGGAGATGATCAAGTGTCCTCTTCCTTTCCTCATTTGGCATGGCGAGGGAGGAAAACCGCCCAAACGATGCTCAACAATGCCTCAGGAAAGGGCAAAAACTCGTCTCCTAGCAGTGGGGCACCACGTTCAGTAAATTTTTTTCAGCTGTCCTTAATTCTTCCTTGGGTACTTGCTTCGACCTTCAGGCAACTACCAAGATTAGTGAAGCACTTTGCCTAACCACCCACATACTCACAAAACATCGGTGCATTTTTGCGGCAGAGCGTCGGATAATCAATTTTGGCACCATGACCGGAAGGGATTTATGCCACACGCGAAGAGTCAGTGACTTCATCGAGTGAAATCTCGCCACAGCACGTTGCCCAACAGAATGGGAATATCAAAAGCATCCAGATGGAGCAATCGGTGCTACCCTAGAAGGATGGTCAACACCTCGCATGGGACTTCGCTTGTGTGTTTTCATTGGCTGGCACTTACTTATAATACTCTGAAGCTGAAGAACGTGGTGCTGCCAATTTCAGGGAGATCCAGAAGATCAACAATTAGATTGGGCTGGCACCATGCTGTCACCCCCCCCCCCCCCCAGAATGGGGGGTGACAGACTCATCAAGGAAACCAAGGACCCCAAAGCGGCCTGTTCTAGGGGTCTAGTATAAAAACTGGACCATTTTCCTTAAAATGAAATGTGTGATGTTACTCTACATAACTTTAACAATTCAGGAGGGGTTGTAAAGGAGGTTTTTGCTAGGGTATACCTGGAGTATAGCTGGAGAGGGTTTCGGGGATCAACGCCCCCGGCGCCCGGTCTGTGATCCAGGCCTCGTGGTGGATCAGGGTCTGATCAATCAGGCTGTTAGTGCTGGCCACACGTAAACCGATGTTATAACCACAGACCGGCTGGTCAGGACTGACTTTAGGTGACTGTCCAGCGCCTTCTTGAAGACAGCCAGGTGTCTATTGGTAATCCTTCTTATGTATGCTGACAGTTGAACAGTCTTTTTCCCCTGACACTTACTGTGTTGTCTCTTAGTGTACTCGTGGCACCTCTGTTTTTCACTGGGAGAATGTTGCATCTCCTGCTGAGTCTTTTGCTTTCACCGGGGGTGATTTTTCGTGTGCAAATTTGGGTGGTGGGATGAAATACGTGATTAACTGATAATAAATCTGAGTCCTCCAAGACGGTGGGTAAAGGATCTTGAGACAAAATAATAGAGCTGTGCTCTTGCTTGGATTATACTTAATTATTTCCTATTTAACATATAAAGGAGGTGTTACAGTTGCTCTCTGCCGATGACACAGTAATTTTGGGATAGTCAAGAAAGTTGTGAAGGTTAACAGAGGAGTTTGGAAGTACATGTGTGAAAAATGAAACTAAAAGTTACCTGGGTAAGAGCAGGTTGATGAGAGGTTGAAACAGTCTATGCAACAGAAAAATGACAGAATGGATGAGTCACCAGACAGGTGTATGATAGATGAGGCGAATTATGGAAAAGACGAGGGAGTAAATGTAGGTGGAATGTTAAGGCATCAGTCGAACGAAATAAAAGTCAGTGTGTAAAAAAAATTAGAAAATACTAGAATATAGCGGTTATGTTAGTGTGAAAAATTGCCGTTAATTTGCAGTGAGAAATGTAGAGGGAATCAGAGGTAATATTTGAGCTCTCTGTGATGTGAGTTTTATGCTGGGAATTACAAAGGAGTGAAGAAACATGACAGTGTGTGGATGTGACAGGTATAAATCAGTTGGTGGAGGAGAACTTAGTTCCAGATTAGCAAGTTTGATTATTTAGAAAAACTGAAGCAGAATATAATGATCATGAGGGTGTATAAATCCTGGGTAGAAGAAGGGAGGGAGTAGATGAAAAGGTGCAGAAGGTTTTAATTCACATGGGCTTGAGAACCCAGCAGGCATTTGTGAATGTGTTTGAGTGGAATGGAGACAATGTTTCTGAAGTGTGATGAGACATGTGAGTCAGCAAGGTCAAATTAATGAAGGAATTCAACGAAGTCAGTTAGCCAGACTTGACTCCTGAATGAAGGAAATACAATGTTTGTACTGAACGACGTATAGGAAAGTTTCAGCTGCGAGACTCATTTGTAATGTGATGTCTGTGGACTTTTGTCATTAATCAAATTTTGTAGATTTTTGCAAATGTGGTTAAAATGAAATAAAATGGCTTAATAATAATAATAATAACTACAAAAACACGAAGAACAAGAAGATGAAGTAGAAGAAGAATTAGAATTAATTAATTAATTGCACTCAGTTGACAGTGTCTAGCTCACTGACCCATAACCTGGAGTAACTTCTGTGGTTTGTTCTGTCTGTGGATGGTGAAGTAGTAGACTGGAAGAGCAGTTGCAAGGACGACCACTGCCGCCAACATCTCCAGTGGTTGAAGGATCACAGGAAACACCGTCAAGAACACACACACGATGAAGTATATTATGGGGAAGCCGATCCACACCTTGCACGGAAGAAATTACTAAAATAAACAACTTAAAATTATCAGTTAAGTCGTGATGAAGTGGAAGGTAAAGAGATGTTTCAGGTTTCTCTCGATTTTAGGCTGTGTAAGTTTTATTGTGTCATTTCTAATAATCAAATTGACTTCAGTGAAATAACTGGAGAATGTCTCTTCTGATCAGAAATAAGTCACAATGTTTAACTTTATTTGGTAATCCAAGGTTAAATGTATACAATAAACTTTAATATGCCATAAATATTGTGAGGAAAAGTTCACTATATAAGAGTGGAAGTATGAATGAGTGGTGGGAGAAGTATGATTGTTCTGAAAGGGTTGTGCCAGTCGTTACATTTACCCCCTTACTTGTTCCACCCGCTGGGAGTTAACATGGGACCTTGCTGACAGATGAACGTCACCTGACTTTCTGCTTTCATCATGTCTGTAAGTAGTGAGTTCCATTCTTGGATATTCTTTATATCATGTTGGACTTACAGTTAATTTAAAATAAGCTAGAGTTCCATTCTTCTTATATTTTCTTGGGGTTTTAGTTAGTTTTAACCAGACCTGATTTGACTTACGTATTTTAAAAAAATTTTCTTAGTCTCACCATTTTTTTAAAGGCTTCCAGCATATGTGAGTGATGCTTGCCCCGTTAATTTATTTTTTCCCCAGCCTTGCTGGTCGGATAGGTCCCCCAAACCGGTGAGACAAGGTGACCAGCAGGTTAGGTCACCCAACAAGGTAGACAAGGTGAACAGCGGGTTTGGTACCAAAAACAGGTAGACAAGGTGAACGCGGATCTAGGTCCCCCCAACCGGGTGAAAACAAGGTAAAACGAGGATTAGGTCACCGAATACAGGTGAGAAAGGTGAACGCAGGTAGGAATACATCCAAAAGTAATATTTCCTTCAATTTTGGGGCTCTGTTGTTCCCCTACCCTTTGAAATAACAATCCTCATTTAGAGAATGTTGCTGTGTCTCAACCCACTGAATGATAATGTTTCTTCAAACTTTATTCCTTTTAAAAAAACTTGCAGTTCCTCAAAACCTGGACTGCTTCCAGTTCTCTACAACGGTCGACAACAAATTTTTATTTCGTTGCCGCCCTGTATCTTGAATGGCGTTGGTTCTTTCTGGGGCTGAACTTCACGGTGCCCCGTGGCCTGGTGGCAAAAGCTCTCGCATCACACGATGAGGGGTCCGGGTTCGATTTCCGGCTAAGGGGTGGAAACATTGGACGTGTTTCCTTACGCTGGTTGTTGTGTTCTCCATCGTAAAATGGGTACTTGGGTGTTTTCGGCTGGTGTAGGGCGCATCCTGGGACAAAACTGACCTAATTTGCCCGAAATGCTCTGCATAACAAGGGATTTTTACATAGTAGTGTCACTGATGTCAGCTATAGTCTGTATACCTTGTAATGTATGGTGAAAAAAAAGAATATTATTATTATTATTTTTTTTTTTTATTATTATTTTATTATATTATTTTTTTATTTTATTATTTAGTCACGACTACCATGACCACGGGGCTACCCCGTGCCCCAAGAGTGCTACCCCCATGATACGAGTGCTACCACCCGGACCAAAGTGCTACCACCAGTGACCAAGTGGGTACCACCGTGACCACGAGTGTACCACCGTGCCCAGAGGCTACCCCCAGTGACTACAGGTGTAAACCAGTGCCACAGAGTGCTCCCCCAGTGACCACAGTGTTACCCCCGTGCCACGGTGTACCCCGTGACCAAAAGTGTCAACCAAAGTGACCACAGTGTACCACCCAGGCCCAAAATGTACCAAGTGCCCAAAGTGTTACAACCAGTGCCCACAGGTGTACCCCCATGCCACAGTTTTTACAACCCAGTGCCCACAGAGTGTACCACCAGTCCCCACGGGTGTTACAACCGTGACCCAGAGTGCTACCCCAGTGACCCAAGTGTTAAAACAGTGCCCACAGAGTGCTCCCCCCGGGGGAAAAAGGTTTTAAAAACCAGTGCCCCCAAAGAGTGCTACACCAGGCCCACAGGTTCAACCAGGACCCGGGGTACCCCAGTGACCAGGTTAAAAACCAGTGACCACAGGTGCTACCCGTGCCACATTTTACCCCAGGCCACAGAGTGCTACCCAGTGACCCGGTTAAAACCGTGACCACAGAGTGCTACCCCCAGTGACCAATTTTTACCCCAGTGCCCAGATGTACACCGGACCCAGGGTCCCACCGTGCCCACAGAGGCTACCCCCAGTGCCCAAAATTGTCAACAGTGACCCAGAGTGCCCACCGTGCCACAGAGTGCTCCCACGTGACCCAGAGTGCCCCCCGTGACCACAGGTGCTCCCACCAGTGACCACAAGTGACACAGGACCACGAGTGTACCCGTGCACGGGTTTCCCCACCGTGACCACAGAGTGCTCCCCCAGTGCCACGGTGCCCCCAGTGCCCACAGGTGCTACCACAGTGACACGAGTGCTACCACCAGTGCCACGGTGTTCCCCAGTGACCACAGTGCTCCACCAGTGACCACAGAGTCTACCCCAGTGACCAAGTGTACCCCGTGCCCAGGTGAAAACCCCCAGTGCCACAGGTTTCCACCAGTGCCACGAGGGGCTACCACCAGTGACCACAGGTGTACCCCCAGTGAAAAAGGGTGCTACCACCAGTGCCACAGGTTACCCCATGCCAAGGTTACAAAACCAAAGGT
>NC_069439.1:33058788-33081766 GCF_026875155.1 Cherax quadricarinatus
CCCTTAATTCCTATTTAAAGCCCTAACAACCCCTCAACTGAGTTAGCAAGAAAACCCACACCTGCCCGGATAAGTAACCCCATCCCTGGCATACATGTCATTTCGGCCATAGAGTTGTCCCAGTTGTCAATGAATGGTACGGGCATTATCCTTACAGTGTTTATCCAGCCAACAATTAATACCAATTGCTCTGGACAACCATTCATTACCAACACCTCTTCTTGGCAAAATCCCAAACATATAACAGGGCGCCCCCCTTCTTCCTAATTATGTCTATAGCTGTCCTGAACTTTCAAAACTAAATTCTCACTTCTACGCTTGCCTACATCATTGCCCCCAGCACTGAGGAAAATAATAGGTTTGATTCCATTACCGTTCATGATGTTGTCAAGCCGGCTAACAATGTCCTCCTCCCAGCCCCAGGAAAGCATACCCTCTGTCTCCTACTCCTGTCCTTCAAGCAGAATGCCCTACCCATGTATCTAACCTGGCTATCCCAACAACAACAATATTCTTCCCTTCCTTGTTGTCTTTTCGTCGTGAGATCCCAGTAGTCGACTCACTTTTCGTCGGGTAGCACCGAGAATTGCGTTAGAGGTTTCCACAAGAGTTTCCACAGCAGTCTCTTTCTACTTCATCATTTCTGGCTTTCCATTCGTCTTCTTGATCGTCAACTTCGTCGTCCCCTGCTGTCCAGCCACTGACCACGATCCCTTCTTGACCTGAGGACTCGAAACAGGAGGACTACTACGAATTCTCTTGTTTTCCTCGGTCAATCGCCGTATCTCCATCTTCGCTACCCTCAATTCTTCCTTAAGTTGCTGGTAAAGTTGCTCGATGGAGGGCACCTTGGTTCAGTCCACGGGAGCACACAAGACACTTCTTCACAGAGTTAAGTACAGGTCACCACTGTTAAGTACAGGTCACCACTGAGTTAAGTACAGGTCACCACTGAGTTAAGTACAGGTCACTGCACTTAACTCAATGGTGATCAATGGTGATCAATGGTGGTAGTACTCTGTGGTCACTGTTGGTAGCACTCTGTGGTCACTGGTGGTAGCACTCTGTGGTCATTGGTGGTAGTACTGTGTTGTCACTGGTGATAGCATTCTGTGGTCACTGGTGGTAGCATTCTGTGGTCACTGGTGGTAGCACTCTGTGGTCACTGGTGGTAGCATTCTGTTGTCTCTGGTGGTAGCATTCTATTGTCACTGGTGGTAGCATTTTGCAGTCACTGGTAGTAGCATTCTGTAGTCACTGGTGGTAGCATTCTGTAGTCACTGGTGGTAGCATTCTGTAGTCACTGGTGGTCGTGACTATTGTTCAGCCCCAGAAACTCCCAGCGCCAATCAAGATACACGGCTGGCAGCGTAATTAATAGAGTTTGGTTGTCGACCGTTGTAGTGAACTGGAGAGCAGTCACAGGTGCCTGATGAACATGCAGAGTTCGCTAAAGGAAGGACGTTGAAGAAACAGTTGATCAGTTCAGTGGGTATGAGACACAGCACAGTTCTCTAAATGAGGATTGTCAAGAAAAAGTTGTTCAGCTCAAAGGAAGAGGAACAACAGAGTTCCCAAAATTGAAGGAAATATCACATTTCGGATGTATTCCTAGATCCTGCTGTTCACCTTGTCTCACCTGCGTTGGGTGACCTAGATCCTGCTGCTCACCTTGTCTCACTTGCGTTGGGTGACCTAGATCCTGCTGTTCACCTTGTCTCACCTATGTTGGGTGACCTAGATCCTGCTGTTCACTTTGTCTCACCTGCGTTGGGTGGCCTAGATCCAGCTGTTCACCTTGTCTCACCTGCGTTGGGTGACCTAGATCCTGCTGCTCACCTTGTCTCACCAGCAAGGCTGGGGAAAAAATTATTATCCGGACAAGCAGTTACTCACATTATAGGCTGGAAGCCTTTAAAAGAAATTGTGAGGACTAAGAAAATTATGTTAAAATATGTAAGTCAAATGAGGTCTGGTTAAAACTAAATAAATCCCAAGAAAATATAAGAAAAGTGCAACTCTTGTTTATATTAAGTTAAATGAAAGTCCAACATGATATAACAAATATCCAAGAATGGAACTCACTACTTACAGACATGATGAAAGCAGAAAGTCAGGTGACGTTCATCTGTCAGCAAGGTCCCATGTTAACTCCCAGCGGGTGGAACAAGTAAGGGGGTAAATGTAACGACTGGCACAACCCTTTCAGAACAATCATACTTCTTCCACCACTCATTCATACTTCCACTCTTATATAGTGAACTTTCCCTCACAATATTTATGGCATATTAAAGTTCATTGTATACATTTAACCTTGGATTACCAAATAAAGTTAAACATTGTGACTTATTTCTGATCAAAAGGACATTCTCCAGTTTTTCACGAAGTCAATTTGATTTTTTAGAAATGACACAATAAAACTTACACAGCCTAAAATCGAGAGAAACCTGAAACATCTCTTTACCTTCCCCTTCATCACGACTTAACTGATAATTTTAAGTTGTTTATTTTAGTCATTTCTTCCGTGCAAGGTGTGGATCGGCTTCCCCATAATATACTTCATCGTGTGTGTGTTCTTGACGGTGTTTCCTGTGATCCTTCAACCACTGGAGATGTTGGCGGCAGTGGTCGTCCTTGCAACTGCTCTTCCAGTCTACTACTTCACCATCCACAGACAGAACAAACCACAGAAGTTACTCCAGGTTATGGGTCAGTGAGCTAGACACTGTCAACTGAGTGCAATTAATTAATTAATTCTAATTCATCTTCATCTTGTTTTTCGAGTTTTTGTTATTATGATTATTATTATTATTATGCCATTTCTTTCATTTTAACGACATTTGAAAAAATCTACAAAATTTGATTATTTGCAAAAGTCCACAGACATCACATTACAAATGAGTCTCGCAGCTGAAACTTTCCTGTACGTCGTTCAGTACAAACATTGTATTTCCTTCATTCAGGAGTCAAGTCTGCCTAATTGACTTCGTTGAATCCCTTCATTAATTTGACCTTGCTGACTCACATGTCTCATCACGTTTTAGAAACATTGTCTCCACTCCACTCAAACACATTCACAAATGCCTGCTGGGTTCTCAAGCCCATGTGAATTAAAACCTTCTGCACCTTTTCATCTACTCCCTCCCTTCTTCCACCCAGGATTTATACACCCTCATGATCATTATATTCTGCTTCAGTTTTTCTAAATAATCAAACTTGCTAATCTGGAACTAACTTCTCCTCCACCAACTGATTTATACCTGTCACATCCACACACTCTTATTTCTTCACTCCTTAGTAATTCCCAGCATAAAACAGAGAGCTCAAATATTATATCATAATCCCTCGACATATCTCACTACAACATTTAACGACAATTCTTCGCATTAACATAACCGCTATATTCAGGTATTTTCTCATATTTTTTTTTTTTTACACATTGACTATTTTCTTTCTTTTCACTGATGCCTCAACATTCCACCTACATTTACTCCCTCGTCATTTCTATAATTCGCCTCGTCTATCATACATCTGTCTGGTGACGCATCCATGCTGTCAGTTTTCTGTTGTCTAGATTTTTTTCAACCTCTCTATCAACCTGCTCTTACACAGGAAAACTTTTAATTTCCCTTTTCACACATCCTTCCAAACTCCTCCACAAACCTTCGCAACTTTTCTATCCCAAAATTACTGTGTCATTGTTAGAGAGCAACTGTAAACATCTCCTTATACTAAATAGCAATAATTAAGCATAATTCATGGAAGAGGATAGCTCCATTATTTTGGATCAAGAGCCTTTACCACCTTAAAGGCATTCGTCTTGCAGGCTCAGATTTATTATCGTTCAATCACGCACTTCTTCCCACCTCTAAAAATATCACACGAAAATCACTCCCTAAGAAAGCAAAGATCGGCAGCAGTTTGCAACATCCCAAGTGAAAAGCAGCGGCGCCACGAGTACACTAAGAGACAACACAGTAAGTGTCAGGGGCCAAAGGGCTGTTTAAACTGTCTGTGGTTCGTACGTCCCGGTTTTTCGTGCCGCCAACATTAACAGCCTGATTGATCGGCTCTGATTCCACGACGAGGTTCTGGTCACAGACCGGGCGGCGGGGGGCGTTGATCTCGAAAAACCCCCTCCAGGGATACTCCAGGTATACTCCAGGTATACTCCAGGTATACTCCAGGTATACCCCGGGTATACACCGGGTATCCCCCAGGATCACCGGGTATATCCAGTATACCCCAGGTATATCCGGGTAACCCCAGGTATACCCAGTATAACCAGGTTACTCCAGGTATAATCCGGGGTATTCGGTATACTCCGGGTTACTCAAGGTATACCAGGTATATCCGGTAACCCAGGTATACTCCGGTATACCCCAGGTATACCCAGGTATACCCCCGGATACTCCGGGGATACACGGTATACTCCGGTATACCCCGGGTAACCCCAGGTATACCCCGGGTAATCCGGGTTTTGAAGTTTGGGCCCCTTACCACTAAGATATAATTTATAAATTTGAATATGAACATTAGGATAAAGGACAGAAAAATGTCTAACCAGCCCCCCTGCAGACGAGGTCTAGAAGCTTCGAAACCATCTCAACATGGGCTGTAAAAAAAAATATAATTTAAAGTATAAAATTACCCTAGGGGGGCTATGTCAGCATATTTCTTCGATGAGGGTGAAAATATACTTACTTGTTTGGACTAAAAGCCCGCATTCCGGGGTTTATAAGTTTCAAATCACAAATTTATACTAACTGCCAGTCAATGTTTTACATCACGATTAGAAACTTCCCTGGGTATTTTTATCTGACCCGAAATTTAAGCCCATACCTTTGGTTGATTGAAGAATAGTTTTTTTGAAGAATGGCCTACACTCTGTTGGATCGAACATCGTTTTTAAAAGTTCATCAATAATTGTTCACACAAAGTTATCATGGAGAAGTGACACATTCTCTTAAGTGTTTTTTTGGGTTTTATGAGCATTTTTTCACATAACCACAGATCTGTTCTTTGCTGGTTCCCTGGCATCGGTCCCCTCACTAAGTCAAAGGTGGTTCGCGACGCCAATCCCCCAAACCCCATTGTCCCTAATCACAAAAAAAAAAAGCTGACCTGTACCTTGTTTCCCTTTGCCACCCCCTCGATAAGCAAAAAAAGCTTGTTTCTTGCTTCTTAGATAGAAAACAACGTCCACTATCTTTACTATGGTAATAAAGTGGGCGGTTTTTTCCCTTAAATTGCCCGCAAAGTAGGATGTATGTTCTTATAAAAATACCTTTGAACACCGCGAAGGAGCAGAGGTCATTTGACTACGTCACATAATTCTGTGATCAATTACTCACTGTAGCAGAAAACAAGATGCCCCCGCCCCTTTGAGAGGGTTTGGCCCCTCGGGGGCTGAAAGGGGTGAGGGGGCTGAAGGGGTAACCCCCCTCGGGGAGAAAAATTTTCTCCACACGGGGGGCGGCAGGGTTCGCGAGGTGAATATTCATCACTTAACATTAATTTAATTTTCCATGCCACCATGTGCTTGTCTTTTCTGAACAGCTTTAGTGTGTGTGGTTTCTGGAATCACAAATTTTTGTTTTCAACAGTGTAATTCTAACACACTTTTTTTTAGTCCGCTATTCATACACCTTTGCCAAAAACATCGATTCCCCTGATGTTCCCTTTGCATCGGATATTGGTCCAATTTTCCAAGGGGCCTTTTTTATCGGACCATCATTGTGATAATCACTATGTCCCAGGTCTTAAGGACTTATGATTTTCGGGGAACCCCAGCCCCTAGAAGTGTTTCTCAATGAGGTGAGTAGTTTTCTCCCCAATTTTCCCCCAAACATTCAATCACTTTTTTTAAGGTGTTGAAATTTACGTCGGTTGCTCGGGTTTTGAAATAAGTGGGGACCCTTAGATTTCTTTTCATTATGGGAAAAACAGGTTCGGTTTTCTGCCAGGAAAATGAGATGGATTAACATTCTAAATTTGTCCAAATACGGAACATAAGTTGAGGTTGTTGTTGACCTATTTTCTATTTCAGTCACAACGTAGGGAAAATTTTTTTAACTTTCTCTGACGATAAAATTCTTCCTTAAACAACGTTTTCAACCCGATCATTCTTTATAAAATCCCCCCGTGCCATGGAGATTTAGAGGAATGTATCCCCAACACAACTGCGTTGATTCAGCATCTTTTGTACTTGGTTGATCAAAGATCTGCTTTATAAGCACCCCGAAAAAATTTTCGTTGCATTATCTGAAACCATCATCTGGGAACCCCATTTGGCTGAAAACCTTCTGAAAAATTTATAAAAGTTTAAAGAGATTGTATGGCTATTTGATTAGTTAGTTGAGCACAAGTGAACAAACGATGTACACCTTGATGGAAAATTTGTAAATTTTTGGAAAAAATTTAATTGGCCCCAGTGTAATCTACACCTTCCCCTCAAAGGGGTTATATGCAAACCTTTCGGGGGTATGGAGGGGCCCGGAACTGTACCGCTATCTAGTGCGACAAGTAAACAGCCCTTTTATTTGTTTTTTCACACTTTGTCGACTTGAGATCCAGTGGATTGTCGTATAGACAAAGTGTGCAGCCCCCCCACCATGTAACACTTATTTGGGGGCGTTCTGCAAAATCAGTTTGTTACCCAAATGTTTCTTGGGGACAATTTTGGGATGTTGGCTTCTTTGGGTAGTAAGAATTAAAAAATTCTTCCTCGAATTTATAATTTTTTGGTCGGATAAAGCCTAAAGAATTAATTGAATTTCTTTTGGGGATTTCTTTGTGTTTTAGAAATTTACATTCTTAAAAAAACTCTTTCGTATTAGTTTCACCCAGTATTAATGGGTTCAGAATTCATAATCGGTTTTATTTTTTTAAAGAATTTAAAAAAAGGCTGTAATTTTAAAGTTTACCCAAAGATGGTTTTAAACCCCATCAATGATATTTCGGGGTGTTGCAGAATTTACACAACTTATTTGCTGTTTTCAAGCAGATGTTTCTTCTGGCATAATGTGGCTTTTTGTGAGGCCAGTTTTTTTCATTAGAGCCCCAGTTCGGTCCGTGGGCCCATAATTATTTCCCCCAAAAAAATTTCTTGAGTGGGCCCCACTGAAAAACATGTCAGCTGGATTCTTTTGGGGTAATTAATTTTAATTTTGCCCCGAAGTGGCTAGTTTATTGTGAACCCATATCCACCCTGTGGCGTGGCGCGAAGAAGGGATACACAAAAGCCTGAACAGGCCCCCAAAAGGGGTTAACAGGAATACTATGGATTTTTTTACAATCTATAGTTCACTTATTTTTACAAGAAAATTTAGGAAATTGCTAGTATACTGGTATCTTTTTTCATTAAAAGATATTGACATGTACTATTATTATATGTTGTCTCTGTTCCCAAATAAGTGGAAAATTTAAAGCACATAGTGTTAAAAGGGTGACCATATCCCTGATCATTTTAATTTACTTTTTGTTTGATCATCATTTTGGGTCCCCCAAACTGCCAAAGGACTTTAACCAAGCATAACCGGGGCCTACAAAAAATCAGAGTTCACATTGAAAGTTGCTAAAAAACATATTAAACTATTCATGTTATCATAGGGGGTTTTATAGATCTACTGGGCTTCTAATGCATTCCAAATTTCTCTTTGGAAGAGTGGAGAAAGAGATAATCTCTCTGCATCTTTTTTTTTTGCTCCCTTTTTCGTAAATAGCCCAATTTCTCTTATTATTCTTAACCATGGAGAACGCCTCATTACCTCCAATCACGGTTTTTTCAATGTGAGATGATCAAGACTTTGTTGAGATAGACAGCTAATTTTGTACCTACATAGAGTGCTGTCATTCCCAAATTGGGTATGTTTTGCCCTTCGGGGTGCTACCCGGGCCCTTTGAGAAATTTAGTGTATTCCCTTCGATTACCATGTAAGTACAGCGCCAAAACCCTTTTGGTTTGACGCATCACAAAACCATGTAATTTGACTTGTTTCCCTCTTGCCTATTTGTCGGGGAAAATTTTAATTTTGATAAAAGTTGTTTTAAAATCCTTGGATATTTCATCCCAAAAGCTTGATCATTTCTAGAGGCAAGTTTCATCCACCCAAAATTTGAGTTTCCTGCTCTTGCATAGCTTTTACTTTTATGGTAATTTGGGTGAAAAGCCCTAAGGACAAACTTTGTGATCCTTGACAGTAAACTATGTTATGAGGACTGCAGTTTTTTTTTTATCCTTTTGAACTAAAAAGTACTTCCTGGGGTTTTCCCAATTTAGCCCAGCATATTTTGCAATAGGAATTTTCAGTTTCGGGGAAAATCTTCTTTGAAAAGTTCCCTTATTGTTTTTGAATTTGTATTCCCCATCCTTGAGGAAATTTTTGCTTTTTCATCCCCTTTGTTAGCTTTCTGTATAAGGATTTCAAACCCTTCTTTATTCACAGAAACCTTGATTTTTCCCACATGAAATTTTTTTTAAAGTTTCTTTGAAGGGGGACTTTCAGATTTTTTCAAATGTGTATTTAGAGTACTTTAATAAAAATGGAGAGGAGTTGACAAATAATACTTTTTTGAAACGATAATTTTTTAAAAGGACTTTGAGGAATGGGGTTTTTGGGCCCACAAGAATCGGTATAATTCTACATTTTTTGTAGCCCACTTTTAAAAAAGGCGGGGAAATATCAGCCTTTGTACATATGGGTTTGTGCGAATTTCATAAGAACTTTCCCAAGCTTTAGTTGGGGGGGCCCGGTCATCAACGTATTAAGACTTCTACATCTTTATTTGCCGTGCGCTGAAATTTTATACAACCTGGGGAGGGTTTCAGAATCTTTTCTGATCCTGGTGCGGGAGATAATGACTTCTGTCTTCAAATTTTTCTTTGATATTTCCTCAATGAATTTATTGTCCAACTGTTTTGTATGTATTATATAGACCGTAGTTGGTTTTCCTGGCTCATGTATTTTTGTTTATCTGTCCCCTAGCATGCGATAATTGTAGGCAGATGTGGTGGATTTAATTTTCCCTGTAATAACCCAAAATGCCACTTTATATTTGCAGTGTCCAAATTTTGGGGTTTTAATTGAGACTCTTGTGGGCTTTGGTTTATTTACATCAATACCCATCGATCTAAATCCCAAAAACTTTAACTTGTTCATTCATTTCTTCCAGTAATGATAATTTTGCTGTGGGGAATGATCAGGG
Source organism: Cherax quadricarinatus (assembly GCF_026875155.1). Lineage (NCBI taxonomy): Eukaryota > Metazoa > Arthropoda > Malacostraca > Decapoda > Parastacidae > Cherax > Cherax quadricarinatus. Next base: position 33,067,996 of record NC_069439.1, read on the forward strand.
CATTCCCCGAATATCACTTCCATGAATCAATACGCTTTTTTCCCCCCTTTAAGGGAATGGGAACAATCATGTGGCCTCCTGCTGTTTTCAGCAAGTAAAACATTTCTTTCTATATTTTTCACAAAACAGTGATAAAAATCACTTCCCAAAGTTAAAATCAATTGGGTAATTTTGTCCGTCGGATGTCAGGTCAGGTAAATTTACTTAGGTTTCAGTGCTGCAACGTTTTCTTTTAATCCCTGGGTCGCAAGACTTAGGGAAATCATTACTACCCCAGCTTTACTGTCTTTTTCTGTTTCCTGACCAACATGATTTTGGGGTAGGGATTTGTCTGTTTTCCAAATTGTGGAAAAAAAAAAGCTATACAACGTTTTGGGATAGGGGGTTTATTCGTTTCGCAAAAACTGTTCTTCTTTTGAAGGCCTTTGTAGCCTTGACAATGTGTTACACATTTTTTTGTGTAATTTATTTGATAACTGAACTCGAGCTATCGGGGGCATTGCTTTAAAAAATCTTCACATTTAAAGCGTTGCTTGTTTATTTGATTTTGTGGAAAATCTTCCTGTTCACAAAAGTATTTGGGAAAAAGCGTATGAGCTACCCTTGCCCTTTAAAACTTTTTCATGAGCATTTACCTCCCTTGTGTTTTTCCTAAAACTTGATGACTTTTTCAGTGATAAAAAGTTGTTTACGTGCCCACTGATTGTATTGAAAACAATCTGTGCCCAAGGTTCCGTCACAAAGTACACATTTTTTGGGGTACGTTTTTGTATGACATTGTTACTGTCTGTTTATTCACATTGATAAATGCCTTATGGGGGTTTCCATTATGTTTTATGGAGTAGTTATCCTCTTTTTTTAAATGAGTTGAAGGTTTATTACCACAGATTTGTGGATTTTTCATCTTGTTCGTTGCTTGCATCATGAAAAATATTGTTTGTAAAACCCTTTCTAATTTCCCCCACAAAGGGAAAAAGCGTTTTTGAACAAAAATTTAAACGTTTTAAAAGTTTGTGGTGACAACTTATCTTGTACAAAAACCCGATAAAACCAAACACATTCCTTTGGTCTTTTTAAATCTAGAACTGGTATTGGGCTAATGTGATTCTATGCCCGTAAGTTGAAAAACAAATTTTGGGGGGCTTCAAGCTGATTTAAGACTGCTGTCTAAATTGGGCCCTTTTCACATCGAAGTAATTGCGTAAACAAGTAAGGCTTTTGATAATTGCCCTTTTTACCCGGAAATGACTTAAACATTCATGGGTTCCCCTTCACAAGACATTTAAGGTAAATTAAATTTGCAATCTATCTATGTCAGTTCGTGAATTTACTATGGGTTTAAACCACTAATGAATTCTTCATAATTATGACCTTTTAAAAAGGTAATGGCAAAGTAGGTAAGTTGGTAAGGGACACTTGTTGTTGTTCAGGGGAACAGGTGTTTGACCCCTAGTATAGGTCTCTGTGAAAGTTTTCGGGGAGATAGCCTTACTCCGTCCCCCCTTAAATTTTTGTCCAAAAATATAAAACATTTTTAATTTTTCCTCAAGGGTCTGATTTAAGAAATTTTTTTAATGTTTAGTCTGATTAAAATTTTTCCATACGTTGTGTAAAAAATTCAAAATTTCCTCAAGATCATCAAAATCTTGTTTTGTACTTAGTTAATCCATACAACTGAAATTAGATTTTTTTGTGTAAATTTTGCGTAAAGCTGAAACTGAGTTTTCAAACAAGCCCTTTTTTAAAGGTTACGAAAAATTTTAGCACCACACTTAGAGTGTTTAAAAAAAACTGTACTGCTATAGACAGCTGAGTTTTTGTTATGCTTAAGTCAGCAAAAATCGAGTAGACCTATGACCCTAAGTTAACCTCGGGTCAATGCCCTGAAAGGGTAACAGTACATTTGGGGGGGTGTTTTTGGCTTGAGTTTGCTGTGTCAGCCCCGACACGTGATTAAAGTAAATAACAATGTTTTTAAAACTTCATTCACATACACTATAAATGTCACGTATAACTTTTAACAACGGGGAAAATTTTAAATATATAAATTTCACTGTTTAATATATATTTGAAAGTTACCTTTAATATAATTCTTTAATATAACAGGGAGAAACTATAAAAAAAAAACTTTAACAAAAATCTTGTCTCTTTTTTTTCTGTTATAAACATTATAAACACTGTGTAATATATATAATCAGACAAAATCACTTGGGTTTTGTCTTAATCACAATTTCGAGATTGGAGCTTTTATGGGGGTCAGGATACCCTCCCCCCTCTTTTTGTTGGGGGAGTCACCAGCTCCTTTTTGTTGGATGAACGCTGGGTAGTGCCCCTTTTTTTTGGCTGCCCATTCTCTGTGATTGAGCTGGAGGGATCATTATATGATTTTATTGAAAACATGTTTTCAGCTTTTTTCGAAGGACCTTGTCAAAGGTTTTTTGTACCTGTAGTACAACTTTTTTGGACCCAGGTGGTTTTTTTTTTCCCGGTTTTGAAGGCCAATTTTGTTTAAGATATGGCCCCACCAGCTAAGATATAATTTATAAAATTTAAAATGAACCTTAGTGATAAAGGCAGCAAATCGTCTACACCCGCCCCTGAGAAAGGGGGCTAGAAGCTGTGAAACCATTCAAATGGGGTTTAAAAAAATATAATTTTAAGTATAAAAATTACCACGGGGGTTTATGTCCAATTTCATTCGATGTGGCGGATATATTATTGTTTGGGATCAAAAGTTTCACATATCACCGGGGTTTATGAAATTTTAATCGAATTTTCCACCTGCGCAGTCATAGTGTACACAGGTTAGAACACTTACCTGGGATATGTATCGACCGTAATTACGCCCGGTAGTGATTATTTTAAAAATAGTGTTTTTGAAGAATGTCGACTACACTCTGTTGGATCGCAACACTCGTTGTTACATGTTCCAATAATTGTTCACACAAAATTTACGGGGAAAAGGGTCACATTCTTTAATTTTTATTTGGTTTTATGAGAACTTTGTTCACACTAAAGCAAGATCGTGTCTTTGGGTTATCCTGGGGTCAGTGTCACTCTCATGAGCAAAGGTGGCCGCGATGCCACCCCCCGCCCCAAGCCGTTGTCCCCCAATACACACAAAAAAAAAGTGACCTGTACTTTGCTTCCCTTTCACCCCCTCGTGAAGCAAAGCGAAGCTTTTTTTGTGTCTTAAGCTAGACAAAACGTCCACTATCTTTACTAAGGTAATAAAGTGGGGGCAGGATTTTCCCTTTAAATTTTCCGCAAAGTAAGAAGTATGCTCTTATAAAAAAAACACTTTGCAAAACCCTATAAGGGGGCAGAGGGCCTTTAACCCATAACATTGTGATCAATTAATCACTGTACAGAAACAAACACTCGCCCCTTTTGAGAGGGCTTTGGCCCTAACTGGGAAAAGGGGGTGAAGGGGGGTGATAACCCCTTTCCCGGGAAAAATTTTTCCCCAAAACCCGGGGTACACCAGGTTACCCAGGTATACTCAGGTATATCCAGGTTCTCCAGGGATACTCCCCGGTAACACCAGGGTTTCACCAGGTATACACCAGGTATACTCCCCGGTTACTCCAGGTTACTAGGTATACACCAGGGATACCCAGGATACTCCAGGGATATCCCGGTTAAACCCCGGGATACTCCATATACTCCAGGTATACACCAGGTTTCTCCAGGTATACTCCGTTACTCCAGGTATCACCCGGGGATATCCGGGATACTCCAGGTATACTCCAGGTTTAAATCCAGGTTTACCCCGGAACAATCCTTTTAATTCCCTTTATTTAAAAGCCTGAACTATAAATTTTTGCTATCAGGCAAACCCACACTTCGTTTTTGGAAAATGGGCAATTTTTTTCCTAGACTCCAAAAGGTCCTTTTTGGGGCCTTTGTTTCCCTGTTGATTCTGTCACCCAAATCATTAAGGAAAACTGAAGCCCTTGTCCCATGCTGTGGGGGCTCTGACCCCATGGGCGAAGTTATAGCATGATGCCAGCTCAAAAGAATTTTTTGATCTTGGGGCTCCCTGAAAATCCAGATCACCTTTTCACTTAAAAGTATTGTAATAACTGCCAGGAACGTAAAATGAGGGCAGTAACACTTGTGGTCTCCTGCCCCAAACTGTTGGACTAAAAAGTGGAGTGTAACCTAGAAAAATGGCTTTGTAGGTTTAGAATCTCACGTTAAGTGTTAAGAAGGGGATTTTTTTTCAGGGGGGAAAATAGGAGGGTGAAGCTTTGTCTAATGGTTTGGGGAGCGAGTGTGAGTGGTTTTTAGCTGGTGAGAGGAAAAAGTTACCAGCAGTGATTTAGAGAGTGGCATCCACTTTAAGTGGCAAGTGGTTTAAAATTTTAGGAAGAAGGATGATAAGGAAGGTTAATAGAGAAGATTGACTTAGGAAAATGATTCTTTTTCTCCAGGAGGGAGGTACTTCGTGATTAGTGAGATTAAAGGGTACTACTGACCCCTGCTTATCAAGGTAAGAATGTTCTAATTGTAGGAGATTCTTAGGTAAGATATATGGGCCATTCTTTTTGTAAAAGAGATAGAAAGGTCAGACTGAGGGTGTGCCTCCCAGGAGCTGGTGTTGATAACACAGTTAGCAGGTTGGATAATATTATGTCAGGCAATGGGAACAAGCCCATTATCTGTCTTAGTGCTGGTGTAAATGACATCAGGAATGGGAGGAGACAGGAGCTGCTGGATAAGTATAGATCAGCCATAGATGTAGTCAGGTCTAAGGGAGGGATCTCAATCATATGTAGCATCTTGCCTAGAAAGGGAGTGAGCAATGAATGGATGTTTAGGGCAATTGGTATAAATTACTAGTTAGACAGGTACTGCATGGAACTTGCAATTCCATTCATTGAAAACTGGGACATATTCTATGGCAAATTTAATATGTATGCAAGGGATCGGGTTCATCTCTCTGGGGCTGGAGTGGTTGCATTAGCCAAGTCAGTTGAGGGGGTTATTGGTGACATGTCTAGGACTTTAAACTGATAGATTATAAAGGTATAGGTGTCTGTGGGAAACAATCAGGCTGCAGTATTAGGGTTGAAAACAGCAGCTATAACCAGGATACCTCAGGGATATGTTTCAAAGAAAATATTCAAAATAAAGTTGCTAGTAAAGGCAAAGCAATTGTTCAACAAACAAAGATAGATAGTAGAGGGCAATGAGTGACTAGCTCACTTAAGGTTTACTATACAAATAGTAGGAGTCTAAGAAATAAGATAGATGAGCTAAGTTTAAATTTTGCAAGTGCAGGAAATATAGATATTTTTGCTATAACAGAGACCTGGTTCAATTTGAAAGACAGAGAAATGCTTTCTGAATGCAAACATACGGGGTTTAAATGAACTATTCCATTCTGATAGCGCCAACAGGTAGGGGGGTTGAGTGGCCATGAAATTTTAGGGATAATTTAAATTGTTGTGTTAGACAAGATATAAAAATTTAGAAACTTCAGACACAGAAATCTGTTTTGGCTACAGTTTCTCGAGGCTCGTGAAAAGTTAAATTTTTGGGTTTTGATTTATTGGCCCCCCAAATCTTCATAGATAGTTTCAGTAAGCTGCTATGGGAAAAAAATTCATAAGTCATCTGATATGAAATGTTGTGTTAATGGGAGATTTTAACTTTAGACAAACTGATTGGAACAATATGACAGGGAAAACTTGAGTCTAGTGACTTTCTTGATACGGTTCAGGATTGCTTTTTATAACAGTTTGTGGGCAGAACCAACTAGAGGAAACAATCTGCTTGACTTAGTTCTTGCCAAAAAAGAGTCACTAATTTAATAATCTTGAGGTTAATGATGAGTTGGGGAAAGCGATCACAAATCACTTAGTTTCACATATCAGGGAATTACCCAGATAACTGCAATCAAGTCTCTGTCCCAGACTTCCACTTGGCTGATTTCATGGCACTGAGAAATTACCTGGGTGGGCTAAATTAGGGTCAGGTTGGTGGTGTTGGTTGACAATATGACGTTTTTGAGAGCATAGTTCCTAGCAGGGAATTAGATCAAGAAAAATGATCTCATGGTCAAAAGAGGCATTTTATAGGTGCATCAAAGAGGGGAGGGGCAGTTAAGAAATAAATATATTCCAGTTAAAGAGAGACATAAAAAAAAAAGGGAAAAGAAAGCTAAAAGTGATTATGAGGTTAAGGTTGCAAGGCACTCAAAGACTAACCCAAAAGGGTTCTTTGAGGTATACAGAAGAAAGATTAGGGAAAAGGGACGGCCCACGTAAGAGTAAATTTGGTCAGATCACTTACAGTGATAAGGATATGTGTGAAATTTTCAATACTTACTTCCTCTCAGTTTTTACCCAGGAAGATACAAAGTGAAATTCCAGAAATAATAAATTATGTAGAAACAGGACAATAACAAATTATGCAGTTTTGCGGTAATTAGACATGCTCCTCAGACAAATAGAGAAATTAAAACCTAGAAAATTTCCCAGGCCCTGATGAACTGTTTGCAAGAGTTTTAAAGGAATGTAAAGGAGGAACTTAGCAAACCTTTGGCTAATCTTTTCAACATAATCACTAAAATGGCATAATACCAGATAGATGGAAAAAGCAAATGTAATACATGTACCTATTTACAAGGCAGGTGACAGATTCTTAGCTTCGAACTGTAGACCAATAAGCTTTACCTGGATAGTGGGAAAATTTATGGAATAAATAATTGCCCAGGCAATTCACAGCCCTCTTGAAGGGCATAAATTTATTAATGAATCTAAACACGGTTTAAAAAGAAGCATTTCTGTCTTACGAATTTACTAACTTTTTCACTAAGGGTGTTTGAGGAGGTAGATCATGGCAATGAATATGTATTGTGTATATGGACTTCAGCAAGGCTTTCGATAGAGTTCCACATTAGAGGAGGAAAAAAATCTCTTGGGTAGAAGCATTGTGACAAATAGGCAGCAGAGAGTTTGCCTAAATGGGGAGACACCAGATTGGGGGCACCCTCCACAGGGGTCAATGTTTGGCTCCTTGTTGCTCACAATTTACATAAATGAATAGATGAGGAATAAATAGCGAATTTTGGGAAATTTGCTGATGACATCAAAATAGGCCGTCCAAATTTTATTCTAAAGAGGACATTAGAGCACTCCCGGATGATTTGAATAGACTGATGCAATGGTCAGAGAAGTGGCAGATGCAGTTTAATATAGACAAATGGAAAGTTCTAAATGTTGGAAAGGATAATAACAATGCCACATATAAACTAAATAATGAGATCTTAATATTACTGATGCGAAAAGGATTAAGGAGTTCTGGTTAGCAGTAACATAAAACCAAGACAACAGTGCATTAGTGTTCACAACAAAGTAACAGAATCTTTGGCTTCATATCAAGAAGTATAAATAATAGAAGTCCTCAGGTTTTCTTCAACTTATATACCTTTGGGTTTTGGGCCTCATTTAGTTTATGCTGCCAGTTTGGTCACTGTTTTACAAATGGATATAATCTTGGAAAACAAAAAAAGGGGATGTCAAAGTTGACCCATGTATCAAAAATCTTCCCTATAAGACAGGCTGAGGGCCTTGAATCTGCACTCTCTAGAAAGGATGAATTTTGGGGGGGGGATTTAGGTGTATAAATATAAAAAGGAAAAAATAAAAGGGGTGTAAATAGTGTGTAAAAAATATCTGCCCAACAGGACCACATCAATGGGATTTTAAAAATGGAGAAATTCAGATTCAGGAAGGTATGGAAAGCACTGGGTTTTGGAATAAATTTGGGTAGTGGAAAAAAATCCCAGTCCCGAAGAAAGCTAAGATATTTGTAGTTTTAAAATATTAAGATAATCAAAAGGGGGGTGGGGGGGATGTGAGTTGGCCCTGATTAGGGGTTTGACGGGTTTTGAAGCCTGCTCCTTCCTTTAAGTGGAGGTGACCTAGGGGAGGGCCTTTGGGTCTATACCAGGATTTGACATGGCCACCCCTGCATGGGCCATAGGCCTCTGCAGTTTCCTTCTTTCTTATCTTCTTCATGTGTAGCCCCATCAATCTTTTGACCATCCTTCTAGGGCGGCACCAATTTACTCTATCTGGATGTTTTTGGTTTTCAATCACATATGAACGTGATTTTCCCCATTCTGTTGACAACGGCTGTGGAAAGACTTCACTCGATGAAGTCGCGCCTTCCTGTGTCGGGCCAAAATTTCCCACCCGGGAAATTTATGTGCCCGAGGTCAGAGGTCAGTATGATCACGTCCTAAGCTTCGGGAAAATTTAGTGTGGGTGCTATGAGCACCATGTCCGCTGTGGTTTGAATCTCAGGTTAAAGTGTCGAAGAAGGGGGTTTATTTCTTTGGGAGGAAAATAAAAGCTGAAACTTCGCCTTGGGGTTTTGGGGAGTGAGTTGAATGGTGGGAGCGGGGTGACAAAAGGATACCAAGGAGCTAAAGAGTTGCAGCCGCTTAAGTGGAAAGGGGTTCACAGTTCAGGAAGAAGGAAGAAAGGGAAAGGGTTTTAGAGAAAATGGAAGGAGGAAATCAATTCTCTGTTCTCCAGGGCTAGTGTACTTTAGTGGTTATGAGGTTAAAGGTACCACTGACTTCTTGCTAATCAAAGTAAAAATATTTAATTGTAGGAGATTCTCAGGGAAATATATGGAAAGTGCTTTTTGTAAAAAAGATAGGAAAGGGCAGACAAAGGTTTTTTGCCTCCAGGGGCTGGTGTTGGTGACATAGTCACAGGTTGGATAATATTATGTATAAAGGGAACAAGCCCCTTTTTGCCCAAATCTGGTTAAATGACATCAGGAAAGGGGAGGAGACAGGAGCTGCTGGATAAGTACAGGTCAGTCATAGAAGTTGTCAGGTTTTAAGGAGGGTCCCCGTCATAAGTAAAAATTTGCCTAGAAGGGGGTGGGCAATTAAAGGTTCTAGGGCAATTGGGAAAAATTGCGGCTAGACAGGATTCAAGGAACTTTCAATCCCCTTCATTGTAACTGGAACAAATTTTTTTTGGCAAGCATGATCGTATACAAGGGATAGGGGTTTATATCCTTGGGGGGGAGTGGTTCATTTGCCAATTCATTGAGGGGTCATTGAGATTGCCTAGGAATTTAAAATGATAGATTATAAGGATGGGGGTTTGTGGGAAACAAACAGGCTCAGCATTAGGTTTTAAAACATAAAAATTACCAGGAACCCCAGGGGTTTAAAGACAATATCCAAAATAAAGTTGCTAGTAAAGCAAAGCAGTTGCTTAAAAAAACAAGGAAAATTTTAAAGGGGGAACGTAGACTGCTCCCTTAAGCTTTTCATAAAATAGTAGGGTCTAAAAAAAAAGAGGAGAGCTAAATTACTTGCAGTTCGGTACTTAGATTTATTGCTATAAACAGAGCCCAGGTTCAACTTGAAAGACAGAGAAATGACTTCCGAGCAACATAAAAAGGGTTTAAAAAATATTCACACTGTAGGGTCAAAAAGGGAAGGGTGGTGAATGGCTTGAATGTCAAAAATAATTTTAAAATTTCTGTATTAGACAAGATGTAAGATTTTAAAATTCGGACACAGAAACTTTTGGCTACATTTTCAAGGGTCCCGAAAAGTTAAATTTTTGGGGGTGATTTTTAGGCCCCTAACCTCAAGATAGTGCAGTAAGCTGCTATGGGACGAAATTCATAAGGCATCTAGATATGAAAATGTTGTGAAATGGGAGATTTTAATTTTTGAAAAACTGATTGGAACAATATACAAAAAATCTTGAGTCTAGTGACTTTCATGAACGGTTCAGGATTGCTTTTTTAACATTTGTGACAGAAAAACAAAGGGGAAACAATCTGTTTGACTTGCTTCTTGAAAACAGAGATTTACTAATTTTAAAATCTTGAGGTTAATGATGATTTGGGGGAAGTGATCACAAATCACTTAGTTACAATAACCAATATATGGCTTAAGCGGGGGGGGACTTGGCCTGCCTTGCAGGGCCAGGGGCCTGCTGCAGTATTCCTTTTTTTTCTTATGTTCTTTAAGCTCTGTCCCAGATTCCATTTGGGCCCATTTCATGCACTGAGAAAAACCTGGGGGCTAAATTTGGGGCCTGAATGGGGTCATTTGGTGGTTTTGGGTTGCCAATATGACGTTTTACAGAGCTATTTTCTAGCTCCCAAGAAAAACTTTTTTTCTGAGACAAAATTAGATTCAAAAAAAAAATGATCCAAATTAAAAAGGAGGCATAATAGGCACATCCAAAGGGGGGAAGGGCATTAAAAAATCAATATTTTCCCAATTCAAGAGGGAAATAAAAAAAGGAATAAGAAAAGCAAAAAGGGATTAGAGGCAAAAGATGAAAAGGGTTTCAAAAAACAAAACCGGGAAATCCAGAAGTAAGATTAGGGATATGTTGGGCCCCACTTAAGGAACCAGGTCAGATCATTGACAGTGATAAGAAAATGTGTGAACTTTTTAAGACCCACCTCCCTCAGTTTTTACTTAGAAAATACTAGCAAACCAGAAATAATAATTATGTAGAACGGGACGATAATAAACTATGACATGGGCCTCAGACAAAGAGAGAATTAAAATCTAACAAATCCCCGGGTCCTGATGAACGTTTGAAAAAGGTTTAAAAGGGAAAGTTAAGAGGTACTTAGCCCCCTTTGGTATTTTTTTAAATTATCACTACAAACTGGCATGTCCCGACAAGGGGGCAAATGGCAAATGTAATCCCTTTTTTAAAAGGCAGGGACGGTTCTTAGCTTCGAACTATAGCCCAATAGCTTATTCCATGCGGGTAAATTTAGGGAAAAAATAATTCCCCGAAAAAATTCGTACCCACTTAAAAGGCATAAATTGATTAAGAACTCAATCGGTTTACAGGGGGGTGTTCCGTCTTACGAATTTAAACTTTCTTCATTTGGGGTACTTGGGGAGGTAGATCATGGTATTAAATGTGTATTGGTATAGGGACTTCAAAAGGGCTTATGATAGGTTCCAAACAGAGGCTGTTGGAAAACTTAAAGGGCACATAATAGGAGAAAAAATTTTTTCAGGGGGTAAAGGCATGACCATGTAAACTAAAATAATGTAGATAATGTATTACTTTTGCAAAAAAGGATTTAGGAGTTCTGGTTACAATAATCAAACCAAGACAACAGTCCCTAAGTGTTCACAATATAAATAATGAAGTCCTGGTTGTTTTCAATTCTATGTATCTTTAAATTAGCTTCTTTTGATTATGCTGACATTCTGGTCACCGTATTACAGAAGGGATTAATGCCGGGGAAAACGTAAAAACAGGATGACAAAGTTACCCCCATGTATCGAAATTTCCCTATAAGGATGGGACAAAGGGGGCCCTGAACTGACTCTCTAAAAGGGGTTTAAATTTACGGGGGGATATGAGAGGGGTAAGAATGGAAACAGGGAATTTAAAAAAGTGAGTGTAAATAGCGTGCTAAAAAAAATCTAAAAATAGAAGGGCTCGCAGAAAAAAATTTTTCAAATGGAAAAAAAATTCAAATTAGAAGGATATAGGGGAAAACACTAGTTTGGTAAAGAGTTGTGGATGATGAACAAAATCCCCATCCTCAAGATGCTAAACGGTGTTTTTAAAATAGGGTTTGGGTAAAAAAAATGAGGGGTGTGGGGGGTGTCATTGGACCTGACTAGATTGTGCTACAGGTCTGTGCTGTAATAAATTTGGGGAAATTTACCGACAATTGAAAGTAAAGGACACAATTTTGAAAACTAATGTGACTTTATTGTGTGTGATGAAGGGTTTAAAAAACCCGAAAAGTTAAGATGGACACTTATCAGCATATGGGAATCTTTTCAGGAAACGTTTCGCCACACAGTGGCTCTCCCCAATAAAAAAGGGGAAGGGCCCGTAAGGAGAGGAGGAGAATGGGTAAACAGCCCCTAAACCCGGGAGCGATTGTTCAGCCATCAATCTTGTGAATGTACAATAGGGCCGTAGACGGGGCTTATATACGAGTAAAGCAGATGGAGGGGGGCATAGTGGTACCATCCCTATCGAAGTAGGGTTTCGTCCAAAGGTTGAACAATTTTGGAAAAATTTCTTTGTAAAAGACCCCAGTGCTCCCGTGTTGACAGTTTGATGAAAGGTTTAAAAAACTAGTTTTTCACCTCACTCGGGCCCTTTATATCCCCTCGTGTCCATGTATTTTTTGTAATGGTTTGATAAGCCCCGGGAGAGCGAAACGTTGCCACAATAAATGTCAATTATTGCACTTGGCCCTTTTACTTTACATGGGTCTGAGCAGGTCCTCCCTTAAGTGATGTGTTGACCTCATGGGGTCAGTGACTTAAAGACAGAGTGGGAATTTTACCGCCCTTTCATAGGCCAAAGGCTTTTTTCAGTGTTCATTTTATTTATGTTTTAGGGAAAAAGCACCAGTTACAAAAAAAACGATTTCTAATAAATAGAAATCTCCAGTGGAAAACAAAAGGGGTGCCCTTTTAGCACCCCGTTACGGATTTTTTAAAGTGTCAGTATCCTGGTCCAATTATCCTTTAAATTCATAAATTCAATATCTTCGGATTTAAAAAGGTAGGCTAATAACTAAAGAAATTAAAATTTAATAATTTATTTAAAAACAAAAATTTTCTAGGTGTATATTTTCAAAGAAATTTTATAATCAATTGAATATAATATAGGTTAATTCCCACACTTCTACGTGTAAGTATTTGTGTGTAGGCACATATCAAAATCTTTATGTTTTAAATACCGACGGGACTTTTAGCATTTAATAACATAATACAAAAATACAAGTAAGTTTTTGGTATGAATGCTCAAGTGTTCGCTATGCTCAAGACTCTACTAAGTCAGACTATTTCTGTGAATGAGTTTTTAAAACCAACAACAAAAAGCGACAGAGACGGTTTCTAACAAGGGGGCCCTAAGGAAGACACACTTTTCGGAAGCCAAAAAAACTGAAAAGGGGCAAAACAAAGCAAGCAGCTTTCCCGGTGAGGTGTGAAAACCCCCTACGTAATTGCCCGGATGCGCTCCCCCCAAAAAAAACCCGGGGGGGAAACGACGAAATGATTGTTAAAAAGGGCCCGTCACATTTAACACTGAACTATGACCTGAAAATATATAAATTTTAAAATCCTCCTAAAAAATTAACTAAGAAAATAATAATATAAGCAAAATATTTTGATTTAGCTTTTTCGAAATATAACAATATAAATTATTAACAAAAATAACATTTATACATTGTGACCCCCTTCGGGGCGCAAAACCCCCCCCCTCCCCAGAACGAAAAAGGTCGCCTAGGGTTGCTTAAAAAGAAATAAGAACATAAAAATGTAGGCACTGCAGAAGGCCTACGGCCCATAAGGGGGTCCCTTTTCAAAAAAAACTTACCTAAAGCTACTCAAGAAAAAACTCCCTACCCCCTTTAAAACACCCCCCAGCCCCCCCATCATAATTTGCCCTCTCTTCTTAAAGCTACCAAAGGCCTACCTCTATCCACCCACTGGGAAGATGTTCACCACACAACCTGTTGAAAAACCCTACTTACCTAGTCCCTTTTTAAATTAATTTATCCAACTTTAAAACCATTTTCCTGGTTTTTTCTGGTTCGAACCCCGTACTTTATAAAATCTCCCTTGTTTATGCCCTCATCCATTAAGACGTTTGTGTGCTCTTGGTGGTGACTGACTTTGAGTGCTGACCTTACTTAACTCGTGAAGAAATGTTTGTTTGCTCCCCTGGGGCTGATCTAAAATGCCCTCCATCGAGCAACTTTCCCAAAA
>NC_069439.1:33082266-33229766 GCF_026875155.1 Cherax quadricarinatus
CTTGCTAATTGGAACTAAACTTTCCTCACAAATGATTTATACCTGTCACATCCACAAAATCTTTTTTTTTTTCACTCCTTAGAAATTTCCCCAGCATTAAAACAGGGCTCAAATATTATTTAAATCCCCCCGAATATCTCACTACAACATTTAACGACAATTCTTCGCATTAACATAACCGCTATATTCAGGTATTTTCTCATATTTTTTTTTTTTTACACATTGACTATTTTCTTTCTTTTCACTGATGCCTCAACATTCCACCTACATTTACTCCCTCGTCATTTCTATAATTCGCCTCGTCTATCATACATCTGTCTGGTGACGCATCCATGCTGTCAGTTTTCTGTTGTCTAGATTTTTTTCAACCTCTCATCAACCTGCTCTTACACAGGTAACTTTTAATTTCCCTTTTCACACATCCTTCCAAACTCCTCCACAAACCTTCGCAACTTTTCTATCCCAAAATTACTGTGTCATTGTTAGAGAGCAACTGTAACATCTCCTTATACTAAATAGCAAATAATTAAGCATAATTCATGGAAGAGGATAGCTCCATTATTTTGGATCAAGAGCCTTTACCCACCTTCAAGGCATTCGTCTTGCAGGCTCAGATTTATTATCGTTCAATCACGCACTTCTTCCCACCTCTCAAATATACACACGAAAATCACTCCCTAAGAAAGCAAAAGACTCGGCAGCAGATGCAACATCCCAAGTGAAAAGCAGCGGCGCCACGAGTACACTAAGAGACAACACAGTAAGTGTCAGGGGCCAAAGACTGTTTAACTGTCTGTGGTTCGTACGTCGGTTTGCGTGCCGCCAACATTAACAGCCTGATTGATCAGGCTCTGATTCCACGACGAGGTCTGGTCACAGACCGGGCGGCGGGGGCGTTGATCTCCGAAACCCTCTCCAGGTATACTCCAGGTATACTCCAGGTATACTCCAGGTATACTCCAGGTATACTCCAGGTATACACCAGGTATACTCCAGGTATACACCAGGTATACTCCAGGTATACTCCAGGTATACTCCAGGTATACTCCAGGTATACACCAGGTATACACCAGGTATACTCCAGGTATAATCCAGGTATAATCCAGGTATACTCCAGGTATACTCCAGGTATACTCCAGGTATTATCCAGGTATACTCCAGGTATACTCCAGGAAACACCGGGGATACCCCAGGTTACCCCAGGTATACTCCAGGTATACACCAGGATCCCCAGGTATACCCCGGGTTATCCAGGTTTACTCCAGGTATACCCCAGGTTTTAAAAATTTTTGGGCCTTACCAGCTAAGATAAATTTATAAATTTGAATATAAAAACACTTAGCTGAAAAAGGACAGAAATGTCTACACGCCACCCTGAGACGAGGCTAGAAGCGTCAAAAAACCATCTCAAAGGGCTGTCAAAAAAAAAATTTTGTAAGTATTAAATTACCCGGGGGGGGTGCTATGTCGCTTATTTCATTCGATGATGGTGACAAATATTCTTGTTTGGATCAATGGCCGCATATCACCGGGGTTTATAATTTTTCAAACTCAGAATTTATATCAACTGCGCAGTCAATGTAGTAATCACGGTTAAAACATTCCCGGGGTATATGTATCTCCCCGAAATTCCCCCGGGATATCCGTTGAGTTGTTTGAAGAATAGGTTCTTTGAGAATGCGCACTACACTCTGTTGGATCGCAACATCTTGTTACACTGTTCATCAATAATTGTTCACAAAGTTTCACTGGAGAAGCTGATACACTTCTCTTAAGTGTTTATTGTGGTTTTGGACACTTTGCACACTAACGCACAGATCAGTTTCTTTGCGGGTTACCCGGGGATCAGTGTCACTCTCACTAGAGTCAAAGGGGGGTCTCGCGACGCCACATCCCCCCAAAGCCATTGCCCCCCTAATACACAAAAAAAAAAAACCCCTGACCTAGTACCTTGCTTCCTTGCCACTTCCTGTGAAGCAAAGCAGAAGCTTGTTCTTGCTGTTTAAAGCATAGACAAAAGTCCATATCTTTATTTGGGTTTAATAAAGTGGGAGCAGGTTTTCCCTTAATTGCCCTCCCAAAGTAAAAAATTGTACTGTTCTTAAAAAAAATTCACTTTGAAACACCGCTGTAAGGAGCAGGGTTTCACTTGACTACGTCACATACATTGGATCAATTACTCCTGTAGCAGTAAACAGATGCTCCCCCCCTTCTGAGGGGTTTGGGCCCCCCTCGGGCTGAAAGGGGTGAGGGGGGCGGGGGAAGGGGGCTCATACCCCCTCTGGAAAAATTTCTCCCACTGGGGGGGGGGCCCAGGGTTCGTTGAGGTGAAATTATCATTTAACTTTAATTTAATTTTTCTCACTCGCCCCACTGCGCTTGTTTTTTCTGAAAAGCTTTGTGTGTGGGGTTTCGGGGAGAATCACTAATTTTTTTTTTCAACACTTTTGTAATTCTAACAGATAGTTTTTTTTTTGTCCGCTTATTCATTTCCCCTTTTGCCAAAAACCCATCGACTGTCCTGATGATTCCATTTGCTCAGGATATATGGTCACTTTTTTTCCCAAAAGGGGCCCATTTGGACCTGGCCATCATTGTCGATAACACTATGTACCAGGTTTAAGGATTATGATTTTTCGGAACACCGCTCCATAGAAGTGTTCTCTCAATGAGGGAGTTAGTCTTCTCGCCAAATTTTTCCCAAATTAAATCACTTTATTAAGGGGTTTAAAATTTGTCTGGTTGCTCGGGTTCGTAATAAGTAGGACCTTATGATTTTTTTATTTTTCATGGGAGGAACAGGTTCGGTCTTCGCCATGGGGGGTAAATGGAGGACTTAACACTTCTAAATTGTCCAGATCTCGGTAACATAAGTTAGGGGTCTGTTTTTTGATCTATTTTCTATTTCAGTCAAACTGTACGGAATTCTTCTAAGTCTATTCTAGATGAAGAGTTTTCCTTTAAAAAACTTTTTACAATGCCGATCATTCTTTATAAAATGCCGGCCATGGAGATTTAGGGGGAATGTTCCCCAAAACGACAACGCTTTAAATTCAGTCTGTTGTACTTCGGTTGTCAAAGTCTTGCTTAATAAGCAGCACCAGCAACAAAGTTCGTTGCATTATTAAAACCCATCAGTCTGGGACACCCCCTTCTGGCTGCAAAACCTTCTGAAAAATTTGAAAAAAAGTTTCGCAGACTGCAGTGGTATTCTAGATGTATGCTCTATTTGTAGCACAATGAACAAAAAGGTCACCTTGATGGGAATTTGCCAACTGTTTTGGTTAAAAATTATTGGTCCAGTGTAATCTACACCTGTCACCTCAAATGGGTTATATGAAAAACTCTTTCGAGGGTATGGAGGTGGACTGGTACTGACATATCGCATATCGTATTGACGACAAGAATACAGTCCTTTATTTTTTTTTTTTCAAAATTTTGTCGACCTTGAGGTATCAGTAGGATTGTGAATATGACAAAGTGTGTCAGCTCCCCCACAGAACACGTTACTGTGGGCGTTTGCAAAAACAGTTTTGTTAGCCAAGATTCTTGGGGACATATTGGATTATGGTTCTTTAGGTAGTGAAAAATTTATGAATTCTTCCTCGACATCTTAAAATCTTTTCTGGTCGAGATAAAGTCCTAAAGAATTAATCATGAAGGTTTCTTTGGGGATTTATCTTGTTTTTCTAGAAATTTACTTTGAGAGAAAACATTTTTTGTTTAGTTTCACCCGTATTTAAGGGGGTTCAAGACTTTCATAATCAGGTTTTTTTCCCTTTAATAAATTTAAGAAAAGAGCTGAAACTCTTAAGGTTTCCCCAAAAGAGAGTATTTAGACCCCATCAAGGGACTATTTCGGGTGTGTCTGCAGTATTTACAAATTCTTCTGCGTGTTCAAGCAGACTGTTTCTTTGCTAAGTGAGCTTTTTTTTGCTGGGGCCAGTTATTTTCATTAGAGGCCTTTTTTTCGGCCCCGGGAGCCATAATTTATTATCACAAATTTTTTGAGTGGGACACCACGTGACAACATGTAGTGGATTCTCTTGGGTAGATTTAGATTTTAGTTTTTGCCACCGAAGTGGCTAGTTTTTTGTGCCCCCCATCCATCCTGTGGACGGTGGGCGGAGAGCATATGGATACACAAAAGGCCAGGAACTACCCCAAAGGGGTTAACAGGAATACATATGGATTTATATTACATATCTATGTTCACTTATCTGTTAAAGCAAATTTAGGAAATTTGCTTAGTATATCGGGTATCTTTTTTCATTAATAAATATCTTGAATGTCACATAGGTTATTTTACTGTCTGTCTCTGTATTCCCAATAAGGTGGAAATTAAAGCACATGGTTAAAGAGATGACCAATGCCTGATCACAAATTTTAAATTTTATTTTGATCATCATTGTGTGTCTCCAAACTCCCGAGGTACTTGTAACCAACTAACCCGGCCCACTACAACATCAGTCAGTTCCATTGAAAGTTGCTCCATAAACATACTTATCTACGTTCATGTTTCATAGTGGGTTATGATTACTCAGGCTTCAACTGCTTCCTTATCTCTTGGGTAGAGAGTGGAGAAAGAGATAATCTTCTGATTCTTTTATTTCTGACTCTGTTCTGTACATAGCCCAACTTACTCTTTTTTATTTCTTAACCACTGGAGAACTCCCTCATTATCACCCCAGCCCCGGTTTTTTAAATAGTGAGATGATCAAGTACTTTTTTGAGTAGACAGCTAATTTTGTACCTACATAGAGGCTGTCGTTCCAATTGGGGTACTGTTCTGCCCTTAAGGGTGTCCCTGGCCTTTGAAGAAAATTAGTGTACTTCCTTCAGTTTTCCATGTAAGCTACACGCCAAAACCTTTGGTTGAGATCACAGAACACATGTAATGTTTTACTTGTTTCCCTCTTGACCTATTTGTTGGGAAATTTTAAATTTTGATGAAAGTTTTTTAAAACCCCTTGGGATATTTACCCCATCTTGACTCATTTCTAGAGGCAAGTTCTCTCCCATCCAATTTTGGTTTTCCCAGCATCTTGCAAAGCTTTTTTTCCCTTTTTATGGTAATTGGTGAGACAAAGTCCTAGGGATCAAAACTTGTGATACCTTGACGTAAACTATTTTTTTAGTGATGTACGCATGTTTTATTGTTTACCCTTTTGGTCAAATATTTTCCTGTGTTTTCCCAATTAAGTCCCAGCATATTTTTGAAATCAGGAATTTCAGTTTCAGGGAAATTTTTTTGATAAGTTCCCTTAAATTGTTTTTGAATTTGTTTCCCCATCCCTTTGAGGGAATTTGCTTCTTTCATCTCCTTGTTAGCTTCTCTGTATAAGGATTTTTAAATCCTCCCCTTTATTCACAGTACCTTGAAGATTGCCACATAGAAAAATTTTCTTTTAAAATTTCTTTTGGGGGGCTTTTAGATTTCTTCAAAGTGTATTTAGAGTAGTTTTAAAAAGAATGGAGAGGGGGTTTTCACCAAATAATATGATTTCCCCCCCCCCCCCCTGTTTTCAAAGGACTTTGAGGTCATGTGGATTTTCAGGCACAAAGTGTTTATAATCTCTATCTATTTTTGTAGTCCTACTCTTAAGAAAGGCTTGGAAATATCAGCCTTTTTTAAGCATTGGGTTTGTGCGAAATTTCTAAGAACGTTCCAAATTTTCAGTTATGAGGGGGCCGGTCATCAGGGGCAGTCTTAAGGGTTTTACTCTTTTTTTGCAGTTTCGCTGCAATTATATACAACCGTAGTGGAGGGTTTGGGTTTTAGAATCTTTTCTGACTCCTGGTGCGGGGGATAATGAGCTTCTGTCTTCAATTTATCTTCGAATTTCCCCAAGAATTTATTTTCCAACTGTTCTTGTATGTATTATCAAGACAGTCAGTAGCTCTGGATTCTTCCTGGTATGTATTTTGCTTTTCTGTCCCATAGCCATGCGTAATTGCTGGCAGATGTGGTGGATTTAAATTTTCCCTGGTAACCCAACCCAATTGTCCTTTTATATTTGACAGTGTCCAAAAATTTTGGTTTTTAAGTCTGGACTTTGGGGTTGGTTTTTTTTTCATCATACCTACGACTAAATCCCACAAATTACAACTTTTTCATTCATTTCTTCCCCTAAAAGATAATTTTTTCTGTGGTACATGATCGGGCTATTCTCGTAATAGTACACTTTCCACTGAATCAATTTTCAGTTCTTTCCCACTTTGAGAGGGGGAATGGGACCCCATATCATGTGGCCCCTGCTGTTTTTGCAAGTGAACATCTGTTTACTTTTATATTTTTGCACAAAACTTTATAATAATCACTTCCAATGATTAAATCAATTTGGAAATAATTGTGTTCGTCTGTAGTCAGTAGGTAACTTTACCTTAGCTGCTTTCGTGCTGCAACTGTTTTTTAAACCCTGGATTGCACAGATTAGGAAAAAATCTACTCCCCACGCTTCTACGCTTTTTCCTGTTTCCTGACCAACAGTGTTTTTTGGCTAGGTCATAGTCTGTTTACCAGAAATTTTGGAAAAAAAAAAGCTATATTAACTGTATTTTGGCTAGGGTTGTTTTTTTTCAGTTTCGCAACATGTTCTTTTATGAGGACCTTTGTGGCCTTGATCAAATAGTGTTAGCACTTGGTTTTGTGTAATTTTTTATAAAATGAACTCAAGAAGGGGAGAGAGTTGTTTTTTAAAATTATCTTCCATTTATGCTGTTGCTTGTTGACTTCGGGTTTCTGGGGGAAGTCTTCGCGTTCAGCAAAAGTATTTGGGCATAAAGCTGTTTTTGATGCAAAACCCGCATTTTTAAAACAATTTTTCATTTTAGCATTTAAACCCCCCTTGTGTTTACCTAAACCTTGATGGGGATCTTTTCAGCTGATGAACACGTTTTTTACGTGCCTCCATGATGTGTTTGATACAATACTGTGCCCCAAAGTGTTCCCTCACAAAGTCAATTTTTTGGGGTACGTTTTTTATGACGTCTGTTTCTGTCTTTGTATTCACGCTTTATAAAAGCCTATAGGGATTTCCATTATGTGGTTTTGTGGGAGTAGTTTTTATTTTTTATACTGGTTGAAGGTTTTTTTATCCCCCGATTTTTGGGGTTTTTCATCTTTTCTCGTTGCTTGCATGCATGAAAAATATTGTTTGTAAACCCTTGCTAATTTCCTACAGTGAAATAGCGTTTATTGAACAATATTTTAAACGTTCAAAAGTTTGTGGGGACAAATTATCTTTTACAATACCCACTATAAACCAATCCCATTGCCCTTTGGTCATATTTAGCATCTAGAAACTGGCTATGCTAATGTGATTCTAAATGCCGTAAGCTGAAAAAAAAATGTTTGGGGGTTTTAAGTTTTATTTAAGATGCAGGGCTAAAATCTGGCCTTGTCAGCATCAAGTAATTGTTGCTAAGAACGAAGGTATTTGATAATTGCCCTTTGACCCCGGAAATGACTTAATTTCATAGGGTTTCCCTTCACAAAAACATTTAAGGTAATTGAACTTAGCAATCTCATCTAGTCAGTTGGAATTTATATGGATTTTAAACCCACTAATGAATTCTTCTAATTATGACCCTTTGGGAAAAAAGGTAATGCAAAGTAGGTAAGTTGGTAATGGGCACTTGTTGTTGTTACAGGTGTAACAGGTGTTTTACCCCTAGGTAGGTCTCTGTGACAGAGTTTTACGGAGATAGCTGTACTCCTGTCCACCCTTTAAATTTTTGATCATAAAAAATATCCAAAAAATTTTTAAATTTCATCCTCAGAGGATTGATTCAAGAATTTATTTTCATAAGTGTATGTCTGAATTAATTATTTCCATAGTTGTGTAAAAAATTAAAAATTTTTACCTCAAGATCATCAAAATCTATGTTTGTATCTTGAGTTAATCCTTACAGGGCTGAAATTAGATTTCTATTGTGTAATCTTAGTCTGTAAAGACTGAAACTGAGTTTTTAAAAAAGCCTTTTTTAAAGGTAACTGAAAAAATTTTGCACCACACTTAGAGTGTTTAAAAAAAAACTGTTTTCTATAGCAGTGAGTTTTTGTTAGCTTAAAATCAGAATAATCGGTCAGACACTACTGCCCCCTAAGCTTAACCTAGGGGCAAGCCATGAAAGGGGACACAGACTGTGGTGGTGTTTAGGCTTGAGTTTGTGTGTAGCCGACCCCGTGATTAATCGTAAATAACAATGTTATACACTCATTCATATACACTATAAATGTCACTGTATAACTGTAAAACACACGTGAATATTTTTACACATATATAATTTTTACTGTTAAAAATTATTTGAAAGTTTTAAATTTTTATTTAAGTTCCCTTTTAAAATTAAAAAGGTAGATCTATAAGAAACAAACTTTTAAAACCCAACTTGTCTCTTAATTTCTGTCTTAAACATTTAAACACTGTGTATATTTATACACTCAGGGGCAAAATAACTTGGGTTGTTGTCTTAATCAGCAATTTCGAGTTGGGAGCGTTGATGGAGGGTGCCGGATCCATCCCCATCTTTTTGTTGGGTGGTCCCCAGCTCCCATTTTTGTTGGTGAAAGTGGGTGGTGCCCGTTTTCTTTTTGGGTGCCCCTTCTCTGTGATTTAGTCTGGAGGGATCCTTTTTTTATGATTTTTTTTATTGTAAAAAAACTAGTTTTAAGTTTTTTCGAAGGACCTTTGGTCTGGTTATTTGTACACTGAGTACAACATATTTGGGCCACGTGTGGTTTTATCCCCGGTTCGAGGACCAATTTTGTTTTAAGATATTGGCCTTTCCGCAGATTAAATTTTAAAAAATTTTAAAATGAACACTTAGCTGATAAAGGACAGCAAAAGTCTCACAGCCGCCCCTGCAGACGAGGTTAGAAGCTGTTTGAAACCCTCTCCAAAAGGGCTGTCAAAAAAATATAATTTTTGTATATAAATTTCATAGGGGGTGTTATGTCAGCATATTTTATTCGATGATGGCTGATGATATACTTACTTTTTTGGACTAAAATTTCACATATCACCGGGGGGTTTTTGATAAGTTTCTAACCACGAATTTATACTCACCTGCGCGTCAAAGTGTACATCAGAGTTGAACATTCCTGGGTTATGTATTGACCCCTTTTAATTACGCCCGGATATCCCTTGAGTTGATTGAAGAAATAGTGTTCTTTGAAGAATGTCGCACTACACTCTGTTGGATCGCAACACTCGTTGTTACACTGTTCATCAATAATTGTTCACACAAAGTTATCACTGGAGAAGCTGATCACACTTCTCTTAAGTGTTTATTGTGGTTTATGAGACACTTTGTTCACACTAATGCACAGATCAGTGTTCTTTGCTGGTTATCCTGGCGTCAGTGTCACTCTCACTAGAGTCAAAGGTGGTCTCGCGATGCCACACCGCCCCAAGCCGTTGCTCCCCTAATACACACAAAAAAACGCTGACCTAGTACTTTGCTTCCTTGCCACCTCCTCGATGAAGCAAAGCAGAATGCTTGATTCTTGCTGTCTTAAGCATAGACAACAACGTCCACTATCTTTACTATGGTAATAAAGTGGGAGCAGGATTTTCCTTAATTGTCCTGCTAAAGTAAGAATGTACTGTCTCTTATAAAAATACACTTTGCAACACCGCTATAAGGAGCAGAGGTCACTTGACTACGTCACATAACATCTGTGATCAATTACTCACTGTAGCAGTAAACAAGACACTCGCCCCTTCTGAGAGGGCTTGGCCCCTCAAGGCTGAAAGGGGCTGAAGGGGGCTGATACCCCCTTCCTGGAGAAAATTTCTCCACACCAGGTATACACCAGGTATACACCAGGTATACTCCAGGTATACTCCAGGTATACTCCAGGTATACTCCAGGTATACTCCAGGTATACACCAGGTATACACCAGGTATACACCAGGTATACTCCAGGTATACTCCAGGTATACTCCAGGTATACACCAGGGATACTCCAGGTATACTCCAGGTATACTCCAGGTATACTCCAGGTATACTCCAGGTATACTCCAGGTATACACCAGGTATACTCCAGGTATACTCCAGGTATACTCCAGGTATACACCAGGTATACTCCAGGTATACTCCAGGTATACTCCAGGTATACTCCAGGTATACCCTGGCAACAATCTCTTTTACATTCCCTTCTATATTAACAGCCTGAACTATAAATGTTATGCTATCAGAGCAACATCCCACACTTCGTTTTAAGGAAAATGGTCCAATTTTATCCTAGACTCCCAGAACAGGTCGCTTTAGGGTCCTTCGTTTCCGTGTTGATTCTGTCACCTAAATCATTAAGGAATCTGAGAGCACACTTGTCCCATGCTGTGCGGGTCTCTGACCCTAGTGGACGAAGTTATAGCATGATGCCAGCTCAATGAAATTGTTGATCTTCTGGGTCTCCCTGAAACTGCCAGCATCACCTTCTTCAGCTTCAGAGTATTGTAAGTAACTGCCAGGCAACGTAAACACTGAGGTCAGTAATCACTTGTGGTCATACCTGCCCTAAGCTGTCTGGGACTAACGTGGAGTGTAACCTAGCAACATGGCTTATTGTAGTGTTTTAGAATCTCACGTTAAAGTGTTGAAGAAGGAGATTCTACTTCTTCAGGAGGAAAATAGGAGGCTGAAGCTTCGTCTAGATGGTTTGGGAGCGAGTGTGAGATGGTTGTAGCTGGTGAGCAGGAAAAAGTTACCAGCAGTGATTTAGAGAGTGGCATCCACTTTAAGTGGAAAGTGGTTTATAATTTAGGAAAAAAAAAAGGAAAGGAAAAAAGGGTTAATAGAGAAAGTGAACTTAAAAGACCTTTCCCGGACGTTACTTCAGGATTAGTGAGTTAAAATTACTATCCTCCCCTGCTTATCAAGGTAAGAATTTTTAAAATTTGAAAGGAGATTTTGGGGTAAGATTAGGGGGGCATTCTTTTTGTAAAAGAGATAGAAAGGTCAACTGAGGGTGTGCCCCCCAGGAGTGGTGTTGAAACCATTTAGCAGGTTGGATAATTTTATGTCAGGCAATGGGAAAAAGCCCCTTATCTGTCTTGTGTGGTGTAAATGACATCAGGAATGGGGGGAGACAGGAGTGCTGGAAGTATGATCAGCCATAGATGTAGCAGGGCAAAGGGGGGACTCAAACAAAAGAGCATCTTGCCTAAAAGGGAGTGAGCAATGAAAGGGTGTTTTGGGCAATTTGGTATAAAAATTTCTAGTTAGAAGGTACTGATGGAAAATTTCATTCCTTTATTTAAAACTGGGACATATTCTTGGGAAATTTAATATGTAGCAAGGGGTCGGTTCATCTCTCGGGGGTGGGTTTGCATTACCCAAATCAGTTTAGGGGTATTTGGGGACTTTCTAGGACTTTTAAAATGATAGATTATAAAGGTATAGGTGTCTGTGGGAAACAATCAGGCTGCAGTATTAGGGTTGAAAACAGCAGCTATAACCAGGATACCTCAGGGATATGTTTCAAAGAAAATATTCAAAATAAAGTTGCTAGTAAAGGCAAAGCAATTGTTCAACAAACAAAGATAGATAGTAGAGGGCAATGAGTGACTAGCTCACTTAAGGTTTACTATACAAATAGTAGGAGTCTAAGAAATAAGATAGATGAGCTAAGATTAATTGCAAGTGCAGGAAATATAGATATTTTTGCTATAACAGAGACCTGGTTCAATTTGAAAGACAGAGAAATGCTTTCTGAATGCAACATACAGGGTTATGAACTAT
Organism: Cherax quadricarinatus; assembly: GCF_026875155.1. Lineage (NCBI taxonomy): Eukaryota > Metazoa > Arthropoda > Malacostraca > Decapoda > Parastacidae > Cherax > Cherax quadricarinatus. The sequence continues at coordinate 33,094,015 of NC_069439.1, forward strand.
TCCATTCTGATAGCGCCAACAGGTAGGGTGGTTGAGTGGCCATGAATGTTAGGGATAATTTAAATTGTTGTGTTAGACAAGATATAAGAATAGAAACTTCAGACACAGAATCTGTTTGGCTACAGTTTCTCGAGGCTCGTGAAAAGTTAATTTTGGGTGTGATTTATTGGCCCCCAAATCTTCATAGATAGTGCAGTAAGCTGCTATGGGAAGAAATTCATAAGTCATCTAGATATGAAAATGTTGTGTTAATGGGAGATTTTAACTTTAGACAAACTGATTGGAACAATATGACAGGAAATCTTGAGTCTAGTGACTTTCTTGATACGGTTCAGGATTGCTTTTTATAACAGTTTGTGACAGAACCAACTAGAGGAAACAATCTGCTTGACTTAGTTCTTGCCAACAAAGAGTCACTAATTAATAATCTTGAGGTTAATGATGAGCTTGGGGAAAGCGATCACAAATCACTTAGTTTCAACATATCATGGAATTACCCAGATAACTGCAATCAAGTCTCTGTCCCAGACTTCCACTTGGCTGATTTCATGGCACTGAGAAATTACCTGGGTGGGCTAAATTAGGGTCAGGTTGGTGGTGTTGGTTGACAATATGACGTTTTTGAGAGCATAGTTCCTAGCAGGGAAATTAGATCAAGAAAAATGATCTCAGTGGTCAAAAGAGGCATATATAGGTGCATCAAAGAGGGGAGGGGCAGTTAAGAAATAAATATATTCAGTTAAAGAGAGACATAAAAAAGAAAGGAAAAGAAAAGCTAAAAGAGATTATGAGGTTAAGGTTGCAAGGCACTCAAAGACTAACCCAAAAGGGTTCTTTGAGGTATACAGAAGTAAGATTAGGGACAAGACTGGCCCACGTAAGAGTAACTTTGGTCAGATCACTTACAGTGATAAGGATATGTGTGAAATTTTCAATACTTACTTCCTCTCAGTTTTTACCCAGGAAGATACTAGTGCAATTCCAGAAATAATAAATTATGTAGAACAGGACAATAACAAATTATGCACGATTGCGGTAATTAGACATGCTCCTCAGACAAATAGAGAAATTAAAACCTAGCAAATTCCCAGGCCCTGATGAACTGTTTGCAAGAGTTTTAAAGGAATGTAAAGAGGAACTTAGCAAACCTTTGGCTAATCTTTTCAACATATCACTACAAACTGGCATAATACCAGATAGATGGAAAATAGCAAATGTAATACATGTACCTATTTACAAGGCAGGTGACAGATTCTTAGCTTCGAACTGTAGACCAATAAGCTTTACCTGGATAGTGGGAAAATTTATGGAATAAATAATTGCCGAGGCAATTCACAGCCATCTTGAAGGGCATAAATTTATTAATGAATCTAAACACGGTTTTACAAAGAAGCATTTCTGTCTTACGAATTTACTAACTTTTTTCACTAAGGTGTTTGAGGAGGTAGATCATGGCAATGAATATGATATTGTGTATATGGACTTCAGCAAGGCTTTCGATAGAGTTCCACATTAGAGGAGGAAAAAAAATCTCTTGGGTAGAAGCATTGCTGACAAATAGGCAGCAGAGAGTTTGCCTAAATGGGGAGACACCAGATTGGGGGCACATCCACAGGGGTCAATGTTTGGCTCCTTGTTGCTCACAATTTACATAAATGACATAGATGAGGGAATAAATAGCGACATATGCAAATTTGCTGATGACATCAAAATAGGCCGTCCATTTCATTCTAATGAGGACATTAGAGCACTCCAGGATGATTTGAATAGACTGATGCAATGGTCAGAGAAGTGGCAGATGCAGTTTAATATAGACAAATGGAAAGTTCTAAATGTTGGAAAGGATAATAACAATGCCACATATAAACTAAATAATGTAGATCTTAATATTACTGATTGCGAAAAGGATTAAGGAGTTCTGGTTAGCAGTAACATAAAACCAAGACAACAGTGCATTAGTGTTCACAACAAAGCTAACAGAATCTTTGGCTTCATATCAAGAAGTATAAATAATAGAAGTCCTCAGGTTGTTCTTCAACTCTATATATCCTTGGTTGGGCCTCATTTAGATTATGCTGCACAGTTCTGGTCACTGTATTACAGAATGGATATAAATGCTCTGGAAAACATACAAAGGAGGATGTCAAAGTTGATCCCATGTATCAGAAATCTTCCCTATAAGGACAGGCTGAGGGCCTTGAATCTGCACTCTCTAGAAAGGCATAGAATTAGGGGGGATGTGATTGAGGTGTATAAATATAAAACAGGAATAAATAAAGAGGATGTAAATAGTGTGCTAAACATATCTAGCCTAGACAGGACTCACATCAATGGATTTAAGCTGGAGAAATTCAGATTCAGGAAGGATATAGGAAAGCACTGGTTTGGTAATAGAGTTGTGGATGAGTGGAACAAACTCCCGAGTACCGTCATAGAAGCTAAGATATTGTGTAGTTTTAAAAATAGGTTAGATAAGTACATAAGTGGGTGTGGGTGGATGTGAGTTGGACCTGACTAGCTGGTGCTACTGGTTCAGAAGCCATGCTCCTTCCTTAAGTGGAGGTGACCTGACTGGGAGGGCCATTGGTCTATACCAGGAGTTGACATGGACCAGCCTGCATGGGCCAGTAGGCCTACTGCAGTGTTCCTTCTTTCTTATCTTCTTACATGTGTAGTCCCATGCAATCTTTTGACCATCCTTCTAGGGCGGCACCAATTACTCTATCTGGATGCTTTTGGTTTCAATCACACTATGATACGTGATATTCCCATTCTGTTGAGCAACGGCTGTGGCAAGACTTCACTCGATGAAGTCAGCGCCTTCCTCGTGTCTGGCACAATTCCCATCCGGGAATTATGATGCCCTGAGGTCAGAGGTCACGTATGATCACTGTCCTAAGCTGTCTGGAAATTAGTGTGGGGTGCTACTGAGCACCATGTCCTGCTGTGGTTTGGAATCTCAGGTTAAAGTGTCGAAGAAGGAGGTTCTACTTCTTTGGGAGGAAAATAAGAAGCTGAAACTTCGCCTTGATGGGTTTGGGAGTGAGTGTGAGATGGTGGGAGCTGGTGACGAAAAGGATACCAGCAGTGAGCTAAAGAGTTGCAGCCGCTTCAAGTGGCAAGCGGTTCACAGTTCAGGAAGAAGGAAGATAAGGAAGGTTAATAGAGAAGATGTGAAGGCAGGAAATCAATTCTCTGTTCTCCAGGACTAGTGTACTTTAGTGGTTAGTGAGGTTAAAGGTACCACTGACTCTCTTGCTAATCAAAGTAAGAATATTCTAATTGTAGGAGATTCTCAGGTAAGATATATGGACCGTGCTTTTTGTAAAAGAGATAGGAAGGTCAGACAGAGGTTATGCCTCCCAGGAGCTGGTGTTGGTGACATAGTCAGCAGGTTGGATAATATTATGTCAGGTAATGGGAACAAGCCCATTATCTGCCTAAGTGCTGGTGTAAATGACATCAGGAAGGGCAGGAGACAGGAGCTGCTGGATAAGTACAGGTCAGTCATAGAAGTTGTCAGGTCTAAGGGAGGGATCCCAGTCATAAGTAACATCTTGCCTAGAAGGGGAGTGGGCAATTAATGGATGTCTAGGGCAATTGGTATAAATTGCTGGCTAGACAGGTATTGCAAGGAACTTGCAATCCCATTCATTGATAACTGGAACAAATTCTATGGCAAGCATGATCTGTATACAAGGGATAGGGTTCATATCTCTGGGGTTGGAGTGGTTGCATTAGCCAATTCAGTTGAGGGGGTCATTGATGACTTGCCTAGGAATTTAAACTGATAGATTATAGAGGTATGGGTGTTTGTGGGAAACAATCAGGCTGCAGCATTAGGTTTGAAAACATAAGATATTACCAGGATACCCCAGGGATATGTTTAAAGACAATATCCAAAATATAGTTGCTAGTAACGCAAAGCAGTTGCTTAAAAAAGCAAGGAGAGATAGTAAAGGGCAACGATAGACTAGCTCCCTTAAGCTTTACTATACAAATAGTAGGAGTCTAAAAAATAAGATGGATGAGCTAAAATTACTTGCAAGTTCAGGTACTATAGATATTATTGCTATAACAGAGTCCAGGTTCAACTTGAAAGACAGAGAAATGACTTCCGATTGCAACATAAAAGGTTATAAACTATTCCACACTGATAGGGTCAACAGGAAGGGTGGTGAAGTGGCTATGAATGTCAGAGATAATTTAAATTGCTGTATTAGACAAGATGTAAGATTAGAAACTTCGGACACAGAATCTGTTTGGCTACAGTTTCTCAAGGATCCTGAAAAGTTAATTTTGGGTGTGATTTATAGGCCCCCTAACCTTCATAGATAGTGCAGTAAGCTGCTATGGGACGAAATTCATAAGGCATCTAGATATGAAAATGTTGTGATAATGGGAGATTTTAACTTTAGACAAACTGATTGGAACAATATGACAGGAAATCTTGAGTCTAGTGACTTTCATGATACGGTTCAGGATTGCTTTTTATAACAGTTTGTGACAGAACCAACTAGAGGAAACAATCTGTTTGACTTGCTTCTTGCCAACAGAGATTTACTAATTAATAATCTTGAGGTTAATGATGAGCTTGGGGACAGTGATCACAAATCACTTAGTTACAATATATCCAATATATTGGCTTAAGCCGGTAGGGGACTTGGACCTGCCTTGCATGGGCCAGTAGGCCTGCTGCAGTATTCCTTTTTTCTTATGTTCTTAAGTCTCTGTCCCAGACTTCCACTTGGCCGATTTCATGGCACTGAGAAATTACCTGGGTGGGCTAAATTGGGATGACCTGAATATGGGTCAGTTTGGTGGTGTTGGTTGCCAATATGACGTTTTACAGAGCATAGTTCTAGCTGCCAAGACAACTTTTGTTCTGAGTACGGAAATTAGATTCAACAAAAATGATCTCAAATGCTCAAAAGAGAGGCATATATAGGCACATCCAAAGAGGGGAAGGGCAGTTAAGAAATCAATATATTCAATTCAAGAGGGAAATAAAAAAAGGAATAAGAAAAGCAAAAAGGGATTATGAGGCTAAAGATGCAAAGGATTCGAAAACTAATCCTGGTATCCAGAAGTAAGATTAGGGATATGTTAGGCCCACTTAAGAGTAACTCAGGTCAGATCATTGACAGTGATAAGAAAATGTGTGAACTTTTCAAGACCTACCTCCTCTCAGTTTTTACTTAAGAAGATACTAGCAACATTCCAGAAATAATAAATTATGTAGAACAGGACGATAATAAACTAGTGACATGGGCCTCAGACAAAGAGAGAAATTAAAATCTAACAAATCCCCAGGTCCTGATGAACTGTTTGCAAAGGTTTCAAAGGAATGTTAAGAGGTACTTAGCACACCTTTGGCTATTCTTTTCAATATATCACTACAAACTGGCATAGTGCCAGACAAGTGGCAAATGGCAAATGTAATACCTATTTACAAGGCAGGTGACAGGTTCTTAGCTTCGAACTATAGACCAATCAGCCTTATTCCATAGCTGGTAAATTTATGGAATCAATAATTGCCGAAGAAATTCGTAGCCATCTTGAAAGGCATAAATTGATTAATGAATCTCAATACGGTTCTACAGAGGGGTGTTCCTGTCTTACGAATTTACTAACTTTCTTCACTTGGGTACTTGAGGAGGTAGATCATGGTATTGAATGTGATATTGTGTATATGGACTTCAGTAAGGCTTATGATAGAGTTCCAAATCAGAGGCTGTTGAGAAAACTTAAAGCACATGGAATAGGAGATGAAATTTTTTCATGGGTAAAGGCATGACACATGTAAACTAAATAATGTAGATAATAGTATTACGATTTGCGAAAAGGATTTAGGAGTTCTGGTTAGCAATAATCTGAAACCAAGACAACAGTGCCTAAGTGTTCACAATATAAATAATAGAAGTCCTCAGGTTGTTCTTCAATTCTATGTATCTTTGATTATGCTTCATTTAGATTATGCTGTACAGTTCTGGTCACCGTATTACAGAATGGATATAAATGCTCTGGAAAACGTACAAACGAGGATGACAAAGTTGATCCCATGTATCAGAAATCTTCCCTATAAGGATCGACTAAGGGCCCTGAATCTGCACTCTCTAGAAAGGCGTAGAATTACGGGGGGATATGATTGAGGTGTATATGAATGGAAAACAGGAATTAATAAAGTGAGTGTAAATAGCGTGCTAAAAATATCTAACATAGATAGGACTCGCAGAAATGGTTTCAAATCGGAAAAATTCAAATTTAGGAAGGATATAGGAAAGCACTAGTTTGGTAATAGAGTTGTGGATGAGTGGAACAAACTCCCGAGTACCGTCATAGATGCTAAGACGTGTAGTTTTAAAACTAGGTTGGATAAATACATGAGTGGGTGTGGGTGGGTGTCAGTTGGACCTGACTAGATTGTGCTACTAGGTCTGATGCGATTGTAATAAAGTTGGTAGAATTACCGACAATATGTAAAGTAAAAGGACACAAGTGCAACTAATGTGACATTTATTGTGGCAACGTTTCGCTCTCCAGGAGCTTTATCAAGCCATTACAAACAATACATGGACACAGAGGGTATATAAAGGCTCAGAGTGAGGTGAATACTAGTTTTTCAAACCATTCATCACAACTGTCAGACACGGCAGCATCATGGGGTCTTGTTACAAAGAATTCTTCAACACTTGTTCAACCTTTGGACGAAGACCTACTTCGACTAGTGGATGGTACCACTATGACCCCGCCTCCATCTGCTTCACTACAGTATATAAGCCACGTCTACGGCCCTATGCTGTACATTCTACAAGATTGATGGACTGAACACATCGACTCCAGGTTGAGGGACTGATTACCTCATTCTCCTCCTCTCCTTACGCCTTCCTCTTTGTATTGGACTGATGAAGCCACTGTGTGGCGAAACGTTTCCTGAATAAAGATTCCCATATGCTGCATAAGTGTCTCAATCTTCAACTTGTCGGTTTTTCAAACCATTCATCACACACAATAAATGTCACATTAGTTGCACTTGTGTCCTTTTACTTTACATAGGTCTGATGCAGTGCTCCTCCCTTAAGTGATGTGTCTGACCTCACTAGGTCAGTGAGCTTAAGACAGAGTGGGAATTGGACCTGCCTTACATAGGCCAGAAGGCTTTTTGCAGTGTTCATTCTATCTTATGTTCTTAGGTAAATGCACCAGTTACAAAAAACGCGATTTCTAATAAGCATAGAAATCTCCAGTGAATACTAGAAAGGACTGCCCTTCTAGCATCCAGCCTGTTACCGGATTTTTGTAACAAGTAGTCAGTATCCTGGTCCAATTATCCATTAGAATTCAGTAAGATTCAATAGTGCTTCAGGATTACAACTGGTAGGCTACTAACTAAAGAAATTAAAATTTAATAAGTTTATTAATAACAAAATTGTCTAGGTGTATATTATCAAAGTAAATTATAGTAATCAATTGAATATAATATAGGATATAAGTTCCTACACTTCTCACGTGTACAGTAGTATTGTGCTGTAGGCACATATCACATCTTTATGGCTTTTAAGTACCGACTGGTACATTGTTAGCATTTAATAACATAATACAAATATATACAAGTAAGTTTGTGTGTATGTAAGTGCTCTAAGTAGTTCGCTATGTCTCAAGACTCTACTAAGTCTAGACTATGTTCTGTGAATAGAGTTTCACAGAACCAACAACAAGAAAGCGACAGAGACGATCTTCTAACAAGGGCCAGTAAGGAAGACACATCTTGTCGGAAGCCAAGCAAAACTGAAAAGAGGGCAAATCAAAGCAAGACAGTCTTACCCAGGTGAGGTGTGATCACCCCCATCACGTAATTGCTCCGTGATGCTGCTGCCCAGCAACACAGAAGCCGGCAGGGTAACGAGCGAAATGATTGTTAGAAAAGGCCGTCAGCTATTTAACACTCGAACTATGAGCACTGAATAATATATAAATGTTACATCCTACCTAATAATATAACTAAGTCAAATAATAATATAAAGCAATATATTTATGATTTAGCTATTATCGCAAATATAAGCAATATAAAATTATATGAACAGAAAATATACATTATATACATTGTGACCCATTCAGGGGTCGCAACACCCCCCCCCTCCCCAGCACGACAAACGGTCGCACTAGGAGTTGCGTTAATAAGAACATAAGAACATAAGAATGTAGGAACACTGCAGAAGGCCTACTGGCCCATACGAGGCAGGTCCTTATCAAAACGACATCTACCTAAAGCTACTCAAGAAATAACTCCCGTACCCCTTAACACCAATCAAACCCAGCCCCTCCCACTCATATATTTGTCCAGTCTCTTCTTAAAGCTACCAAAGGTCCTAGCCTCTATCACCCCACTGGGAAGACTGTTCCACGCATCTACAACTCTGTTAGAAAACCAGTACTTACCTATGTCCTTTCTAAATCTAAATTTATCCAACTTAAATCCATTATTCCTGGTTCTTACCTGGTTCGACACCCTCAGTACTTTATTAATGTCTCCCTTGTTTATGCCCGTCATCCACTTAAGACCTGTTTGTGTGCTCTTGAGTGGTGACCTGTACTTTGAGTGCTGACCTGTACTTAACTCTGTGAAGAAGTGTCTTGTTTGCTCCCGTGGACTGATCTAAGATGCCCTCCATCGAGCAACTTTACCAGCAACTTAAGGAAGAATTGAGGGCAGCGAAGATAGAGATACGGCGATTGACCGAGGAAAACAAGAGGATTCGTAGTAGTCCTCTTGTTTTGAGTCCTCAGGTCAAGAAGGGATCGTGGTCAGTGGCTGGACAGCAGGGGACGACGAAGTTGACGATCAAGAAGACGAATGGAAAGCCAGAAACGATGAAGAAGAAAGAGACTGCTGTGGAAACTCCCGTGGAAACCTCCAACGCATTCTCGGTGCTACCCGACGAATGTGAGTCTACTACTGGGATCGTCACGACGAACGACAACAAGGAAGGTAAGAATATTGTTGTTGTTGGGGATAGCCAGGTTAGATACATGGATAGGGCATTCTGCTTAAAGGACAGGAGTAGGAGACAAAGGGTATGCTTTCCTGGGGCTGGGATGGAGGACATTGTTAGCCGGCTTGACAACATCATGAACGGTAATGGGATCAATCCTATTATTTGCCTCAGTGCTGTGAGGCAATGATGTAGGCAAGCGTAGAAGTGAGGATTTAGTTAGAAAGTTCAGGACAGCTATAGACATGATTAGGAAGAAGGGGGGGGCGCCCTGTTATATGTGGCTTTTTTGCCAAGAAGAGGTGTTGGTAATGAATGGTTGTCCAGAGCAATTGGTATTAATTGTTGGCTGGATAAACACTGTAAGGATAATGCAGTACCATTCATTGACAACTGAGACAACTTCTATGGCCGAAATGACATGTATGCCAGGGATGGGGTTCACTTATCCAGGGCAGGTGTGGGTTTTCTTGCTAACTCAGTTGAGGGGGTTTTAGGACTTTAAACTAGGATTAGTTAGAGGTATGGGTTTAGAAATGATTAATAATGAGTATGGATATATTGACTTTTGCTCTGATATTAAGAATCTTAATAGCAACTGTCATGTAGTAACTCTGGGTAATGATAATTTCAGAAATTGTGTAAAAACAAAGATGAATAGGAAAAATGTGCAGAAGAAAAAACATATGATGGTATTTTATGCTAAAAGTCGAAGTGCAAGAAATAAAATTAATGAACTACGTTTGGTAGCATGTGCTGGGAACTTTGATATCATTGCATTAACTGAAACGTGGTATGATTTAAAGAGTCGGGATATGACTGCTGAGTGTAATATTCAGGGATTTAAGTTATTCAATGTGGATAGATGTAATGGGAAGGGGGGAGGAGTTGCATTGTATGTTCGAGAAAATATTAATTGTTGCATAAAAAAAGGTTAAAAATAGATGGAGCAGTAACAGAGTCTGTTTGGGTAGAGTTCGTGGAGGGTCAAGAAAAACTAATTCTAGGTGTAATATACCGACTTCCAGGCTTGGATCACGATAGAGGGAGACTTCTTTGGGACGAAATTGTTAGGGCTTCTGGACACAGTAACGTAGTCATAGTAGGGGACTTTAACGTTAGCCAAATTGACTGGAATTCTTTGACAGGTAATCTAGAGTCCAGTGACTTCATGGAAACAGTTCAGGACTGTTTTCTGAAACAGAGTGTAACTGAACCTACCAGGGGTAATAATTTGCTAGACCTAGTCTTGTCAAATAAGGAAACACTCGTGAATAATCTTGAGATCACTGAAGAGCTTGGCGCAAGTGATCACAAATCCATCACCTTTAGCATTAATTGGGAATGCAAGAATAATGATAAAAACAGTAAAAATCCCCGATTTTCGTTCTGCCGATTATAATGGACTTAGGGAACATCTGTCTAATCTTGATTAGGGTTATCTAGCTAATGATTTTATTGACGATAATCATACTTATGAATATGGAGGGATCTGCTTTTATGATTGTTTTCTTAATAATGTACACAGTGCCCAGAGTAAAATACATTCCCCAGAGAGAAATTAGGTCTAATAATAACGATCCCAAATGGGTTAACAGAAGGCTAAAGCATCTATTAGGGGAGAAAAGGGGAATCTATAGGCGCATCAGAAGAGGAGAGGTTAACCTTACTGACCAATATGTTCAGCTTAAAAGAGAAGTAAAAAAGCCGATTAGAAAGGCTAAACGTGACTATGAAATCAGAGTCACTAATGAATCAAAGACTAATCCAAAGGGGTTCTTTCAAGTGTATAGGACGAAGGTGAAGGAAAAAGTAGGACCTCTGAAATCTGGGAATGGACAGCTGACGGATAATGAACTGGAAATGTGTTCCTTATTTAATGACTATTTTTTGTCAGTTTTTACACAGGAAGATGTAAATGAGATTCCAGTAATTAACAATTATTTAGTTCCTGATGAATTTAAGTTAACTAATATTACTGTCACGAGGGACATGGTTATTAAACAGATAGACAAACTGAAACAAAATAAGTCCCCGGGACCCGATGAGTTGTTTTCAAGGGTACTTAAGGAATGCAAGATGGAGCTTAGTCAGCCATTAACGAGTGTGAGAGTAAGACACATGTGCAACATCTGGGTATCTTTATTGTAGACGTTTCGCCATCCAGTGCTTTATCAAAAAAAATTCCGGGAAAAGGTTGAATGAAGGCAGAAGATATTGAAAGGATGGTAACGCCCTTTCAAATTTAAAAATTTTGGGTGGTCCGGGTTCCCTCATTCGGGGAAAGAACGGCCAATTTTCCCCGGTTTGTTTGAAAACCAATAGGGGAAAAAGGTTTAAATAAAAAACCCAAAATGGGGCCTTTTATTATTTGCCGGAAATTTAAACCCAGGTCTTTGGGAGGGAAAAGGTCCTTCCCCCCAGGGTTTCCAGAGAGGGGGGTTGGAAGGGGTTTCCTTAAAAAAGGGAAAACCCTTTTTGAAATGCTGACAATTGAACATTAAAATGGTATAAAAATCCCGGGAAGTTGTTTAGGTAAGACACATTTTGAACAGTTAGGTATTTTTTTTTCCGAAAGTTTCGCCTCCCACTTTAGGCTTCTTCATTTCGAGTACAGAAAGGTTGATAAAAGGGGAGAAGATCCCTTGGGGGGACGATGTAATCAGCCCATCCCCCCTTAAAGTTTTGAGGTGGTCGCCCCTCAGTCTGGAGAAGAGCTTTTGTTCCGTTGCTGAAACAATAGGAAGTTGAAGTGACAGAAGGGGGCCCTTTATATAGTGCCAGGGGTGGGGACGTAGGTCGTTTTGGGAGGGAAGGCCTTCTCAAACCCGCCTTTCCTCACTAGTAGAGGTTGTCGAAGTGGTCTGTCCCAAAGATCCCCTTTTGTTGCAGTGTCTGACGGGAATAAACATTAAAATGGAAGAAATCCCGACGATTGTTAGGTAAGGAACATTTTGCAAAAAATTAGGTATCTTTATTTCAAACTTTCGCCTACACAGTAGGCTTCTTAGTCGAGTACAAAAAGGTTGATAGAAGCAAAAAGTATTGAAGACGATGTAACCCGCCCATCCCCTTAAATTTTTGGGAGGTGGTCAGTCCCTCATTCGGGAAAAGGGAGCATTTTTTCCCGTTGTCTAAAAAAATTATGAATTTGGGAATTGACAGAATGGGGCCTTTATATAGTGCAGGAGGTAAAGACGTAGGTCGCTTTGGGGGGGAGGTCCTTCTAAAACCCAGCCGTTTTTTCACTAGTAGAGGTTGTCGAAGTGGTCTTTTCCCAAGTCCCCCTTGTGTTGCAGTGTTCGGCCCAAAAGAACAAAAAAATTTGGTATGAAATCCCGACAGATTTTTGGGGTAAGAACAATGAACATTAGGTATCTTTATTTCGAAATTTTTCGCCTACACAGTAGGCTTCTTCAGCGAGTACAGAAAGGTTGATAGAAGCAGAAGATATTTGGGAAGCGATGTAATAAGTCCATCACCTTAAATTTTTTGAGGTGGTCAGCCCCTCATTTTGGAGAAGAGCATTTTTTGGGTTGGTCTGAAAAAATATGAAGTTGAAGTGCAAAAATGGGGGCCTTTTTATATTTGCCGGGGGTTTGAGCGTAGGTCGCTTTGGGAGGGCAGGTCCTTCTAAAACCCCCAGCCGTTCTCACTAGTAGAGGTTGTCGAAGTGGTCTGTACCAAGATCCCCTTGTGTTGCATTGTCTGACAGAATGAACATTAAAATGGTATAAAAATCCCGGAAAGATTGTTAGGAAAGGGAACTATGAAAACATTTAGGTATCTTTATTTCGAAAACGTTTCGCCTACACAGTAGGCTTCTTCAGTCAAAGGCAAAAAGGGTTGATAGAAGCAAAAGGGATACTTGAAGCCCGATGTAATCAGTCCATCACCTTAAAGTTTTGAGGTGGTCACCCCTCAGTCTGGAGAAGGCTTTTGTTCCTTTGTCTGAAAAAAATATGAAGGAAGTAAAAGAGGGGGCCCTTTATATAGTGCCAGGAGGTGAAAAGTAGGTCGCTTTGGGGGGAGGCCTTCTAAAACCCCGCCGTTCTCACTAGAAAGAGGTTGCCCGAAGTGGTCGTCCAAGATCCCCTTGTTTTTGCAGTGTCTGACAGAATGAACTTTTAAAAGGGTTTTGAAATACCGACAGTTTTTTGGTAAGAACATATGCAAAGTTAGGTATCTTTATTTCGAAACTTTTTCCCCCTTCACAGTGGGCTTTTTTCAGTCGAGTACAGAAAGGTTGATGGGAAGCAGAAGAAAACTTGAAGACGATGTAATCAGCCCATCCCCCTTAAATTTTGAGGGGGGTCAGTCCCTCAGTCGGGAAAAGGGAGCTTTGTTCCGTTGTCTAAAAACAATTTTGAAGTTGAAGTGACAGAATGGGGCCTTTTTTAATAGTGCCGGGAAAGGTGAAAAGTAGGTCGTTTGGGAGGGAGGCCCTTCTAAAACCCGGGGCCCGTTCTCACTAGTAGGGGTTTGGGTCAAAAGGGGGTCTGTCCCCAAGTTTTACCCTTTTTTTTTTGTTGCAGTTTTCTGACAGAATGAACTTTAAAAAGGGTAGGGAAATCCCGGACAGATTGTTAGGTAAAAATTTTGCAACATTTTAAGGTTCTTTATTTCAAAAACGTTTCCCCTTTCACAGTAGGCTTTTTTCAGTCGATTACAGAAAGGTTGATAAAAGGGAAAAAGTTACTTGAAGCGATGTAATCAGTCCACCCACCCTTAAAGTTTTGAGGTGGTCAGCCCTTTCAGTCTGGAGAAGGGGATTTTTCCCTTTGTCTAAAAACAATATGAAGTTGAAGGGGACGAATGGGGCCTTTATTAGTGCAGGAGGTGAGACGTGGGTCGCTTTGGGGGGCGTCCTTCTCAAACCCACCCGTTCTCCTGTAAGGTTGTGGGAAGTGGTCTGTCCCAAGATCCCCTTTGTTGCAGTGTCTGACAAAAGGGAACAAAAAAAAGGGTAAAAAATTCCCGACAGTTTTAGGAAAGGGAAATATCCCAACAGTTAGGTATCTTTTTTTCAAAACTTTTCCCCTACACAGTGGGTTTTTTTCCCAGTCGAGTCAGAAAGGTTGTTTAGAAGCAGAAAATCTTGAAGACGATGAAACAGCCCATCCCCCTTAAAAATTTTTTGAGGGGGTTTGTCCCCCCAGCCCTGGAGAAGAGCATTTTTCCGTTGTTAAAAACATTTAAAGTTGAAGTGACAAAAGGGGGCCCTTTATATGTGCCAGGAGGTGAGACGAAGGTCGCTTTGGGGGGGCAGGCCCTTTAAAACCCACCCGTTTCACTATTTAGAGGTTGTCAAAGTGGTCTGTCCCAAAGTTTCCCTTGTGTTGCGGGTGTCGGGACGGGAATGAACATTAAAATGGTAAAAAATCCCCGACGATTGTTGGGAAAGACCCATTTTGAAAACATTTTGGTATCTTTATTTCAAAAACTTTTCGCCTACACAGTAGGCTTCTTCAGTCGAGTCCCAAAAAAGGGTTGATAAAAGCAGAAGATACTTGAAGCCCGATGAATCAGTCCATCCCCCCTTAAAGTTTTGGGAGGTGGTCAGTCCCTCAGTCGGGGAAAAAGAGCATTGTTCCGTTGCCTAAAACCCCAAATAGGGAAGTTAAAGGGTGACAGAAGGGGGCCTTTATATAGTCCCAGGAGGTGAGCCGTGGGTCGCTTTGGGGGGGCGGGTTTCCCTTCTCAAACCCAGCCGTTCTAAATAGTGAGGTTGTCGAAGTGGTCTGTACCAAGATACCCTTGTGTTGCAGTGTTGACAAAAATGAAAAATTAAAATGGTATGAAATACCGACAGATTGTTAGGAAAGCACATATGCAACAGTTGGGTATCTTTATTTCAAAAAGTTTCCCCTTTACCCAGTAGGCTTCTTCGGTCGAGTACGAAAGGTTAAATAGAAGCAGAAGATACTTAAAGACGATGTAATCTTTCCATCCCCCTTAAAGTTTTGAGGTGGTCAGTCCCTAGTCGGGAAAAGAGCATTGTTCCTTTTGTCTAAAACAATATAAATTTGAAGTGACAGAAGGGGGCCTTTAAATAGTGCCAGGAGGTGAGAGTAGTCGCTTTGGGAGGGCAGGTCCTTCTCAAAACCCACCCTTTTCTCCTAGTAGAGGTTGTCGAAGGGGGTCTGTACCAAGATCCCCCTTGTGTTTGCAGTGTCTGACAGAATGAACATTAAAATGGTTAAAAATCCCGAAGGATTGTTAGGAAAGGGACCCCATATGAAACAGTTAGGTATCTTTTTTTTAAAAATTTTTCCCCTACCGTAGGCTTCTTCAGTCGAGTAAAAAAGGTTGATGGGGAAGCGAAAATATTAAAGGAGGGAATGAAAACAGCCCATCCCCTTTAAAATTTTTGAGGGGGTCGCCCCTCAGTCTGGAGAGGAAGCATTTTTCCCGTTGTCGGGAAACAATATGAAGTTGAAGTGACAAAATGGGGCCTTTATTTTAGGGGCCAGGAGGTGAGACGTAGGTCGCTTTGGGAGGGAGGCCCTTCTAAAACCCCCAGGCCGTTCTCATAGTAGGGGGTTGTCGAAGGGGTCTGTACCAAGATCCCCTTGTTTTTGCAGTGTCGGGGCCCAAAAATTAAAATTTTAAAAATGGTATGAAATACCGACGTTTGGTTAGGTAAGGAAAAATATGCAACAGTTAGGTATCTTTATTTCGAAACGTTTCGCCTCCCAAGTAGGTTTTCTTCAGTGGGAGTACAGAAGGTTGATAGAAGCGGAAGATATTGAAGACGATGAAATCAGCCCATCCCCTTAAAGTTTTGGGGTGGTCGGGTCCCCCCAGTCTGGGAAGAGCATTGTTCGTTTTTAAACAATATAAAGTTGAAGTGACAGAAGGGGGCCCCTTTATATAGTGCCAGGAGGTGTGAGTAGGTCGTTGGGGGGCGGGTCCTTCTAAAACCCAGCCTTTTCTCACTGTAGAGGTTGTCGAAGTGGTCTGTCCCCCAAGATACCCTTGTTTTGCGTGTCTAAACAGAATGAACTTTAAAAAATGGTATAAAATTTACCGACAGATTGTTAGGAAAGGGAACTTTAGGGAAAACAGTTAGGTTTCTTTATTTCAAAAAGTTTCGCCTACACAGTGGGGCTTCTTCAGTCGATTTTCAGAAAGGTTGATGAAGCAAAAGGGAATACTTAAAGGGACGTGTAATCAGTCCATCACCTTAAATTTTTGGGAGGTGGTCAGTCCCTAGTCGGAGAAGAGCATTTTTTGGGTTGTCTGAAACAATAGGGAAGTTGAAGTGACAGAATGGGGCCCTTTTATATAGTCCCAAGGGGGGTGAGACGTAGGTCGTTTTTGGGAGGGAGGTCCTTCTAAAACCCAGCCGTTCTCACTAGTAGAGGTTGTCGAAGGGGTTCTGTCCCAAAGTATTTTTGGGGCTTCTAAAAAACCTTTTTGTCCCGACTAAAAGGGGAAGCCTTACCTTGGTTTTTTTTTCAAAACGTTTCGTTTAAAGATTTTCCCTAAAAAGGTTGATAGGCTTCCCTTAAACAATTTCGGTTTTTCATTTAAATTTTGAGGTTCATTCTTTTAAAAACTCCCCCAACAAAAGGGGGAATTTGGGGTACAGAAGGGGGCCAATTTATGGGGGGTGAGAAGTGGTGTTTGGGGGGGAAAAAGGTCCCTTCCCCAAAAACCCCCGATTTAAGGGTTTCTTCACCTCCCTTGGGCACTAAAAAAATTAAAAGGCCCAAAATTTTGGTCACTTCAACTTTATTTTTTTTCGGAAACGGTAAAATGGCTTTTTTCCCCAGACAAAAGGGATGAAAAAAATAAAACTTTAAAAGGGTATCCCCCTTAATTTTACACCCCTCTTCAAAAAAATTCTTCGTTTCTAAACCCAATATAAATTAAAGGGAAAGGGGGGTTTTAGGCCCAAAACGTTTGGGGAAATTAAAAACCCTAACTTTTGATTTAATGGTCTTCCCAAAACCCCCTTGGTTTTGGTTTTAAAAATCCTTTTTAAAGGGTTAACCCCTTGTTTGACACTTGCAAAAAAGGGGGTATTTTTTCCGAACTTTGGGACAACCTTTTTCTTAGTGAGAACGGGGGTTTTGAAAAAGGGATGCCCCCAAAGCGATTACGTCCCACCCCTTGGTTTATTGGGGGGGCCCCATTCGGGAAAACATTTGTTTCAAAAAAACAAAAAAAAAAACCCAAAGGGCCTTTTTTTTATCCTAAGCCCGAGGGGTTTTGGGACACCAAAAAAACCCCATTTAAGGGGTGAGGATTGTTACATGGTCTTCCAAAGTATCTTCTGTTTTCTTCAACCTTTATGTATTTCGACTGAAAAAGCTACTGTGTGGGCGAAACGTTTCGAAAAAAAGTTCCTAATTTGTTGCATATGTGTCTTCCCCTAACAATTTTGTCGGTATTTCTTTTCCCTTTTTTAATGTTCATTTTTGTCGGGACACTGAACCAAAAGGGGGTATCTTGGTACAGACCATTCGAAACCTTACTAGTGAAAACGGCTGGGTTTGGGGAAGGGCCTGCCCCCCCAAAGCGCCCTAGTCTCCCCCCTGGCACTATAAAAAAGGCCCCTTTCGTCACTTCAATTCTTATTGTTTAAAGAAAAGGGAAAACCAATGCTCTTCCCCAGATGGGGGAACGCCCAAACTCAAAATTTTTGGGGTTGATGGACGGGAATTCCCATGTTTCAAGTATCTTCTGCTTCTATAACCCTTTTTGGGTACTGGGACTGAAGAACCCTACTGTGTGGGGCAAAACGTTTCGAAAAAAAAGTTTACCTAACTTTTTAAATATGTGTTTTTAACCTAACAATCTGTGGGTATTTTTCCCTTTTTAAATGTTCATTCTGTGACACTGCAACCAAGGGAAATTTTGGGTTTAAAACCCCTTCCCGACAACCTCTACTAGTGAGAACGGGGGGTTTTGAGAAGGACCTGCCCTCCCAAACCCGCCCTACTCTCACTCCTGGCACTAAAAAAGGGCCCCCTTTTCGGTCACTTCAACTTCATATTGTTTCAGACAACGGAACAATGTTTCTTCTCCAGACTGGGGGCCCTGACCCCCTCAAAACTTTAAGGGTGATGGACTGATTAATCGTCTTAAAAGTATCTTCTGCTTCTATAACCTTTTTTGTACTCGACTAAAGAACCTACTGGTAGGCGAACGTTTAAAAAATAAAGTTTACCTAAGTTGCATATGTGTTTCCCTTTAACAATCTGTCGGTATTTCATACCTTTTTAAATTTTTTTCCTTCCCCCCCCCCCCCCCCCCCCCCCCCCTTTCTTTGAACACTGCAACACAAGGGTATTTGGAAAGACCACTTCGACAACCTCTCTAGTGAAAACGGCGGGGTTTGAAAAGGCCCTTTTGCCCCCCCAAAAGGACCTACGTCTCACCCCCTGGCACTATATAAAGGCCCCATTCTGTCACTTCAACTTCAATTGTTTCAGAAAACGGAACAATGTTCTTCTCCAGACTGGGGGGACTGCCACCTAAAAATTTTTAAGGGTGATGGATTTTTTCATCGTCTTAAAAGTATCTTCTGTTTCTATAAAAACCTTTCTGACTCGACGGGAAGAAGCCTTTGTGTGGCGAAACGTTTCGAAAAAAGTTCCCTAACTTTTTGCATTGTGTTTACCTAAAATCTGTCGGTATTTCATACCTTTTTAATTTTCCCTTCTGTCAGACACTGAAAACACAAGGGTATCTTGGGTACGACATTTCGACAACCTCTATTTGTGAAAACGGCGGGGGTTTGAGAAGGACCTGCCCTCCCAAAGCGCCCTTTACGTCTCACCTCCTGGCACTATAAAAAGGGCCCCCTTTTCTGTCATTCAACTTTATTGTTTCGAAAGGAAAACAATGCTCTTCTCCAGACGGGAGGGACTGCCCACCTCAAAATTTTAAGGGTGATGGACTGATTCATCGCTTAAAGTATCTTCTGCTTTTTATCAACCTTTTTTTACTCAATGAAGAACCCTTTACTGGTAGGCGAAACTTTTCGAAATAAAGATAATAATTGTTGCTATGTGTTTACTAAAAATCTGTCGGTTTTATCCCATTTTAATTTTTAAATTCTTTTCGACACTGCAACAAAAAGGGTATCTTTGGTACAAAAACCACTTCGAAAACCCTTACTAGTGAGAACGGCTGGGTTTGAAAAGGGAAACCTGCCCTCCCAAAGCGACCTACGTTCACCCCCCGGGGACTATATAAAAGGCCCCATTCTGTCATTTTCAACTTATATTTTTTTCAACAACGGAAAAATGCTTTTTTTGGGGGACTGAGGGGATGACCCCTCAAAATTTTAAAGGGTGGGGACTGTTTACATCGTCTTAAAATTTTTATCTTTGCTTCTATAACCTTTCTGACTCGACTAAGAACCCAACGGGGGTAGGCCGAAACTTTTTCGAAATAAAGATCCCCTAATGTTGATATGTGTCTTACCTAAAAATCTGTCGGTATTTCATACCATTTTAATGTTCTTTTCTGAAGACATGCAACAAAAAGGGTATCTTGGTACAAGCCCACTTCACAACCTTACTAGTGGAAACGGCTGGGTTTGAGAAGGACCTGCCCCCCCAAAGCGCCCTACGCCCTCACCCCCTGGCATTATAAAAGGCCCCCATTCTGTCACTTCAATTTAAAATTTGTTTCGGGACAAAAAAAACAATGCTCTTCTCCAGATTGGGGGACTGACCCCCTAAAAATTTTAAAGGGTGTTGGATGATTACATCGCCTTCAAGTATTTTTCTGTTCTATCAACCTTTCTGTCTGACTGAAGAAGCCAAATGTGTGGGCAAAACCCGTTTCGAAAAAAAGATACCTAACGGGTTGCAATGTGTCTTACCCTTCCAATCGGTCGGTTTTTCATACCTTTTTAATGTTCATTCTGCCCAGCCCATTTGCAACACAAGGGTATCTTGGTCAGCCACTTTCGAAAACCCTCTACTAGGGGAAAAACGGGGGGTTTTGGGGAAGGCCTGCCCCCCCAAAGGCCCTACGTCTCACCCCCTGGCACTATATAAGGCCCCATTTGTCACTTAAACTTCTATTTTTTTCGGGACAAGGGGAACAAGCTTTTCCCTCAGACTGAGGGACTGACCACCTAAAAAACTTTAAGGGTGGGGGATGATTACATCGTTTTAAAAGTATTTTGCTTTATCAACCTTTCTGTCCCTCGACTGAAGAAGCCTACTGTGTAGGGGGAAACGTTTCGAAATAAGATCCTAACTGTTGATATGTGTTTTTCCTAAAAATCTGTGGGTTTTCATACCTTTTTAAAGGTTCTTTTCTGCCCGACACGGGAAAACACAAGGGTATTTGGGTACGGGACCACTTCGAAAAACCCTTACTAGGGAGAACGGGGGGGTTTGAAAAGGGGACCCTGCCCTCCCAAAGGCCCACGTCTCACCTCCTGGCACTATATAAAGGCCCCAAATTCTGTCACTTCAACTTCATATTGTTTCAGAAAACGGAACAATGCTCTTCTCCAGATGAGGGAAACACCCCTCAAACTTTAAGGGTGATGGACTGATTACATCGTCTTAAAGTATCTTCTGCTTTATCAACCTTTCCCGTACTCAACTGAAGAAGCCTACTGTTAGGCGAAACGTTTCGAAATAAAGATACCTAACTGTTGCATATGTGTCTTACCTAACAATCTGTCGGTATTTCATACCATTTAATGTTCATTCTGTCAGACACTCCCAACACAAGGGTATCTTGGTACAGACCACTTCGACAACCTCTACTATTTGAGAACGGCTGGGTTTGAGAAGGACCTGCCTCCCAAAGCGACTACGTCTCACCTCCTGGCACTATATAAAGCCCCATTCTGTCACTTCAACTTCATATTGTTTCAGACAACGGAACAATGCTCTTCTCCAGACTGAGGGACTGACCACCTCAAAACTTTAAGGGTGATGGACTGATTACATCGTCTTCAAGTATCTTCTGCTTCTATCAACCTTCTGTACTCGACTGAAAGAACCCTACTGTGTAGGCGAAACGTTTCGAAATAAGATACCTAACTGTTGCAATGTGTCTTCCCTAACAATCTGTCATTATTCATAAAATTTTAATGTTCATTCTGTCGACACTGAACACAAGGGTATCTTGGTACAGACCACTTCGACAACCTCTACTAGTGAGAACGGCTGGGTTTGAGAAGGACCTGCCCTCCCAAAGCGACCTACGTCTCACCTCCTGGCACTATATAAAGGCCCCATTCTGTCACTTCAACTTCATATTGTTTCAGACAACGGAACAATGCTCTTCTCCAGACTGAGGGACTGACCACCTCAAAACTTTAAGGGTGATGGACTGATTACATGGTCTTCAAGTATCTTCTGCTTCTATCAACCTTTCTGTACTCGACTGAAGAAGCCTACTGTGTAGGCGAAACGTTTCGAAATAAAGATACCTAACTGTTGCATATGTGTCTTACCTAACAAGCCTGACATCTATAGTGGGCAAGTTATTAAAATCAATTATAGCTGACATTATCAGAAGTCACCTAGAAGAGCATAACTTCATAAATGAATCTCAGCATGGATTCACGAGAGGTCGTTCCTGCCTGACAAACTTACTGACGTTCTTCAATAGAACATTTGAGGCAGTTGACAGTGATAAGGAATATGATATTGTTTATTTGGATTTTAGTAAAGCCTTCGACAGAGTACCTCACAAGAGACTCTTAAGAAAAGTGGCAGCTCATGGTATAGGAGATAAAGTTCTGGAAATAAATGGTATAAAATACCGACACAATGGCAATGTTTGTGACTTGAAAAAGCCCACTGTGTGGGCGAAACGTAGTCAATAAAGGATCACATTATACTGCATTTGTGTTTATATTGCCAGGTAAAGTTCTAGCATGGATTGAGGCATGGCTTACCAATAGAAAGCAAAGAGTTACCATTAATGGAGTGAAATCTGAATGGGGATTAGTCACTAGTGGCGTTCCACAAGGATCAGTTTTAGGCTGTTAGGTAAGACACATATGCAACAGTTAGGTATCTTTATTATGAAACGTTTCGCCTACACAGTAGGCTTCTTCAGTCAAGTACAGAAAAGTTGATAGAAGCAGAAGATACTTGAAGACGATGTAATCAGTCCATCACCCTTAAAGTTTTGAGGTGGTCAGTCCCTCAGACTGGAGAAGAGCATTGTTCCATAGTATGAAACAATATGGAGATGAAGTGACAGAATGGAGCTTTTTATAGCGCCAAGATGTGGAAAAAGACACTTATGTACAGTTCAGGACATTTATTAAAGGAAACGTTTCGCCACGAGTGGCTTCTTCAGTCCTAATACAGGACTGAGAAGCCACTCGTGGCGAAACGTTTCCTTTAATAAATGTCCTGAACTGTACATAAGTGTCTTTTTCCACATCTTGTCGGTATCACCATACCATTTCCTCATAGCGCCAAGAGGTGAGACGTAGGCCACTAGGAGAGGTAAGAACTCAGATGTTGAAAGGTCAGGTCCCTCTCAAATCCAGCCGCTCTCACTAGTGGAAGTTGTCGAAGTTGATTGCAGGTCTGTACCAAGATACCCTTGTGTTGCAGTGTCTGACAGATTGAACATTAAAATGGTATAAAATACCGACAGGTTGTTAGGTAAGACACATATGCAACAGTTAGGTATCTTTATTATGAAACGTTTCGCCTACACAGTAGGCTTCTTCAGTCAAGTACAGAAAAGTTGATAGAAGCAGAAGATACTTGAAGACGATGTAATCAGTCCATCACCCTTAAAGTTTTGAGGTGGTCAGTCCCTCAGACTGGAGAAGAGCATTGTTCCATAGTATGAAACAATATGGAGATGAAGTGACAGAATGGAGCTTTTTATAGCGCCATCAGTTTTGGGCCTTCTCTTGTTCATAATTTACATTAATGACCTTGATGAAGGGATTACTAGTGACATGAGTAAGTTTGCTGATGATACAAAGATAGGCCGTATAATTCACTCTGAGGAGGATATCAATGAACTCCAGGACGATTTGAACAAATTAATGTCTTGGTCTGAGAAATGGCAGATGAAGTTTAATGTGGATAAGTGTAAGGTACTTGCCCTTGGTAATGAAAATAACCCTCGAAGCTATAATCTAGGTGAAGTAGAGCTTGGTCATACAGAATGTGAAAAAGACTTGGGAGTCATGGTAAGCAGAAATCTAAAGCCAAGACAGCAGTGCCTCAGTGTGCGCAACAAGGCCAACAGATTACTTGGATTTATCTCAAGAAGTATAAGTAACAGAAGTCCAAAAGTTATTTTACAGCTCTATACATGTAATAAAGTTGGTAGAATTACCGACAATATGTAAAGTAAAAGGACACAAGTGCAACTAATGTGACATTTATTGTGGAAACGTTTCGCTCTCTCCTGGAGAGCGAAACGTTGCCACAATAAATGTCACATTAGTTGCACTTGTGTCCTTTTACTTTACATACAGCTCTATACATCACTAGTGAGGCCTCATTTAGATTATGCTGCTCAGTTTTGGTCCCCTTACTACAGGATGGACATAGACTCATTAGAGAACATTCAGAGAAGAATGACTAAAATGATTTACTGTGTAAGGAACCTCCCGTATGAAGATAGACTTAAAGCCTTAAATCTCCACTCTCTGGAGAGGCGTAGAATGAGGGGAGATATCATTGAAGTGTATAAGTGGATGACGGGCATAAACAAGGGAGACATTAATAAAGTACTGAGGGTGCCGAACCAGGTAAGAACCAGGAATAATGGATTTAAGTTGGATAAGTTTAGATTTAGAAAGGACATAGGTAAGTACTGGTTTTCTAACAGAGTTGTAGATGCGTGGAACAGTCTTCCCAGTGGGGTGATAGAGGTTAGGACCTTGGGTAGCTTTAAGAAGAGACTGGACAAATATATGAGTGGGAGGGGCTGGGTTTGATTGGTGTCAAGGGGTACGGGAGTTATTTCTTGAGTAGCTTTAGGTAGATGTCGTTTTGATAAGGACCTGCCTCGTATGGGCCAGTAGGCCTTCTGCAGTGTTCCTACATTCTTATGTGAAGTAGAGCTTGGTCATACAGAATGGGAAAAAGACTTGGGAGTCATGGTAAGCAGAAATCTAAAGCCAAGACAGCAGTGCCTCAGTGTGCGCAACAAGGCCAACAGATTACTTGGATTTATCTCAAGAAGTTGTGTACGAAAGGTATATAATACCGACAAGATGAGAGTAAGACACATGTGCAACATCTGGGTATCTTTATTGTAGACGTTTCGCCATCCAGTGGCTTTATCAATACAAATTCCAGGACATAACTTGAAGACAGTAGAACTATGTACAGAAGATGAGGTAATCAGTCCCTCAACCTAGGAGTAGGTGCGAACAGCACCATAGTCGTGGAGATTCTGAAGCAGAAGAAAGAATCCTGGCACTTATATAGTAACGTCAGGTGAAGCAGACGAGGGCAAATTCACTGGTGGGCGGGATTCCCCAGTGGAAGTAGGTCCTTCCCAAAGAGATGGGTTAGTTGTAGTAGTAGTTGTCGTAGTTGTGAAGGTTATGTACATGTCCTCAGAATTAAGATTCCATGATGTTGCAGTGTCTGACAAGTTGTGTACGAAAGGTATATAATACCGACAAGATGAGAGTAAGACACATGTGCAACAGTTAGATATCTTTATTTTGAAACGTTTCGCCTACACAGTAGGCTTCTTCAGTCGAGTACAGAAAAGTTGATAGAAGCAGAAGATACTTGAAGACGATGTAATCAGTCCATCACCCTTAAAGTTTTGAGGTGGTCAGTCTATCAGTCTGGAGAAGAGCATTGTTCCGTTGTCTGAAACAAATTCACTGGTGGGCGGGATTCCCCAGTGGAAGTAGGTCCTTCCCAAAGAGATGGGTTAGTTGTAGTAGTAGTTGTCGTAGTTGTGAAGGTTATGTACATGTCCTCAGAATTAAGATTCCATGATGTTGCAGTGTCTGACAAGTTGTGTACGAAAGGTATATAATACCGACAAGATGAGAGTAAGACACATGTGCAACATCTGGGTATCTTTATTGTAGACGTTTCGCCATCCAGTGGCTTTATCAATACAAATTCCAGGACATAACTTGAAGACAGTAGAACTATGTACAGAAGATGAGGTAATCAGTCCCTCAACCTAGGAGTAGGTGCGAACAGCACCATAGTCGTGGAGATTCTGAAGCAGAAGAAAGAATCCTGGCGCTTATATAGTAACGTCAGGTGAAGCAGACGAGGGCAAATTCACTGGTGGGGGGATTCCCCAGTGGAAGTAGGTCCTTCCCAAAGAGATGGGTTAGTTGTAGTAGTAGTTGTCGTAGTTGTGAAGGTTATGTACATGTCCTCAGAATTAAGATTCCATGATGTTGCAGTGTCTGACAAGTTGTGTACGAAAGGTATATAATACCGACAAGATGAGAGTAAGACACATGTGCAACATCTGGGTATCTTTATTGAAGACGTTTCGCCATCCAGTGGCTTTATCAATACAAATTCCAGGACATAACTGAAGACAGTAGAACTATGTACAGAAGATGAGGTAATCAGTCCCTCAACCTAGGAGTAGGTGCGAACAGCACCATAGTCGTGGAGATTCTGAAGCAGAAGAAAGAATCCTGGCGCTTATATAGTAACGTCAGGTGAAGCAGACGAGGGCAAATTCACTGGTGGGCGGGATTCCCCAGTGGAAGTAGGTCCTTCCCAAAGAGATGGGTTAGTTGTAGTAGTAGTTGTCGTAGTTGTGAAGGTTATGTACATGTCCTCAGAATTAAGATTCCATGATGTTGCAGTGTCTGACAAGTTGTGTACGAAAGGTATATAATACCGACAAGATGAGAGTAAGACACATGTGCAACATCTGGGTATCTTTATTGTAGACGTTTCGCCATCCAGTGGCTTTATCAATACAAATTCCAGGACATAACTTGAAGACAGTAGAACTATGTACAGAAGATGAGGTAATCAGTCCCTCAACCTAGAAGTAGGTGCGAACAGCACCATAGTCGTGGAGATTCTGAAGCAGAAGAAAGAATCCTGGCGCTTATATAGTAACGTCAGGTGAAGCAGACGAGGGCAAATTCACTGGTGGGCGGGATTCCCCAGTGGAAGTAGGTCCTTCCCAAAGAGATGGGTTAGTTGTAGTAGTAGTTGTCGTAGTTGTGAAGGTTATGTACATGTCCTCAGAATTAAGATTCCATGATGTTGCAGTGTCTGACAAGTTGTGTACGAAAGGTATATAATACCGACAAGATGAGAGTAAGACACATGTGCAACATCTGGGTATCTTTATTGTAGACGTTTCGCCATCCAGTGGCTTTATCAATACAAATTCCAGGACATAACTTGAAGACAGTAGAACTATGTACAGAAGATGAGGTAATCAGTCCCTCAACCTAGAAGTAGGTGCGAACAGCACCATAGTCGTGGAGATTCTGAAGCAGAAGAAAGAATCCTGGCGCTTATATAGTAACGTCAGGTGAAGCAGACGAGGGCAAATTCACTGGTGGGCGGGATTCCCCAGTGGAAGTAGGTCCTTCCCAAAGAGATGGGACATAACTTGAAGACAGTAGAACTATGTACAGAAGATGAGGTAATCAGTCCCTCAACCTAGGAGTAGGTGCGAACAGCACCATAGTCGTGGAGATTCTGAAGCAGAAGAAAGAATCCTGGCGCTTATATAGTAACGTCAGGTGAAGCAGACGAGGGCAAATTCACCTACTCCTAGGTTGAGGGACTGATTACCTCATCTTCTGTACATAGTTCTACTGTCTTCAAGTTATGTCCTGGAATTTGTATTGATAAAGCCACTGGATGGCGAAACGTCTACAATAAAGATACCCAGATGTTGCACATGTGTCTTACTCTCATCTTGTCGGTATTATATACCTTTCGTACACAACTTGTCAGACACTGCAACATCATGGAATCTTAATTCTGAGGACATGTACATAACCTTCACAACTACGACAACTACTACTACAACTAACCCATCTCTTTGGGAAGGACCTACTTCCACTGGGGAATCCCGCCCACCAGTGAATTTGCCCTTGTCTGCTTCACCTGACGTTACTATATAAGCGCCAGGATTCTTTCTTCTGCTTCAGAATCTCCACGACTATGGTGCTGTTCGCACCTACTCCTAGGTTGAGGGACTGATTACCTCATCTTCTGTACATAGTTCTACTGTCTTCAAGTTATGTCCTGGAATTTGTATTGATAAAGCCACTGGATGGCGAAACGTCTACAATAAAGATACCCAGATGTTGCACATGTGTCTTACTCTCATCTAAAATGATTTACTGTGTAAGGAACCTCCCGTATGAGGTTTTCTAACAGAGTTGTGGATGCGTGGAACAGTCTTCCCAGTGGGGTGATAGAGGCTAGGACCTTGGGTAGCTTTAAGAAGAGAGTGGACAAATATATGAGTAGGAGGGGCTGGGTTTGATTGGTGTCATGGGGTACGGGAGTTATTTCTTGGGTAGCTTTAGGTAGATGTCGTTTTGATAAGGACCTGCCTCGTATGGGCCAGTAGGCCTTCTGCAGTGTTCCTACATTCTTATATTCTTATGTTCTTATGTTCTTATACACTTCAATGATATCTCCCCTCATTCTACGCCTCTCCAGAGAGTGGAGATTTAAGGCTTTAAGTCTATCTTCATACGGGAGGTTCCTTACACAGTAAATCATTTTAGTCATTCTTCTCTGTATGTTCTCTAATGAGTCTATGTCCATCCTGTAGTAAGGGGACCAAAACTGAGCAGCATAATCTAAATGAGGCCTCACTAGTGATGTATAGAGCTGTAAAATAACTTTTTGACTCCCAAGTCTTTTTCACATTCTGTATGACCAAGCTCTACTTCACCTAGATTATAGCTTCGAGGGTTATTTTCATTACCAAGGGCAAGTACCTTACACTTATCCACATTAAACTTCATCTGCCATTTCTCAGACCAAGACATTAATTTGTTCAAATCGTCCTGGAGTTCATTGATATCCTCCTCAGAGTGAATTATACGGCCTATCTTTGTATCATCAGCAAACTTACTCATGTCACTAGTAATCCCTTCATCAAGGTCATTAATGTAAATTATGAACAAGAGAGGGCCTAAAACTGATCCTTGTGGAACGCCACTAGTGACTAATCCCCATTCAGATTTCACTCCATTAATGGTAACTCTCTGCTTTCTATTGGTAAGCCATGCTCAATCCATGCTAGAACTTTACCTCCTATACCATGAGCTGCCACTTTTCTTAAGAGTCTCTTGTGAGGTACTCTGTCGAAGGCTTTACTAAAATCCAAATAAGCAATATCATATTCCTTATCACTGTCAACTGCCTCAAATGTTCTATTGAAGAACGTCAGTAAGTTTGTCAGGCAGGAACGACCTCTCGTGAATCCATGCTGAGATTCATTTATCAAGTTATGCTCTTCAAGGTGACTTCTGATAATGTCAGCTATAATTGTTTCTAATAACTTGCCCACTATAGATGTCAGGCTTATTGGACGGTAATTTGAAGGAGTGGACTTATCCCCTGATTTGAATATAGGAACCACATTCGCCATCTTCCACAACTCTGGCACAACACTGGTAAGGATGGACGCATTGAATACACTCGTTAATGGCTGACTAAGCTCCATCTTGCATTCCTTAAGTACCCTTGAAAACAACTCATCAGGTCCCGGGGACTTATTTTGTTTCAGTTTGTCTATCTGTTTAATAACCATGTCCCTCGTGACAGTAATATTAGTTAACTTAAATTCATCAGGAATTAAATAATTGTTAATTACTGGAATCTCATTTACATCTTCCTGTGTAAAAACTGACAAAAAATAGTCATTAAATAAGGAACACATTTCCAGTTCATTATCCGTCAGCTGTCCATTCCCAGATTTCAGAGGTCCTACTTTTTCCTTCACCTTCGTCCTATACACTTGAAAGAACCCCTTTGGATTAGTCTTTGATTCATTAGCAACTCTAATTTCATAGTCACGTTTAGCCTTTCTAATCGCCTTTTTTACTTATCTTTTAAGCTGAACATATTGGTCAGTAAGGTTAACCTCTCCTCTTCTGATGCGCCTATAAATTCCCCTTTTCTCCCCTAATAGATGCTTTAGCCTCCTGTTAACCCATTTGGGATCGTTATTATTAGACCTAATTTCTCTCTGGGAAATGTATATGCTCTGGGCACTGTGTACATTATTAAGAAAACAATCATAAAAGCAGATCCCTTCATATTCATAAGTATGATTATCGTCAATAAAATCATTAGCTAGATAACCCCAATCAAGATTAGACAGATGTTCCCTAAGTCCATTATAATCGGCAGAACGAAAATCGGGGATTTTTACTGTATTATCATTATTCTTGCATTCCCAATTAATGCTAAAGGTGATGGATTTGTGATCACTTGCGCCAAGCTCTTCAGTGATCTCCAGATTATTCACGAGTGTTTCCTTATTTGACAAGACTAGGTCTAGCAAATTATTACCCCTGGTAGGCTCAGTTACACTCTGTTTCAGAAAACAGTCCTGAACTGTTTCCATGAAGTCACTGGACTCTAGATTACCTGTCAAAGAATTCCAGTCAAGTTGGCTAAAGTTAAAGTCCCCTACTATGACTATGTTACTGTGTCCAGAAGCCCTAACAATTTCGTCCCAAAGAAGTCTCCCTCTATCGTGATCCAAGCCTGGAGGTCGGTATATTACACCTAGAATTAGTTTTTCTTGACCCTCCACGAACTCTACCCAAACAGACTCTGTTACTGCTCCATCTATTTTTATACCTGTTTTTATGCAACAATTAATATTTTCTCGAACATACAATGCAACTCCCCCCCCTTCCCATTACATCTACCCACATTGAACAACTTAAATCCCTGAATATTACACTCAGCAGTCATATCCCGACTCTTTAAATCATACCACGTTTCAGTTAATGCAATGATATCAAAGTTCCCAGCACATGCTACCAAACGTAGTTCATTAATTTTATTTCTTGCACTTCGACTGTTAGCATAAAATACCATCATATGTTTTTTCTTCTGCACATTTTTCCTATTCATCTTTGTTTTTACACAATTTCTGAAATTATCATTCCCCAGAGTTACTCCATGACAGTTACTATTAAGATTCTTAATATCAGAGCATAAGTCAATATATCCATACTCATTATTAATCATTTCTAAACCCATACCTCTAACTAATCCTAGTTTAAAGTCCTAACAACCCCCTCAACTGAGTTAGCAAGAAAACCCACACCTGCCCTGGATAAGTGAACCCCATCCTGGCATACATGTCATTTCGGCCATAGAAGTTGTCCCAGTTGTCAATGAATGGTACTGCATTATCCTTACAGTGTTTATCCAGCCAACACTTAATACCAATTGCTCTGGACAACCATTCATTACCAACACCTCTTCTTGGCAAAATGCCACATATAACAGGGCGCCCCCCCTTCTTCCTAATCATGTCTATAGCTGTCCTGAACTTTCTAACTAAATCCTCACTTCTACGCTTGCCTACATCATTGCCTCCAGCACTGAGGAAAATAATAGGATTGATCCCATTACCGTTCATGATGTTGTCAAGCCGGCTAACAATGTCCTCCATCCCAGCCCCAGGAAAGCATACCCTTTGTCTCCTACGCCTGTCCTTCAAGCAGAATGCCCTATCCATGTATCTAACCTGGCTATCCCCAACAACAACAACATTCTTACCTTCCTTGTTGTCGTTCGTCGTGACGATCCCAGTAGTAGACTCACATTCGTCGGGTAGCACCGAGAATGCGTTGGAGGTTTCCACGGGAGTTTCCACAGCAGTCTCTTTCTTCTTCATCGTTTCTGGCTTTCCATTCGTCTTCTTGATCGTCAACTTCGTCGTCCCCTGCTGTCCAGCCACTGACCACGATCCCTTCTTGACCTGAGGACTCGAAACAGGAGGACTACTACGAATCCTCTTGTTTTCCTCGGTCAATCGCCGTATCTCCATCTTCGCTGCCCTCAATTCTTCCTTAAGTTGCTGGTAAAGTTGCTCAATAGAGGGCATCTTGGTTCAGTCCACGGGGGCAAACAAGACACTTCTTCACAGAGTTAAGTACAGACACCACTGAGTTAAGTACAGGTCACCACTGAGTTAAGTACAGGTCACCACTGAGTTAAGTACAGGTCACCACTGAGTTAAGTACAGGTCACCACTGAGTTAAGTACAGGTCACCACTGAGTTAAGTACAGGTCACCACTGAGTTAAGTACAGGTCACCACTGAGTTAAGTACAGGTCACCACTGTACCGTGATTACTCATGTCACTTTAATAACACAATTTAATATAAAAATAAATCAGTCACTCTTGTGACAACACTTCTTATATTTCACAGTGTCTATTTCACTATAAGTTAGGCCCCTCGTACTAGGGCAGTACACAGTATCCTATCTCTGCATACTCATGGTTATGTACATCAGCATGGAGACAGTATAACGTAGACAAGCATGACACATTGAGGCTCGATCATAGTAGTGGAGACTGAACATGAACAACAGTCTTGTGTGATAGACAGGAGATGGCATTACACTCTTAACATGGGCTGGATAGAATACGTTACTTTACTGAATTTGACATAGTAAGTAACAAAAGGTATTTGGGCATAAAATTACGTTAATTTAAATGTAACAATAATAATTAAGGACGTGACGAAGTGTCAGCAATTACATTACAATGACCACTGATATGTTGTATACTAATAGAGTATGGCTGGATTTTGAGAGCCCACCTCATGATCCTAGCATTTTTACTCTTCATTGTGTTTATGTAGGTGAGCAGATTGTGGTCTGAAAAACGTTAATTTTAAATGGGGAAGTGCCCAAATACACGTCAAAATGTTCCAAGGCAACGTCGCACATGATCAGCTACTGTTTCCTTCATTTTTGGCCAAGTAAAAGGTTTTTCCAGTTTACCAAGTGTCTTCTTGACACCCAAATGTCCTCCAATGGGACTATTGTGAGCAAAATCAATGGCTTGTTCACGAAATGTACCTGATAACACTACGAGATGCTTGACTATGGTGGAAACACTATCAGCTGACAGCTTACATGTACTTTTCTCCATCAGTACACCATTACTATAATAGTAACAATTATCGAGATCCTTTGCTTCACTCTCAGTAACTGCTATATCTCTCAGTCTTTCCAGTGACTGATCCACAAACTGATCCTTGATTAAATCATCATGAGTTAGAAATTTAACGTCAGTTGTGTCCTGACTAGGTTGATGACAGGGGGGAGTCCATGTTAATGATCCTAGGTGCAGAGCATCACTAAACAACATATTCAAGCCCAAATCATTGTCATCCACTAACTCAACAGGAGACAAGGATGGTTGTTGTATATTTGACATAGCTCTAGTAATGGCACTGAGAGGAAATAAAATAGGCTTCTCTCTACAAGCTTCAATGGCATAATTATCATCAGTGGTATTATCAATCACAAGTGGTTTCTAACATATACCAGCATGAAGGATATCGTTCCCTATCAACAAGTCCACTGACCTGATGGGAAATACACCACTTGATATACCCACTGAAATATAACCAGTATAATAGCTTGTTTCAATGTAAACTTTGTGTTAAGGTACTTTTATAACAGCCCCACCATAAGCTTCCAACGTACATCTATCTTGCAATTGGTATCATCAGTTATGGGCAGTGCATCTAATAATGTGAGATAGCTGCCAGTGTCTCTGAAAGTAATTATCTCAGTTAGATGTGATTTGTCAAGTCCTACTTTACCTTTCGATAAGTAAGGACTCATCGCTGAACGAATCTTTTCGTCAGATACACTTTCTGATGCTAGTAATCTATTCTGAGTTACATTATCTAAAACAGTAGGATCAGAGGTATTACTTGGATTTTGGTGCCTTTGTTGCATGGAAGCATCATAAAAATCTTTGAAAGAGTGCTAAGAAGCAGGATTGCAAATCACCTGGATTCCCAAAATCTGCACAATCCAGGGCAACATGGGTTCAGGGCAGGTCGCTCCTGCCTCTCACAACTACTGGATCACTATGACATGGCCTTGGATGCACTGGAAGAAAATCAGAATACAGATGTAATATACACAGACTTTGCAAAAGCATTTGACAAATGCGATCATGGCGTAATAGCCCATAAAATACGTGCTAAAGGAATAACTGGGAAAGTGGGTAGATGGATCTTCAACTTCCTAACAAATCGAACACAAAGAGTAGTGGTCAACAGAGTTAAATCGGAGGCTGCCATAGTGAAGAGCTCTGTTCCACAAGGCACAGTACTCGCCCCCATCTTATTCCTTATCCTCATATCAGACATAAACAGAGATATACACCACAGCACCGTATCATCCTTTGCGGATGATACTAGGATCTGCATGAGGCTGTCATCTGCTGAGGATGCGGTTAACCTCCAAGAAGATTATAAACAAAGTTTTCCAGTGGGCAACGGTAAACAATATGATGTTCAATGAGGACAAATTCCAACTACTCCGTTATGGAAAACTGGAGGAGATAATAACTAGAACAGAGTATACTACTGACTCTGGCCATACAATAGAGCAGAAAAATAATGTAAGGGACCTGGGAGTAGTAATGTCTGAGGATCTCACTTTCAAGGATCACAACAGTGCCACGATCACACGTGCAAAGAAAATGATAGGATGGATAATGAGAACTTTCAAAACGAGAGATGCCAAGCCCATGATGATCCTTTTCAAATCACTTGTTCTCTCTAGGCTAGAATACTGCTGTACATTAACATCTCCATTCAAAGCAGGTGAAATCGCAGATCTAGAGAGTGTACAGAGATCCTTTACTGCACATATAAGTTCTGTCAAGCACCTTAACTACTGGGAACGCTTGGAAGCACTTGACTTGTACTCGTTGGAACGCAGGAGGGAGAGATATATCATAATCTACACTTGGAAAATCTTGGAAGGAATGGTCCCAAATCTGCACACAGAAATCACTCCCTACGAAAGTAAAAGACTCGGCAGGCGATGCAAAATGCCCCCAATAAAAAGTAGGGGCGCCATTGGTACACTAAGGGAAAACACCATAAGTGTCCGGGGCCCAAAACTGTTTAACAGCCTCCCATCAAGCATTAGGGGAATTGCCAATAAACCCCTGGCTGCCTTCAAGAGAGAGCTGGACAGATACCTAAAGTCAGTGCCGGATCAGCCGGGCTGTGGCTCATATGTTGGACTGCATGCGGCCAGCAGTAACAGCCTAGTTGATCAGGCCCTGATCCATCAGGAGGCCTGGTCATGGACCGGGCCGCGGGGGCGTTGATCCCCAGAATAACCTCCAGGTAACCTATAGGAAGAGGATACGACTTGTGTGGGGGCGCCAGCGTACGACCATATCTTGTATCTCTTTCTAACTTATAGCAATACTCTCTAGCATATCATTTTGTGTTACAATAGGTACATTTAACTTTCTTCTTTTCGGTATCAGACTTCTGTCTAGCCACTGAGACAGATTCAGGATTAGGAGTTTTACTGGTAAAGGTATGAGAAGTTACAGTAGCAGGTACATCAGGCCGGCACTGATCAGCTGATTTAGGTTGCTAACTTCTAGGACAATTTTTAGTTACCTTGTTTCTCTGTGTTTTAGTACATACAAGTTTGTGAGAAATCTCTTTTTTCTCAAGAGCAAACTCTACACAAGTTTGATCTTGTCGTTGTTTTAACGTATGAAATGCACATTGATAACTTACAGGTAACAAGTTTCCTTAACAGTGTCATAACTAATGTACTTGGCAAATGGTAAAGCAACAGTACAAGTTTGAGTTCTTCCTGTCAAAGCTGTGTGCAACAAGGTAGCCCAGTGCTTACGTGGCCAGTTCATAGCACGTGCCTGGTTCTCAAACCCATCAAAATAGGTGTCTAAGTCACTCTCAAAAATCTTAGGAACCATTGAGGCAGCTTTCTGCGCATTAAATGTGTCATGTGTTGTACTGACAGGTACAGATCTATCAGTCTGTTGTCTTCCGAGATGAACATTTTTCTCTGGAAATCTTCTTCATTCAATTTCCTCTGTGCCTCTGTTTGTGCAGTCTGCAACATAATGAGGCATTCCAACCTCTCAAATTATTCCTCAGAGGGTAACAGAGGAGTAAGGAATCTAACAAATGAGTCTGGACAGTCCTTAGGTCGAGCACCTTGTCCAGCCATCCCTAGAGAGTGTAGATCTGGTCTAGGATAAGTAGATACAGGTGTAGCATACACGGTACTAGTATGAGCCTGAGTCATACTACCAGCTATACTTTGTACTTTTGTGTTAGCCAGGTGGGAAGGTGCGAGCATAAACGGAGTTACCCTAGGCTCAGACATTTCTGCCATAGTTGCTTTCTCTCCTATGTCACCCAATACAGTCATACTTTCTAATAGCAACACTATGCTCTCTGTATCTGAATCATAATCAGACATCTCTGTATGAGCAGGAAACAATGTATCTTTAATTAACGCTCTGACAGTTTCTGCGGTGCAGTTCCTGTTATACATCACACCGAGATATTTGGGTACTCGCCAATGCATCTGAAGTTTTAATGTACTCAACTCAGACAAAGTCAGAGTATCAATTAACTGTTTCACTTTGACATACATCACAAGAGAGTGATTATGGGAATCTATAGTCCTAATAGGAATTTTAGTGTTGGTTGTCTTAGAGCTAGAGCTCTAAGACAACCAACATCTCCTTGGATCAAGAGACTCAGTCAAGTACATACATCCACCTATTATGTTGTACAAGACTAGACTCAAAGTCTTCAGATTAGGAATGTACTCAACGTGTTTGACCGTAGAGTTACTAGTGTGTCAAACCGGACAATGTCTCCAACACCTTGGATCAAGAGCCTCCCGGACAGGCTCCCATTTGTTACAAAAAATGCAATTTCTAATAAGCATAGAGATCTCCAGGTAATACTAGAAAGAACTTCCCTTCTAGCATCCAGCCTGTTACCGGGTTTTTGTAACAAGTAGTCAGTATCCTGGTCCAATTATCCATTAAAATTCAGTATGATTCAATAGTGCTTCAGGATTACAACTGGTAGGCTACTAACTAAAGAAATTAAAATTTAATAAGTTTATTAATAACAAAATTGTCTAGGCGTATATTATCAAAGTAAATTATAGTAATCAATTGAATATAATATAGGATATAAGTTCCTACACTTCTCTAGTGTACAGTAGTATTGTGCTGTAGGCACATATCACATCTTTATGTCTTTTAAGTACCGACTGGTACATTGTTAGCATTTAAAAACATATTACAAATATATACAAGTAAGTTTGTGTGTATGTGTGTAAGTGCTCTAAGTGGTTCGCTATGTCTCAAGACTCTACTAGACTTAACCAGTGACTGACTAAAAGTCCTCACATTAACTAACTTCTTCACCAACAGTGTTTTTCTAGAACCAGGGGGAGAGAGAGACAGAGAATGAACGTAGTTAACAGGAATCTATACTGCTACTGAGAGATGGGCAAGATTCCCAGGCAGCGCTCTTAACTACTCAGCCACAAATGCCACATGGACTGGGCAGCCTGGTTCACAAGCCATGTTTCTTTCCCAGCCCGGGCACGACAGTCAGCCTCAAGCATGTGGATTCAAACTATTTCAATCTCCTCCTGTATGTTCTGACCTCAAAAGCTATTTTATATCAATGCACCACACAGTAACAAACAGGTATATACAGGCTGTTCAGCTTGTGTGGCATTTGTGGCTGAGTAGTTAAGAGCGCTGCCTGGGAATCTTGCCCATCTCTCAGTAGCAGTATAGATTCCTGTTAACTGCGATCATTCTCTGTCTCTCTCTCCCCCTGGTTCTAGAAAAACACTGTTGGAATAAGTACTGATACGTACAAACATGAAGGCTGTGATTAATTATGTACTGAAATACCTATAAACTTCAATGAGCTGTTGTTGTAGTTGTTATTGTTGTTGATGTTTCATTATTGCTGTTCTTGTCGTCCCCGCCATTGTCATTGTTGATGTTTCTTATTGCTGTTCTTGTCGTCCCCGCCATTGTCATTGTTGATGATTGTATATTTACTACTAAATACTGATATTATTATTATAATTACTTAAAATATTTAAAAGGAATTTGTTAGTTCTATAAGAACGGATTTTTATAAAGTTACATTCATTTTATCTTCGCAGCTTCAGTTTTTGTTTCAGATATAATAAAAGTTGTGACCGCCATTAACACTTATACTCATTGTTTCCAGACAAAGTGACGTACCTGTGTCAGCTGGTGTTCCTTACAGTGGCGGAGGAGAAGACTGTGTGAGCAGTGTCACCCACTACACAAACTTTCATTGTTGTGTTGTGGGAATGACTAGGATTACTGTGCCGTAGATTCAGTAGCATGATGCAGTGTGTTTAATAATTTTAACCTGGACCAGTTCATAGTAAATGTTAGTGTTTTTAATGTTGTAATAATGTTTTTCACAGTGGGACTAGAGCAGGAGGGTTACAGGTGGTTACAAGTCTTGTAGACTACAACACCATAGAGGTACATTGTGCCAGTGAGGCAGGGATGTTGCGGGTAGCTTCCCGGGTAGCTACCCGAGTAGCTTCCCGGGTAGCTTCCCGGGTAGCTTCCCGGGTAGCTTC
The DNA here is from genome assembly GCF_026875155.1 of Cherax quadricarinatus. Taxonomy (NCBI): domain Eukaryota; kingdom Metazoa; phylum Arthropoda; class Malacostraca; order Decapoda; family Parastacidae; genus Cherax; species Cherax quadricarinatus. Next base: position 33,131,630 of record NC_069439.1, read on the forward strand.
CCGGGTAGCTTCCCCGGGTAGCTTCCCGGGTAGCTTCCCGGGTAGCTTCCCGGGTAGCTTCCCGGGTAGCTTCCCGGGTAGCTTCCCGGGTAGCTTCCCGGGTAGCTTCCCGGGTAGCTTCCCGGGTAGCTTCCCGGGTAGCTACTCACTTACTCGCCTTGGTAAGGGTTTTATTAAAAAAAAAACACACACACCTGACCTGGCAACCATTTTATCAAGATATTCAGAACAAATCTCAAGATATTTCTCATGATTTTTGTGAAATGTTTCTCTGGATGTTTGCTCTTCCACTGTGTGACATTTTGAAATAATTATAGCAGTTTCTCCTCTCTCAACTAAGCTTGAAGCAGCTGATAGTTTGTCAACCAAGCTTGAAGCAGCTGATAGTTTGTCAACCAAGCTTGAAGCAGCTGATAGTTTGTCAACCAAGCTTGAAGCAGCTGATAGTTTGTCAACCAAGCTTGAAGCAGCTGATAGTTTGTCAACCAAGCTTGAAGCAGCTGATAGTTTGTCAACCAAGCTTGAAGCAGCTGATAGTTTGTCAACCAAGCTTGAAGCAGCTGATAGTTTGTCAACCAAGCTTGAAGCAGCTGATAGTTTGTCAACTAAGCTTGAAGCAGCTGATAGTTTGTCAACCAAGCTTGAAGCAGCTGATAGTTTGTCAACCAAGCTTGAAGCACCTGATAGTTTGTTAACCAAGCTTGAAGCAGCTGAGAGTTTGTCAACCAAGCTTGAAGCAGCTGAGAGTTTGTCAACCAAGCTTGAAGCAGCTGATAGTTTGTCAACCAAGCTTGAAGCAGCTGAGAGTTTGTCAACCAAGCTTGAAGCAGCTGATAGTTTGTCAACCAACCTTGAGGCAGCTGATAGTTTGTCAACCAAGCTTGAGGCAGCTGATAGTTTGTCAACCAAGCTTGAAGCAGCTGGTAGTTTGTCAACCAAGCTTGAGGCAGCTGATAGTTTGTCAACCAAGCTTGAAGCAGCTGATAGTTTGTCAACCAAGCTTGAAGCAGCTGATAGTTTGTCAACCAAGCTTGAGGCAGCTGATAGTTTGTCAACCAAGCTTGAAGCAGCTGATAGTTTGTCAACCAAGCTTGAAGCAGCTGATAGTTTGTCAACCAAGCTTGAGGCAGCTGATAGTTTGTCAACCAAGCTTGAAGCAGCTGATAGTTTGTCAACCAAGCTTGAAGCAGCTGATAGTTTGTCAACCAAGTTTGAGGCAGCTGATAGTTTGTCAACCAAGCTTGAAGCAGCTGATAGTTTGTCAACCAAGCTTGAAGCAGCTGATAGTTTGTCAACCAAGCTTGAAGCAGCTGATAGTTTGTCAACCAAGCTTGAGGCAGCTGATAGTTTGTCAACCAAGCTTGAAGCAGCTGATAGTTTGTCAACCAAGCTTGAAGCAGCTGATAGTTTGTCAACCAAGCTTGAGGCAGCTGATAGTTTGTCAACCAAGCTTGAGGCAGCTGATAGTTTGTCAACCAAGCTTGAGGCAGCTGATAGTTTGTCAACCAAGCTTGAGGCAGCTGATAGTTTGTCAACCAAGCTTGAAGCAGCTGATAGTTTGTCAACCAAGCTTGAAGCAGCTGATAGTTTGTCAACCAAGCTTGAGGCAGCTGATAGTTTGTCAACCAAGCTTGAAGCAGCTGATAGTTTGTCAACCAAGCTTGAAGCAGCTGATAGTTTGTCAACCAAGCTTGAGGCAGCTGATAGTTTGTCAACCAAGCTTGAAGCAGCTGATAGATTGTCAACCAAGCTTGAAGCAGCTGATAGTTTGTCAACCAAGCTTGAGGCAGCTGGTAGTTTGTCAACCAAGCTTGAAGCAGCTGATAGTTTGTCAACCAAGCTTGAAGCAGCTGATAGTTTGTCAACCAAGCTTGAAGCAGCTGATAGTTTGTCAACCAAGCTTGAGGCAGCTGATAGTTTGTCAACCAAGCTTGAAGCAGCTGATAGTTTGTCAACCAAGCTTGAAGCAGCTATAGTTTGTCAACCAAGCTTGAGGCAGCTGATAGTTTGTCAACCAAGCTTGAGGCAGCTGATAGTTTGTCAACCAAGCTTGAAGCAGCTGATAGTTTGTCAACCAAGCTTGAAGCAGCTGATAGTTTGTCAACCAAGCTTGAGGCAGCTGATAGTTTGTCAACCAAGCTTGAAGCAGCTGATAGTTTGTCAACCAAGCTTGAGGCAGCTGATAGTTTGTCAACCAAGCTTGAGGCAGCTGATAGTTTGTCAACCAAGCTTGAAGCAGCTGATAGTTTGTCAACCAAGCTTGAAGCAGCTGATAGTTTGTCAACCAAGCTTGAAGCAGCTGATAGTTTGTCAACCAAGCTTGAGGCAGCTGATAGTTTGTCAACCTAAGCTTGAAGCAGCTGATAGTTTGTCAACCAAGCTTGAAGCAGCTGATAGTTTGTCAACCAAGCTTGAGGCAGCTGATAGTTTGTCAACCAAGCTTGAGGCAGCTGATAGTTTGTCAACCAAGCTTGAGGCAGCTGATAGTTTGTCAACCAAGCTTGAGGCAGCTGATAGTTTGTCAACCAAGCTTGAAGCAGCTGATAGTTTGTCAACCAAGCTTGAGGCAGCTGGTAGTTTGTCAACCAAGCTTGAGGCAGCTGATTTGTTTGTCAACCAAGCTTGAGGCAGCTGATAGTTTGTCAACCAAGCTTGAAGCAGCTGATAGTTTGTCAACCAAGCTTGAAGCAGCTGATAGTTTGTCAACCAAGCTGAAGCAGCTGATAGTTTGTCAACCAAGCTTGAAGCAGCTGATAGTTTTGTCAACCAAGCTTGAGGCAGCTGATAGTTTGTCAACCAAGCTTGAGGCAGCTGATAGTTTGTCAACCAAGCTTGAAGCAGCTGATAGTTGTCAACCAAGCTTGAGGCAGCTGATAGTTTGTCAACCAAGCTTGAAGCAGCTGATAGTTTGTCAACCAAGCTTGAAGCAGCTGATAGTTTGTCAACCAAGCTTGAAGCAGCTGATAGTTTGTCAACCAAGCTTGAAGCAGCTGATAGTTTGTCAACCAAGCTTGAAGCAGCTGATAGTTTGTCAACCAAGCTTGAAGCAGCTGATAGTTTGTCAACCAAGCTTGAAGCAGCTGATAGTTTGTCAACCAAGCTTGAAGCAGCTGATAGTTTGTCAACCAAGCTTGAAGCAGCTGATAGTTTGTCAACCAAGCTTGAAGCAGCTGATAGTTTGTCAACCAAGCTTGAAGCAGCTGAGAGTTTGTCAACCAAGCTTGAAGCAGCTGATAGTTTGTCAACCAAGCTTGAAAGCAGTGATAGTTTGTCAACCAAGCTTGAAGCAGTGATAGTTTGTCATCCAAGCTTGAAGCAGCTGATAGTTTGTCAACCAAGCTTGAAGCAGCTGATAGTTTGTCAACCAAGCTTGAAGCAGCTGATAGTTTGTCAACCAAGCTTGAAGCAGCTGATAGTTTGTCAAACCAAGCTTGAGGCAGCTGATAGTTTGTCAACCAAGCTTGAGGCAGCTGATAGTTTGTCAACAAGCTTGAAGCAGCTGATAGTTTGTCAACCAAGCTTGAAGCAGCTGATAGTTTGTCAACCAAGCTTGAGGCAGCTGATAGTTTGTCAACCAAGCTTGAAGCAGCTGATAGTTTGTCAACCAAGCTTGAAGCAGCTGATAGTTTGTCAACCAAGCTTTTGGCAGCTGATAGTTTGTCACCAAGCTTGAGGCAGCTGATAGTTTGTCAACCAAGCTGAAGCAGCTGATAGTTTGTCAACCTTTTTTAAAAAACCCTTAAAGTTTTTTTAAAAAACGGGTTTGGGGGTTTTCCCCCCCAAAAAAATTTTTTTTTTTCCCCCCCCAAAAATTTGTCAAAAAAAAAAAAAAACCCTTTTTTGGGAATTTTTCCCCCCCCCAAAAAAATATTTTGTAAAATTTTTTTTTTTCCCCCCCCGGGGGTTTTTTTTTAAAAAAACCAATTTTTTTGGGGGTTTTTTTTTTTTTTTGGGGGGTTTTTCCCAAATTTTTTTTTCCCCCTTTTCCCCAAATGGGTTTTTCCCCCAAATTAAATTAAAAAAAAAATTTTTTTTAAAAAAATTTTTTAAAAAAAAACCTTTTTCCCCCCAAAAAAACCTTTTTTCCCCCTTTTTAAATTTTTTAAAAAAATTTTGGGGAAAAATTTTTTAAAAAAAGGGGGTTTTTTTAATTTTTCCCCTTTTTTTAAAAAATTTTGGCGGGTTTTTTTAAAAAACCCGGGAAAAAGGTTTTTTAAAAAAAAATTTTTTAAAATTTTTGGGGGGTTTTTTTTCAAAAACAAAAAAAGGGGGGAAAAACCCCAAAAAAAAATTTTTTCCCCCCTTAAATTTTTTTAAAAAAGGGGGGGGAAATTTTAAAAAAAGGGGGGAAAAAAAAAAACCCCCCCCAAAATAAAAATTAAACCCCCCCCTTTTTTTTTTTAAAAAATTTTTCCCTTTTTTTTTTCCCCAAATTTTTTTTTTTAAAATTTTTTCCCAAAAAAAAAAAGGGGAAATTTTTTCCCAAAAAAAAATTTTTTTTTCCCCCCCATTTTTTTTAAAAAATTTTTTTTTTAAAAACCCCAATTTTAAAAAAAAATTTTTTTTTCCCCCCCCCAAAAAAAAATTTTTTTTTTTCCCCCTTCCTTTTTTTTAAAAAATTTAAAAAAAAAAAATTTTTTTTTAAAAAATTTTTTTAATTTTCCCCCCCAAAAAATTTTTCCCCCTTTTTTTTAAATTCCCTTTTTAAAAATTTTCCCAAAAATTTTTTTTTTTTTTAAATTAAAATTTAAAATTTTTTTTTTTTTTTAAAAAAAGGTTTTTTCCCCCTTACTTTTCCAAAAAAAAAAATTTTTTTTTAAAAAAAAAAATTTTTTTTCCCCCAAACCCCTTTTTAAAAAAAAATTTTTTTTTCCCCCCAAAAAAAAATTTTTTCCAATTTCCCCCTTTTTAAATTAAAAAGTAAAAATTTGTCAACCACTTGGGCAAATTTTTTAACCCAAGTTTTTTTGGGCAGTACCTTTCCCAATTTTAAAAAAGTATATTTTCCCAGTTACACTAATTTTTCAAAATTAAAAAGTATAGTTTGTCCCAAGTTCCTATTTTTCAAAAAAAAAGGAAACTAAATTTTTTGTAACCAACTTCCTGAATTTAAACAAGCTTACCGGTGTTGTAACCATTTTCCACATTTTTTAACCCAAGCTTTTAAAGCGGGCCTTATTTTCAAAATTAAAGTAATTTTCAAACCGTTGGGGACTATTTCCCAAATTGAAAGTATATTTTTTCAACCAATTTTAAATTATTTGTCAACCAAAGGCGGGGACCAAATTTTTCAAATTAACAAGTATATTTTCAAAAAGTTCCTTTTTTCAAAATTAACCAAGAAAAATATTTGTCAAAACCAAGTTTTAAAAACAGCATTTTTCCCTCGTGCACTTATTTAAAACCAAGTTACTCTTTTTTTGAAACCCTCTTCCAATTTTAACCAAGCTTAAGGTTTTTTGTCAACCAACTTTAAATATTTTTTCAACCCAATTTTTGGCGTAATATTTTCAAATTAAAAAAGTATATTTGTCAACCACTTCCAAAAAATTTTTTAACCCAAGTTTTTTGGGGCAGTATATTTCAAAATTAACAAATTTTTCCCAATTAAGAGCTGTATTTTTCCCAATTAAAAAGTAGTTTCCGTTGGGGGACCTATTTTCAAAATTAAAAAGTATAGTTTGTGTTTGAACCCTTTATTTTTTAAACCCAATTAAAAAGTTTTATTTGTAAAAAAGTTAACCTATTCTAAAAAATTTTCCCAAAAAGTAAATATTCTCCGAGGAGATTTTTTAAAATTAAAATTTATTTTTGTTGCAATTTCCTCAAATTAAAAAGTCATATTCTCGTGCAGTACCAAATTCCCCAAAATTAACAAGTCTATTCTCGGCAGTACCTACTTCCAAAAATTTTAAAAATCTTATTCTGGCAGAAACCTACTTCCTCAAATTAAACAAGTCATATTCTCGGCAGTACCTATTTCCCTTTCAAATTAAAAGCCCTATTTCGTGCAGTACCAAATTTCCCAAAAAATTTAAACAAAGTCATTTCTCGGGCGTCCTACTTCCTCAAATTAAAAAGGGTATATTCCGTCCCAAGTCCTACTTCCTCAATTTAAAAAGTATATTCTCGTGGTACCTTTACTTCCTAAAAAATTAACAAGCCCATATTCCGTGCATTTCTATTTCCTAAAAATTAAAACAAGCCCCTATTCTCGTGCAGTACCTATTTCCCTCAAATTAACAAGTCATTTCTGGCCCGTACCTTTTTTCCTCAAATTAACAAGTCTTTTTCTCGTCCCTTTTACTACTTCCTAAAATTAACAAGTCAATTCTGGGCCCGTACTATTTTCCTCAAATTAACAAGTCATTTTCTCGTGCAGTACCTATTTCCCAAAAATTTTAACAAGTCAAATTCTCGTGCAGTACCTATTTCCCCCAAATTAACAAGTATATTTTTCGTGCAGTACCTACCCCCAAAATTTAAAAATTTCTTTTTTTCTGGCCCAGTCCCTATTCCTAAAATTTAAAAAAGTCATATTTCTTTCCCAGTACCTTTTTCCTCAAAATTAAAAAAGCCCTTTTCTCGGGGCAGTCCCTATTTCCCTAAAAATTAAAAAAGTCATATTCTCGGGCAGTACCAAATTCCTCAAATTAACAAGTCATATTCTCGGCATTTACCTATTTCCCTAAAATTAAAAAATTTCATATTCCCCCAGTACCTATTCCCTTTCAAATTAACAAGTTATTCTGGGCAGTACCTATTTCCCTAAAAATTTTAACAAGTCATATTTTTCTTTGCGTCCCCTTAATTCCTCAAATTAAAAAGGGTATTTTCTCGTGCGGGTACCTATTCCTCAAATTAAAAAGTAATATTTCGGGCAGTACTACTTCCTAAATTAACAAGTCTATTCTCGGCAGTCCCTATTTCCCTTTCAAATTAACAATTTCATATTTCGTGAAATTTCCCTTATTTCCCTCTTTTTAAAACAATTTAAATATTCTCGTGCAGTACCTACTTCCTCAAATTAACAAGTCATATTCTCGTGCAGTACCTACTTCCTCAAATTAACAAGTCATATTCTCGTGCAGTACCTACTTCCTCAAATTAACAAGTCATATTCTCGTGCAGTACCTACTTCCTCAAATTAACATTCTTATTCTGGTGCAGTCCCCAAATTCCTAAAATTTAAAAAATTTCTTTATTGGGCCCAGTACCTACTTCCTCAAATTAACAATTTTCATTTTTCTCGTGCAGTCCCTATTTCCCTCAAATTAACAAGTCATTTTCTGGCATTTCCTACTTCCCCCCAAATTAAAAAGTAATATTCTCGGCAGTCCCTACTTCCTAAAATTTAAAGTAAATTTTTCGGCAGTACCAAAACCCCCCAAAAACCCATATTTTTCTCGTGCAGTCCCTTTACTTCCTAAAAATTAAACAGTATTTCCGTGCGTCCCCATTTCCCTCAAATTAACAGCCCATATTCTGGCAGTCCCTTTATTTCCCCTAAAAAAACAAGTAAATTTTTGTGCAGTCCCTTTACTTCCAAAAATTTAACAAGTTTATTCTCGGGCCCAGAAACCTATTTCCCTAAAATTTAAAACAAGTCAATTCTCTTTTGCGTACCTATTTCCCTCAAATTAAAAGTCTATTCCCCTTTGCAGTCCCTTATTTCCCTAAAATTTAACAAGTCTTTTTCCCTCGTGCAGAAATACTTCCTAAAATTTAAACAAGCTTTTCTGGGGCGTACCATTTCCCTCAAATTAAAAAGTCATATTCTCGGCAGAAACCTATTTCCCTAAATTTAAACAATTTCATATTCCGTGCAGACCAAATTCCCTAAATTTTTAAAATTTATATTTTTTTTGCATTTCCTATTTCCCTCAAATTAACAAGTCATTTTCTCGTGCAGTACCTATTTTTTTCCCTAAAATTTAAAAAAAAGTCTTATTCTCGGCCCCATTTCCTTTAAAAACCTACTCCCCCCCCTCCTATTTCCCCTAAATTAAAAAGTCATTTTCTCGGGGCCAGAAATACTTCCTAAAATTAAAAAAAGGGCAATTTCTGTGCAGTACCACTTCCTAAAATTTAAACAAGTCATATTTTTGTCCCTTTCCTATTTCCCTAAAATTAAACCCAAGTCATTTTCTCAAAGCAGTCCCCTACTTCCTAAAGTAAAAAGCCCCATTTTGTTGCATTTCCTACTTCCTAAAATTTTAAAAATCATATTCTGGGCAGAAACCCTACTTCCTCAAATTAACAAGTCTATTCCGGCAGTTTTTTACTTCCCAAATTAAAAGTCATATTCCGTGCATTACCTACTTCCTAAAATTTAAAACAAGTCATATTTGGGGCCCGAAACCTATTCCTCAAATTAACAAGTCATATTCTCGGCTGTTCCAAATTCCTCAAATTAAAATTTCATATTCTCGTGCATTTCCTCCCCTTCCTAAAATTTTAACAAGTCATATTCCTTTGCCAGTCCCTTTCCCTTCCCTTTAAATTAAAAGGGTCTTATTCTCGAGCAGTACCTCCCTTCTCAAATTAAAAAAGCCCTTATTCCGTGCAGTACCTACTTCCTAAAATTAAAAAGTCATATTCTCGGCGTCCCAAACTTCCTCAAATTAACAATCTTTTTTTCTCGGCAGTACCTTATTTCCCTAAATTAAATTTTAAAAGTAATTTTTCTCTTTGCTTTTCCTACTTCCTAAAATTTAAAACAAGTCTTTTTTCTGGCAGTCCCCTACTTCCTAAATTTAAAAAGTCATTTTCCCCGGAAAGTACCTACCCTCAAAATTAAAAAAGTTTTATTCTGGGTGCAGTACCTATTTCCCCAAAATTTAAACCCCCAAAGTCATATTCCGTGCAGTCCCCTACTTCCCTCAAATTTACAAGTCATATTCTCGGGGGTACCTACTTCCTCAAATTACAATTTCATATTCTCGTGCAAGTACTATTTTCCTAAAATTAACAAGTCTTATTCTCGTGCAGAAACCCTACTTCCTAAATTTAAACCGTCATATTCTCGTCCCGTCCTATTTCCCTCAAATTAACAAGTATTTTCTCGTGCAGTACCATTTCCCTCAAATTAAAAGTCATTTTCCGTGCGTCCCTACTTCCTCAATTTAACAAGTCATATTCCGTGCAGTCCCTTTATTTCCCTCAAATTAACAAGTCTTTTATTTTTGGGCAGTACCTACTTCCCAAATTAACAAGCAATTCTCGTGCGTACCTACTTCCTAAAATTTAAACCCGGGTCATATTCTCGGCAGTCCCTATTCCTAAAATTTAAAAAGTCATATTCTCGTGCGGGACCTCTTCTAAAATTTAAACAAGTCATATTCTGTGAAAGGTCCCCAACTTCCTAAAATTTAACAAGTCATTTTCTCGTGCAGTACCTACTTCCTAAAATTTAAAACAAAGTCATTTTCTCGGCGTACCAAACTTCCCAAATTAACAAGCCCATATTTTTGTGCAGTACCTACTTCCTCAAATTAAAAGTCATATTCTCGTCCCAGTACCAAACTTCCTCAAATTAACAATTTCATTTTCGTCCCAGTACCTTCCTAAAATTTAAACCAAGTTTTTTTCTCGTGCAGAAACCCTACTTCCTCAAAAAAACAATTCATATCTCGTGCAGTCCCTTATTTCCTAAAAATTAAAAGTATATTCTGGGTTCAGAAAATTTTTACTTCCTAAAAATTAAAAAGTAAATTTTTCTCGGCAGTACCTACTTCCTCAAATTAAAATCATATTCTGTGCAGTACTACTTCCTCAAATTAAAAGTCATTTTTCCGACAGGTACCTACTTCCTAAAATTTAAACCCAAGTCTATTCTCGGCAGTCCCTATTTCCCTAAAATTAACAAGTCATATTCTCGTGCTTTCCTATTCCCCCCCCAAATTAACAAGTCTTTTGGGTTGCAGTCCCTTTTCCCAAAAAATTTAAACAAGTCAAAATTCTCGGCGAAATTTATTTTCCTCAAATTAACAATTTATATTCTCGTGAAAGGTTCCCTATTTCCTCAAATTAACAATTTCATATTCTCGTGCAGTCCCTACTTCCTAAAATTTTAAAAAATTCATATTCTGGGGGAAGTCCCTATTTCCCTCAAATTAAAAAGTCATATTCTCGTGCATTTCCCTATTTCCCTAAAAATTAAAAAGGGTCATATTCTGGCCCATTTACCTATTTCCCTTTAAAATTTTTAACAAAGTCTTATTCTCGTGCGTACCTACTTCCTAAAAATTAAAAAGTCTTTTTCGTGCAGTCCCTATTTTCCCAAAATTTAACAAGCATATTCTCGTGCAGAAACCTATTTCCCTTAAATTAAAAAGTCATATTTTTGGCCCAAGTACCTACTTCCAAAAATTTTAACAAGTCTTTTTCTCGTGCGTACCATTTCCCAAAAAATTTAAACAAGTATATTCTCGTGCAGTACCTATTTCCTTTCAAATTAACAAGTCTTATTCTCGTGCAGTACCTATTTCCCTTCAAATTAAAAAAGTCATTTTCTTTTGCAGTCCCTACTTCCTAAATTAACAAGTCATATTCTGTGAAGTCCCAAAACTTCCTCTTTTTAAAACAATTTATATTCTGTGCAGTCCCTACTTCCTCAAATTAACAAGTCATATTCTCGCGCAGTACCTATTTTCCTAAAATTTAAAATAGTCTTTTAATTTTGTGCAGTACCTCTTCCCCCAATTTTTAAAAAGTCATTTTTCTGGCAGTACCTATTTCCCTCAATTAACAAGTCATTTCTGCAGTCCCTACTTCCCAAAAATTAACCAAGTCATTTTCCCGTGCAGTACCTATTTCCCTTAAATTTTAAAACCAAGCATATTCTCGAGCAGTACCTACTTCCTAAAAATTAAACCCAAGTCATATTCTCGTGAAAGTTTTCTTCCTCAAATTAACAATTTTTTTATTCTCGGCAGTCCCTATTTCCCTAAAATTTAAAAAGTCATTTTCGGCAGTCCCTATTCCCTAAAAATTTTTAACAAGTCATATTTGGGCATACCTATTTCCCCAAAATTAACAATTTCATATTTTTGGGCCAGTACCTATTTCCCTAAAATTTAAAACAAGTCATATTCTCGTGCAGTACCTACTTCCTCAAATTAAAAAAGTCATATTTCGGCTTTTCCCTATTTCCCCAAAATTTAAACCCAAGGGCTATTTCGTCCCAGTCCCTATTTCCCTCAAATTAAAAGTCATTTTTCCCCAAAGCAGTACCTACCCCCCAAAAATTTAACAAGCCCTATTCTCGTCGTACCATTTCCTAAATTTAACAAGTCAATTCTCGTGCAGTACCTCCCTTCCTCAAATTAAAAGTCATATTCCCCCGGGCAGTCCCTATTTTCCCTTTTTTAACAAGTCTTTATTCTCGGGCGGGTACCTATTTTCCTCAAATTAACAAGTCTTATTTGTGCGTACCTACTTCCTAAAATTAACAAGCCCATATTCTCGTGCATTTCCCTATTTCCCTCAAATTAACAAGTCATATTCTGTGCAGTACTTTTTTCCTAAAATTTAAAACCAAAGTATTTTCTCGTGCAGTACCTATTTCCCTAAAAATTTAACAAAAGTCAAAATTCTCTTCCCAGTACCTACTTCCTCAAATTAAAAAGTCATTTTTCTGTGCGTACCTACTTCCTCAAATTAACAAGTCATATTCTCGAGCAGTACCTACTTCCTCAAATTAACAAGTCATATTCTCGTGCAGTACCTACTTCCTCAAATTAACAAGTCATATTCTCGTGCAGTACCTACTTCCTCAAATTAACAAGTCATATTCTCGTGCAGTACCTACTTCCTAAAATTTTAAACAAGCACATTCTGGCATTTCCTATTTCCCAAAATTAAAAGTCATTTTCTCGTGCGTCCCCTACTTCTAAATTTAAACAGTCAATTCTCTGCAGTCCTACTTCCTAAAATTAAACAAGTCTTTTTGTGCAGTCCTCTTCCAAAAATTAAAAGTCTTTCTCGGCGTACCTATTCCCTAAAATTTAAACAAGTCATTTCTGTGCAGTACTATTCCTCAAATTAACAATTTTAATTCTGTGCAGTACCTACTTCCTAATTAACAAGTCTATTCTCGTGCTTTTACCTACTTCCTAAAATTAAAAGTCAATTTCGTGAGTCCACTTCCTAAATTAACAATATTTTCTGTGCGTCCTTTTCCTCAAATTAAAAGTAAATTTCTCGGCAGTCCCTATTTCCCCCAATTAAACAAGTCAATTCTCGTGCGTCCTACTTCTCAATTACAAGTCACATTTTCGGGGGCAGTACCTACTTCCCTCAATTAACAGTCATTTTTCCGGCTTTCCTATTTTCCTCAAATTTAAACCGTAAATTCTCGTGCAGTTACCCCCCAAATTAAAAGTAATTTTCCGGATATTTCCTCTTTAAAAAGTCCTTCCGGGCTGGTCCTACCCTTTAACAAGTCAATTCTCGGCCCCGTCCTTTTAAATTCAATCCATTTGTTGGTATTTTAAAAAAGTAAAATTTTTATTTCCAAAAAACAAAAAAATTTTTTTAAAAAAAACAAAAATTTTTTCTTTAAACAAAAACCTAAATTTAAAACAACAAAAAAAAAATAAAAACAAAAAATAAATAAACAAAAACAAAATAACTCCCAAAAAACAACCAAAATAAAAAAAAAAATTAACATAAAACCAAAAAACAATAACATAAACAAAAAACCAAAAACTAAAACAAAAAACCAATAATCCAAAAAAACCAAAACATAAACAAACCAACATAAATAAAAAACAAACAACAAAACATAAACAACAAAACCTCATCCCAAACAACTCATCAAACACCAACTCATAAAACAAAAACAACTAACATCAAAAAAAAACAAAAAACAAAAAAAAATCATCAAAAACAAAAAAAATAAATAAAACAACAAAACATAAAACCAAACAAAAACAAAAAAAACAAACAAAAAACAACATAACATAAAAAACAAAAAAAACAATAACATCAAACAAAAAAAACAATAACATAAAACAACAAACAACAATAACATAAAAAACAAAAAAAACAATAACACAACCCAAAAAAAAAAATAACTCAAAAAAAAAACCCAAAAATAACATCAAACAAAAAACAAAAACATCAAAAACAAAAACATAACATCAAACAACAAACAACAAAACCAAAAAACAACAAACAACAATAAATCAAACAAACAAAAAAAAATTAAAAACAACAAAAACAATAACATCAAAAAAAAAAACAAAAATCAAAAACAAAAACAAAACATCAAACAACAAACAACAAAACACAAACAAAAAAAACCCAAACCCAAAACCCCCACCCCAAACCCCCAAAACCCAAAAAAAAAACCAAAAACAACCCAAAACCCCCCAAAAAACAAAAAACCCAAAACAAAAACAAAAAAACAAAAAAACACCAAAAAAAAAAAAACCCCAAACCCCCCCAAAAAAAACAAAAACATCAAACAACAAACAACAGTAACATCAAACAACAAACAACAATAACATCAAACAACAAACAACAATAACATCAAACAACAAACAACAGTAACATCAAACAACAAACAACAATAACATCAAACAACAAAAACAGTAAATCAAAAAAACAAAAACAATAACATCAAACAACAAAAAATAACTCAAACAACAAACAACTAAATCAAAAAAAAACAACAAAAACATCAAAAAACAAACAACAGTAAACATCAAACAACAAAAACAGAAACATCAAAAAAACAAAAAACAATAACACAAAAAAAAAACAACAAAACTCAAAAAACAAAACAAAAAACATAAAAAACAACAAGAACAAAACATCAAAAACAAACAAAAAATAACAAAAAACAAAAAAAACAGTAACATCAAACAAAAAAACAACAGTAACACAAAAACAAACAACAGTAACATCAAACAAAAAAAACAACATAACATCAAACAACAAACAACAATAACTCAAAAAATAAACAAAACATAAAAACAACAAAAAAAAATAACATCAAACAAAAACAAAAAAACATCAAACAAAATAACATCAAAAAACAAACAACAATAAATCAAACAACAAAAAAAAAACATCAAACCAAAAACAAAAACATCAAACAACAATAACATCAAACAACAAAAAAACAGTAACATCAAAACAAAAAAACAACAATAAATCAAACAACAAAAAAAATAACATCAAAAACAAAAACATAACATCAAACAACAAACACAATAAATCAAACAAAAAACAACAGTAACATCAAACAACAAACAAACAAAAACATCAAACAAACAACAATAAATAAAAACAACAAACAAAATAACATAAAACAAACAACAATAAATAAAACCCAAAACAAAAAATAACAAAAAAAACAAACAACAGTAACATAAAACAAAAACAAAAAATAACAAAAAAACAACCAACAGAAACATCAAAAAACAAACAAAAAAAACATCAAAAAACAAACACAATAACTCAAAAACAAAAACAAAAACATCAAAAAACAAACAATAACATCAAACAACAAACAACAATAACATCAAACAACAAAAAAACATCAAAAAAAAACAACAATAACATCAAAAACAAACAACAATAACATAAAAAACAAAAAACATAAACAACAAACAAAATAACATCAAACAAAAAAAACAATAACTAAGCAAAAACAAAAATAACATCAAGCAACAAACAACAATAACATCAAACAACAATAACATCAAACAACAAACAACAATAACATCAAACAACAAACAACAATAACATCAAACAACAAACAACAATAACATCAAACAACAAACAACAATAACATCAAAACAAAAACAACTTTCATAAAAACAACAAACAACAATAACATCAAAAAACAAAAAAAATAACATCAAACAACAAACAACAGTAACATCAAACAACAAACAACAATAACATAAAAACAAAAACAACAAAAACATCAAAAAACAAAAAACAGTAACATCAACAAAAAACAATAACATCAAAAAAACAAACAACAATAACACAAACAAAAAAACAACAATAACATAAACAACAAAAAAATAACTCAAACAACAAACAACAGTAACATCAAACAAAAAACAACAGTAACATAAACAAAAAAAAAACATAACATAAAAAAAACAATAACATCAAACAACAAACAAAAATAACATCAAACAAAACAACCAATAACTCAAAAAACAAACAATAACATCAAACAACAAACAACAATAACATCAAACAACAAACAACAATAACATACTGAGTGTACACTTTACACTGTTCTGAGTGTACACTTTACACTGTACTGAGTGTACACTTTACACTGTACTGAGTGTACACTTTACACTGTACTGAGTGTACACTTTACACTGTACTGAGTGTACACTTTACACTGTTCTGAGTGTACACTTTACACTGTACTGAGTGTACACTTTACACTGTTCTGAGTGTACGCTTTACACTGTACTGATTGTACACTTTACACTGTACTGAGTGTACACTTTACACTGTACTGAGTGTACACTTTACACTGTACTGAGTGTACACTTTACACTGTACTGAGTGTACACTTTACACTGTACTGAGTGTACACTTTACACTGTTCTGAGTGTACACTTTACACTGTTCTGAGTGTACACTTTACACTGTTCTGAGTGTACGCTTTACACTGTACTGATTGTACACTTTACACTGTACTGAGTGTACACTTTACACTGTTCTGAGTGTACGCTTTACACTGTACTGATTGTACACTTTACACTGTACTGAGTGTGCACTTTACACTGTACTGAGTGAACACTTTACACTGTACTTAGTGTACACTTTACACTGTACTGAGTGAACACTTTACACTGTACTTAGTGTACACTTTACACTGTACTGAGTGAACACTTTACACTGTACTGAGTGTACACTTTGCACTGTAGTGAGTGTACAATTTACACTGTACTGAGTGTACACTTTATACTGTACTGAGTGTAGACTTTACTCTGTACAAAGTGTACACTTTACACTGTACTGAGTGAATACTTTATATTGTACTGAGTGTACGCTCTATACTGCACAGAGTGTACACTTTATATGGCACTGAGTATATGCTTTATAGTGTACTGAGTGTACACTTTACACTGGTATAAACCTTGGTAATAAATACCGGCAAGTTGGTTTAGAAAGACACGTAAGCAAACACTATGACATATTTATTAGAAAACGTTTCGGTCCTGGGACCTTGACCACTTCTAACATACAGAGGTAGAAAGACATTATATATAGGCGGAGAGTGAGGTGTGACGCACGTGACCTGAGGAATGTCATAAGAACATAAGAATGGAGGAACACTGTAGAAGGCCTACTGTCCCATGCGAGGCAGGTCCTTATCAAAACAACCTCTGTCTATGATGAGGACGGGTAGACGATGAAATCATGTGACTCCTGTGTTGTTGGGTTGGTGCTGCTTAAGTATCATGTATGCCAATGTTTTTGAAATTTTGTAGTTTCCAGTGTTGCGTTCTATAGTGTCGGTGACGGCGATTAGTGAGGCTTCTAGGCACCGTCGGCGTCTGAGGTCTGGTTCGGTGAGAACGAGTTGTGCCTCATTCCAGTTAAGATAAGATAAGATAAGATTTCGTTCGGATTTTTAACCCCGGAGGGTTAGCCACCCAGGATAACCCAAGAAAGTCAGTGCGTCATCGAGGACTGTCTAACTTATTTCCATTGGGGTCCTTAATCTTGTCCCCCAGGATGCGACCCACACCAGTCGACTAACACCCAGGTACCTATTTGCTGATAGGTGAACAGGACAATAGGTGTAAGGAAACGTGTCGGAATTTCCACCCGCCGGGAATCGAACCCGGGCCCTCCGTGTGTGAAGCGGGAGTTTTAGCCACCAGACCACCGGGCCAGTTCATCAAATGCCCCGTGGAGTCTCTGTGGAGGATACATGCGTACCTTACATCGTCTCTATTAGAGGCATTTCGATGCTCATTCAGGCGGACTGCAAGATCTCTGCCTGTCTCGCCTACATATTTCTTGGGACAGAACCCACAGGGGATAGTGTAGACGCCTGCTGTAGAAGTTAGAGGTGTGGGGCTGCGTTTCGTAGTGAGGTCTTTGACAGATGATGTGTTTATGGTGGAAACGTTAATGTTACTCATAGCAAGTGCCCTGCGAGTATTCGTGGCAACATCGCCACATGGGAGTACTATGACTAGCCGGCCACCTTGCCAAATACCTTTCAGCGCTTCTGGGCACCATCAGTCAAGCCCACCTCAAACACTCAGGTGACCTTCTCTCCCGAATTTCCAACCTGAATGTCAAAAACAAAAGCATGGCTTCCTTCGATGTCACAGCCCTCTTTACCAACGTTCCTACTGACGCTGCAATCAACATTCTGAGACAGAGGCTCACTGAAAACCACGACCTCCCTTTACCTCTTCTAGATTTCATCAATCTAGTGGAACTTTGTGTTAATTTCAACTTCTTCAAGTATCAGGACAACTGTTGCAAACAATGCTTTGGGATGGCAATGGGCAGCCCGCTCAGTGCTGTGCTTGCCAAACCTCTTCATGGAAAACCTGGAGACAGAGAAATTCAGCACCCTCATTCCCAACACCGTTACCTGGCTAAGATACGTTGATGATGTATTGGTTTTCTATCCGAGACGTCTCAATATCCAGGCCCTTCTCAACAAGATCAATGCAGTTGAACCATCAATAAAGTTTACACTTGAACTCGAAAATGATGGCAAACTTCCTTTCCTCGACGTTCTACTGTGCAGATCTCCCGACAGTGACAAACTTCTCTTCAAAGTGTATAGAAAACCTACCAACAAGGACGATCTTATACACTTTTATTCACACCAAGACACCCGCACTAAGAGAGGAGTCCTCATTGGCTTCTCCTTGAGAGCTCTTCGCATCTCCAGCCCTTGTTTTCTAGAAGAAGAATGCACTTACATAACACAAGCCTTTACAAGTCTTCAGTTCCCATCTTTCTTCATCCGAGATTGCAGACTCAAGGCACAAGCTATCCTCAACAAACCGCTCATGGAACAGCCCCCTAAACAGTTCATAGTACTCCCATGTGGCGATGTTGCCACGAATACTCGCAGGGCACTTGCTATGAGTAACATTAACGTTTCCACCATAAACACATCATCTATCAAAGACCTCACTACGAAACGCAGCCCCACACCTCTAACTTCTACAGCAGGCGTCTACACTATCCCCTGTGGGTTCTGTCCCAAGAAATATGTAGGCGAGACAGGCAGAGATCTTGCAGTCCGCCTGAATGAGCATCGAAATACCTCTAACAGAGACGATGTAAGGTACGCATGTGTCCTCCACAGAGACTCCACGGGGCATTTGATGAACTGGAATGAGGCACAACTCGTTCTCACCGAACCAGACCTCAGACGCCGACGGTGCCTAGAAGCCTCACTAATCGCCGTCACCGACACTATAGAACGCAACACTGGAAACTACAAAATTTCAAAAACATTGGCATACATGATACTTAAGCAGCACCAACCCAACAACACAGGAGTCACATGATTTCATCATCTACCCGTCCTCATCATAGGCAGAGGTTGTTTTGATAAGGACCTGCCTCGCATGGGCCAGTAGGCCTTCTACAGTGTTCCTCCATTCTTATGTTCTTATGACATTCCTCAGGTCACGTGCGTCACACCTCACTCTCCGCCTATATATAATGTCTTTCTACCTCTGTATGTTAGAAGTGATCAAGGTCCCAGGACCGAAACGTTTTCTAATAAATATGTTACAGTGTTTGCTTACGTGTCTTTCTAAACCGCACTTTACACTGTACTGACATAAGAACATAAGAACGAAGGAACACTGCAGAAGGCCTACTGGCCCATGCGAGGCAGGTCCAAGTCTCCTACCGGCTTAAGCCAATGCACCCAACCTAGTCAGGTCAGGTCACCTTGACTTAAGGGAGGAACACGGCAACCGTCCTGGTAGCACAAGCTAATCAGGTCCAACTCACACCCACCCACACCCACTCATGTATTTATCCAACCTATTTTAAAGCTACACAACGTTCTGGCCTCTATAACTGTACTTGGGAGTTTGTTCCACTCATCCACAACTCTATTACCAAACCAGTACTTTCCTATATCCTTCCTGAATCTGAATTTTTCTAACTTAAAACCATTGCTGCGAGTCCTGTCTAGGCTAGATATTTTCAGCACACTATTTACATCCCCTTTATTTATTCCTGTCTTCCATTTATACACCTGAATCATATCCCCCCTAATTCTACGTCTTTCTAGAGAGTGCAGATTCAGGGCCCTTAGTCTATCCTCATAGGGAAGGTTTCTGATACATGGGATCAACTTTGTCATCCTCCTTTGTACATTTTCCAGAGCATTTATATCCATTCTGTAATACGGTGACCAAAACTGTGCAGCATAATCTAAATGAGGCCTAACCAAGGATGTATAGAGTTGAAGAACAACCTGAGGACTCCTATTATTTATGCTTCTTGATATAAAGCCAAGGATTCTATTAGCTTTATTGCGAATACTTATGCCCTGTTGTCTTGGTTTCAGATTACTGCTAATCAGAACTCCTAAATCTTTTTCGCAATCCGTAATATTAAGATCTACATTATTTAGTTTATATGTGGCATGGTTATTGTCCTGTCCAACATTTAGAAATTTGCATTTGTCTATATTAAACTGCATCTGCCACCTCTCCGACCACTGCATCAGTCTACTCAAATCTTCCTGGAGTGCTCTAATGTCCTCGTCAGAATGAATTCGACGGCCTATTTTGGTGTCATCGACAAACTTGCTGATGTCGCTCTTTATGCCCTCATCTATGTCGTTTATGTATATTGTGAACAGCAGGGGGCCCAACACTGACCCCTGTGGAACACCGCTCGTGACGCTTCCCCACTCTGATTTCTCCCCATTTATGCAAACTCTCTGCTGCCTATTTGTCAACCATGTCTCTATCCAGGAAAAAATTTCTCCTCCTATTCCATGTGCCTTAATTTTCCTCAATAGTCTCTGATGTGGGACCCTGTCAAAAGCCTTACTGAAGTCCATATACACAATATCATATTCATTACCATGATCTACCTCCTCAAATACCTTAGTGAAAAAAGTTAACAAATTCGTAAGGCATGAACGCCCCTTTGTAAAACCATGCTGAGATTCGTTGATTAATTTATGCTTTTCATGGTGGCTACGAACTGCCTCGGCAATTATTGATTCCATAAATTTTCCCACTATGGAGGTTAGGCTTATTGGTCTATAGTTTGAAGCTAAGGACCTGTCACCTGCTTTGAAAATAGGTATCACATTTGCCATTTTCCACTTATCTGGCACCATGCCAGTTTGTAGTGATATGTTGAAAAGATTAACCAAAGGTTTGCTAAGCTCCTCTTTACATTCCTTTAGAACCCTTGCATACAGTTCATCAGGCCTGGGATTTGTTAGGTTTTAAATTTATCTATTTGCCTAAGGACCATGTCACTTGTGACCCTAATCGTGCACAGTTATTATCGTCCTTTGTCCACATAATTTATCATTTCTGGAATATCGCTGGTATCCTCCTGTGTAAAAACTGAGAGGAAGTATTGTTAAAAATTCTACACATTCCTATCACTGTCAGTGAGCTGACCCGGGGAACTTTTGAGTGGGCCTATGTTGTCCCTGATCTTACTTCTGTATACCTGAATGAATCCTTTTGGGTTAGTCTTCGAATCTCTTGCAACTTTAACCTCATAATCTCTTTTTGCTTTTCTAATTCCTTTTTTTTATTTCTCTCTTTAACTGAATATATCGATTTCTTAATTGCCCCTCTCCTCTTTTAATTTGCCTATATATGCCTCTCTTTTAACCAATCAGATATTTTAATCTATTGTTCATCCATTTAGGATCATTGACTGACTGTGCAATTTACACAGTAGTGAGTGTACAATTTACACAGTAGTGAGTGTACAATTTACACAGTAGTGAGTGTACAATTTACACAGTAGTGAGTGTACAATTTACACAGTAGTGAGTGTAAAAATTTTACACAGTAGTGAGTGTACAATTTACACAGTAGTGAGTGTACAATTTACACAGTAGTGAGTGTACAATTTACACAGTAGTGAGTGTACAATTTACACAGTAGTGAGTGTACAATTTACACAGTACTCAGTATACACTTTACTTTGTACAGAGTGCAAACTTTATACTGTACTAAATGTACACTTTACACTGTATTGAGTGTACACTTTATACTGTACTGAGTGTTCACTTTATACTGTACTGAGTGTACACTATATACTGTACTGAGTGTCCAGTTTACACTGTACTGAGTGTACAGTTTACACTGTACTGAGTGTACAGTTTACACTGTACTGAGTGTACAGTTTACACTGTACTGAGTGTACAGTTTACACTGTACTGGGTGTGCACTCTATACTGTACTGAGTGTACTCTATATACTGTGCTGAGTGTTCACTTCACACTGTACTGAGTGTACAGTTTACACTGTACTGAGTGTACAGTTTACACTGTACTGGGTGTATACTTTATACTATATAAAGTGTACCCTTTATACTTTGTAGATGAATGGTTCACAGAACCGACATGTTGATAAATTAGACACATGTGCGACTCTTGGGTATCTTTATTGAGGAAACGTTTCGCCACACAGTGGCTTCATCAGTCCATACATAGGAGAAACTTGAAGAACAGGAGGAGAATGAGGTAATCAGTCCTTCAACCTTGAGTCGATGTGTTCAGTCCATCAATCTTGAGTAGAATACGGCATATGAGCGGAGAAGCAGCTAATAAACCGTATGGCAGGAGAGGTGCAGCAGTCATAGGTGGTGTCACATTTGTTCAATGTGGAAGTAGGTCGTGCCCAAGAATTAGGCAAGCGTATGGACTGATGAAACCACTGTGTGGCGAAACGTTTCCTCAATAAAGATACCCAAGAGTCGCACATGTGTCTAATTTATCACCCTTCCATTCTGTACTGAGTGTACATTTTATACTGTACTGAGTGTACACTATATTCTGTACTGAGTGTACAATTTGCACTGTACGGAGTGAACACTTTACACTTTACAGTGTACATTTTATACTGTATTGAGTACAATTTACACTGTACTGAGTGTTCACTTTATACTGTACTAAGTGTACACTTTATATTATACTGACTGTGCCCTTTTCAGTGTACTGAGTGTATACTTTATACTGTAATTAGTGTACACTATGTACTGTACTGAATGTACAGTTTACACTGTTACAGTGTTCAGTGGTCAGTCGTCACGTGAGGTCACAGACCCTGAGCTGCTTTGGGGATTAGCGTGGACGGTTACAAAGCATGGCTTGCTTCTGCAGTGTTTTAAAAACTGAGTTTGGAGAGTTGAAGGAGGAGGTCTTGCTTCTCCAGGAGGAGATTAGGAGGCTGAAGGTCCACCTCAATGGGCCTGGGAGAGAGTGTGAGGTGGTTGGAGATGTGGGGAATGAGGCTTCTAGCAGTGGGGTGCAGTCTGTCTCTCACTGTGAGGAGGCTGTAGGTGGGGAGGTAGCAACGGGTACCAGCAGTGAGGTGCAGCCCAGCACCTGCTACAAGTGGCGAGTTGTTCACAGTAATGGGAGGCGCATCAGAGTAAGGAAAGTTAAGAGTGAAGATCTGAAGGTAGGAAATCGCTTCTCTGTTCTCCAGGATGAATGTACTTCAGTGGCCAGTGAAGGTAAGGGTACTACTGCCCCTGCTAATGAAGGAAAGGGCGCATTCTTGTGGTTGGTGACTCTCAGGTAAGATATGTTGACCGTGCTTTTTGTAATAGGAATAAGAAGATGAAAAGATAGAGTGTGCTTCCCTGGAGCTGGTGTTGGGGACATTGTCAACAACTGGATAATATCAATGTCAGGTAATGGGAACAAGCCCATTATCTGTCTCAGTGCTGGTGGAAATGATATTGGGAAGGGTAGGAGAGAAGAGCTGCTAGATAAGTACAGGTCAGCTATAGATTTCATTAAGTCTAAGGGAGGGATCCCAATCATATGTAGCATCTTGCCTAAAAGGGGGAAAGTAGGAAATGAATGGTTGTCTAGGGCAATTGGGTGTAAATTGCTGGCTAGACAGATACTGCAAGGAACTTGCAATCCCATTCATTGACAACTGGAACAACTTTTATGGCAAACATGATATGTATGCAAGGGATGGGGTTCATCTCTCTGGGGCAGGGGTGTAGCACTTGCAGACTCGATTGAGAAGGCCATTGGTGAAATGCCTATGATTTTAAACTGATGGAAGATAGAGGTATGGGTGTGTGTGGGAAACAAGCAGGTTGCAACACTAGGGTTGGAAACAGTAAATGTATAAAAGGCATTCAGCATGAAGTTATAAATAAAGACAATAGAACAGGTCAGAAAACAAAGGGGGGACAGCAGAGGGCAGCAAGGGACTAGCTCCCTTAAGGTTTACTATACTAATAGCAGGAGTGTTAGAAATAAGATAGATGAGCTAAGATTAATTGCAAGTGCAGGAAACATAGATATTATTGCTATAACAGAGACCTGGCTCAATCTGAAAGATAGAGAGATGCCATCTGAATGTCACATACAAGGCTATAAATTATTCCACACTGACAGGGTCAACAGGAAAGGTGGTGGAGTAGCGATGTATGTCAGAGACAATTTAAATTGTTGTGTTAGACAAGATATTAAATTAGAAGCGTCAGCCACTGAATCTGTTTGGTTACAGCTTCTCGAGGCCGAGAAAAACTAATTTTGGGTGTGATTTACAGGGCCCCAAATCTTGATAGGGAGTGCAGTAAACTTCTATGGGACGAAATTCGTAAGGCATCTACATACGAAAATGTTGTGCTAATGGGAGAAATTTTAACTATAGACAGATTGACTGGAGCAATTTGACAGGAAATTTAGAGTCGGGTGACTTTCTTGATACGATCCAGGATTGTTTTTTAAAACAGTTTGTGACAGAGCCAACTAGGGAAATAACCTCCTTGACTTGGTTCTTGCCAGTAGGGAAACACTAATTAATAATCTTGAGGTTAATGATGAGCTTGGGGAGAGTGATCACAAATCACTCAGTTTTAACATATCATGGAATTCCCCTAATAATGGCAATCAAGTCTCCGTCCCTGACTTTCGCTTGGCTGATTTCATAGGACTGAAAAATTACTTAGGTGGGCTGAACTGGAATGACCTGACTAGGGTCAGGTAGGTGGTGATGTTGCCGATATGATGCTTTTCCAGGGCATAGTTCTAGCTGCTCAGTCAAATTATGTTCCAAATAGGAAATCAGATCAAACAAAAATGATCCTAAATGGATGAACAATAGATTAAAATATCTGATTGGTCAAAAGAGAGGCATATATAGCAAATCAAAAGAGGAAGAGGGCAATTAAGAAATCGATATATTCAGTTAAAGAAGAAATAAAAAAGGGAATTAGAAAAGCAAAAAGAGATTATGAGGTTAAAGTTGCAAGAGAATCGAAGACTAACCCAAAAGGATTCTTTCAGGTATACAGAAGTAAGACAGGGACAAGATAGGCCCACTCAAAAGTTCCTCGGGTCAGCTCACTGACAGTGATAAGGAAATGTGTAAATTTTTAACACATACTTCCTCTCAGTTTTTACACAGGAGGATACCAGTGATATTCCAGTAATGAAAAAATTATGTAGAACAGGACGATAATAAACTGTGCACTATTTGGGTCACAAGTGACATGGTCCTTAGGCAAATAGATAAATTAAAACCTAACAAATCCCCAGGCCCTGATGAACTGTATGCAAGGGTTCTAAAGGAATGTAAAGAGGAGCTTAGCACACCTTTGGCTAATCTTTTCAACATATCACTACAAACTGGCATGGTGCCAGATAAGTGGAAAATGGCAAATGTGATACCTATTTTCAAAACAGGTGACAGGTCCTTAGCTTCGAACTATAGACCAATAAGCCTAACCTCCATAGTGGGAAAATTTATGGAATCAATAATTGCCGAGGCAGTTCGTAGCCACCTTGAAAAGCATAAATTAATCAACGAATCTCAGCATGGTTTTACAAAGGACGTTCCTGCCTTACGAATTTATTAACTTTTTTCACTAAGGTATTTGAGGAGGTAGATCATGGTAACGAATATGATATTGTGTAAAATGGACTTCAGTAAGGCTTTTGACAGGGCCCACATCAGAGACTATTGAGGAAAATTAAAGCACATGGAATAGGAGAGAAAATTTTTTCCTGGATAGAGGCATGGTTGACAGATAGGCAGCAGAGAGTTTGCATAAATGGGGAGAAATCAGAGTGGGGAAGCGTCACGAGCGGTGTTCCACAGGGGTCAGTGTTGGGCCCCCTGCTGTTCACAAATCTACATAAACGACATAGATGAGGGCATAAAGAGCGACATCGGCAAGTTTGCCGATGACACCAAAATAGGCCGTCGAATTCATTCTGACGAGGACATTCGAGCACTCCAGGAAGATTTGAATAGACTGATGCAGTGGTCGGAGAAGTGGCAGATGCAGTTTAATATAGACAAATGCAAAGTTCTAAATGTTGGACAGGACAATAACCATGCCACATATAAACTAAATAATGTAGATCTTAATATTACGGATTGCGAAAAAGATTTAGGAGTTCTGGTTAGCAGTAATCTGAAACCAAGACAACAGTGCATAAGTGTTCGCAATAAAGCTAATAGAATCCTTGGCTTCATATCAAGAAGCATAAATAATAGGAGTCCTCAGGTTGTTCTTCAACTCTATACATCCTTGGTTAGGCCTCATTTAGATTATGCTGCACAGTTTTGGTCACCGTATTACAGAATGGATATAAATTCTCTGGAAAATGTACAAAGGAGGATGACAAAGATGATCCCATGTATCAGAAACCTTCCCTATGAGGAAGACTAAGGGCCCTGAAACTGCACTCTCTAGAAAGACGTAGAATTAGGGGGGATATGATTGAGGTTTATAAGTGGAAGACAGGAATAAATAAAGGGGATGTAAATAGTGTGCTGATAATATCTAGCCTAGACAGGACTCGCAGCAATGGTTTTAAGTTGGAAAAATTCAGATTCAGGAGGGATATAGGAAAGTACTGGTTTGGTAATAGAGTTGTGGATGAGTGGAACAAACTCCCAAGTACCGTTATAGAGGCCAGAACGTTGTGTAGCTTTAAAAATAGGTTGGATAAATACATGAGTAGATGTGGGTGGGTGTGAGTTAGACCTGATAGCTTGTGCTAACGGGTCGGTTTGCCGTGTTCCTCCCTTGAGTCAATGTGACCTGACCTGACTAGGTTGGGTGCATTGGCTTAAGCCGGTAGGGACTTGGACCTGCCTCGCATGGGCCAGTAGGCCTTCTGCAGTGTTCCTTCGTTCTTATGTTCTTATGTTCTTATGTTCTAAGTGTACACTTTACACTGTACTAAGTGTACCCTTTACACTGTATTGAGTGTACACTTTACACTGTACTAAGTGTACACTTTACACTGTACTAAGTGTACACTTTACACTGTACTGAGTGTACACTTTACACTGTACTAAGTGTACACTTTACACTGTACTAAGTGTACACTTTACACTGTATTGAGTGTACACTTTACACTGTACTAAGTGTAACCTTTACACTGTACTAAGTGTACACTTTACACTGTATTGAGTGTACACTTTACACTGTACTAAGTGTACACTTTACACTGTACTAAGTGTACACTTTACACTGTATTGAGTGTACACTTTACACTGTATTGAGTGTACACTTTACACTGTATTGAGTGTACACTTTACACTGTATTGAGTGTACACTTTACACTGTACTAAGTGTACACTTTACACTGTAGTGAACATTCAGTTTATACTTTACTGAGTGTTCACTTTATACTGTAGTGAGTGTTCACTTTACACTGCAGTGAGTGTATACTTTACACTCTGAGTGTACACTTTACACTGTACTAAGTGTACACTTTACACTGTAGTGAACATTCAGTTTATACTTTACTGAGTGTACACTTTCTTCTGTAGTGAGTGTTCACGTTTTGCTGTACTGAGTGTACATTTTACAATGTACTGAAAGTACACTTTACACTGTGTGAACACTTTACTCTGAGTGTACTCTTTACACTGTCTGAACACATTATACTGAGTCAACACTTAACACTGTATTAAATCACTTAACAACAATGTAGTGTGTCAACACTTAATACTGTACTGAGTCAACACTTAACACTGTATTAAGTTACTTAACAACACTGTACTGAGTCAAAACTTAACACTGTACTAAGTCACTTAACAACACTGTACTGAGTCAACACTTAACACTGTATTAAGTTACTTACCAACAATGTACTGTGTCAACACTTAACACTGTACTGAGTCAACACTTAACACTGTACTAAGTCACTTAACAACACTGTACCGCGTCAACACTTAACACTGTATTAAGTTACTTAACAACACTTTACTGAGTGAACAATTAACACCAATTTACTGAGTCAACACTTAACAACACTTTACTGAGTCAAGAATTAAGACCACTTTACTGAGTCAACACTTAACACTGTACTAAGTCACTTAACACTGTACTGAGTCAACATTTAACACTATACTAAGCCACTTAGCAACACTGTACTGAGTCAACACTTAACACTGTATTAAGCCACTTAACAACACTGTACAGAGTCATCACTTAACACTATACTAAGTCACTTAACGACACTGTACTGAGTCAACACTTAACACTGTACTAAGCCACTTAACAACACTGTACAGAGTCATCACTTAGCACTATACTAAGTCACTTAACGACACTGTACTGAGTCAACACTTAACACTGTATAATAATACCAAATACTACTTTATAGTTTTGCTTGATAAAAAATAATACATCTGTGAAGGTATGTAATGCAGTGCAGTGTGTTATGTTGGTGTAATAATGTTATATAATACTGACAAACACTGTATCATTGTTGTCACATCATTTGGACAGAGGCTGCACTCTGGCCCGGCCAGAACCAGAGGTTCTGTTGGAGAACTTTGTAGAGATAACTTTCACCAGTGTGTGATCCTTGGACCTGTGAGTGCCTGACTGTTGGAGAACTTTGTAGAGATAACTTTCACCAGTGTGTGATCCTTGGACCTGTGAGTGCCTGACTGTTGGAGAACTTTGTAGAGATAACTTTCACCAGTGTGTGATCCTTGGACCTGTGAGTGCCTGACTGTTGGAGAACTTTGAAGAGATAACTTTCACCAGTGTTGTGATCCTTGGACCTGTGAGTGCCTGACTGTTGGAGAACTTTGTAGAGATAACTTTCACCAGTGTGTGATCCTTGGACCTGTGAGTGCCTGACTGTTGGAGAACTTTGTAGAGATAACTTTCACCAGTGTGTGATCCTTGGACCTGTGAGTGCCTGACTGTTGGAGAACTTTGTAGAGATAACTTTCACCAGTGTGTGATCCTTGGACCTGTGAGTGCCTGACTGTTGGAGAACTTTGTAGAGATAACTTTCACCAGTGTGTGATCCTTGGACCTGTGAGTGCCTGACTGTTGGAGAACTTTGTAGAGATAACTTTCACCATGTGTGTATCCTTGGACCTGTGAGTGCCTGACTGTTGGAGAACTTTGTAGAGATAACTTTCACTAGTGTGTGATCCTTGGACCTGTGAGTGCCTGACTGTTGGAGAACTTTGTAGGGATAACTTTCACTAGTGTGTGATCCTTGGACCTCTGAGTGCCTGACTGTTGGAGAACTTTGTAGAGATAACTTTCACCAGTGTGTGATCCTTGGACCTGTGAGTGCCTGACTGTTGGAGAACTTTGTAGAGATAACTTTCACCAGTGTGTGATCCTTGGACCTGTGAGTGCCTGACTGTTGGAGAACTTTGTAGAGATAACTTTCACCAGTGTGTGATCCTTGGACCTCTGAGTGCCTGACTGTTGGAGAACTGTGTAGAGATAACTTTCACCAGTGTGTGATCCTTGGACCTCTGAGTGCCTGACTGTTGGAGAACTTTGTAGGGATAACTTTCACCAGTGTGTGATCCTTGGACCTCTGAGTGCCTGACTGTTGGAGAACTTTGTAGGGATAACTTTCACCAGTGTGTGATCCTTGGACCTCTGAGTGCCTGACTGTTGGAGAACTTTGTAGAGATAACTTTCACCAGTGTGTGATCCTTGGACCTCTGAGTGCCTGACTGTTGGAGAACTTTGTAGGGATAACTTTCACCAGTGTGTGATCCTTGGACCTCTGAGTGCCTGACTGTTGGAGAATTTTGTAGGGATAACTTTCACCAGTGTGTGATCCTTGGACCTGTGAGTGCCTGACTGTTGGAGAACTTTGAAGAGATAATTTTCACCAGTGTGTGATCCTTGGACCTGTGAGTGCCTGACTGTTGGAGAACTTTGAAGAGATAATTTTCACCAGTGTGTGATCCTTAGACCTGTGAGTGCCTGACTGTTGGAGAACTTTGAAGAGATAACTTTCACCAGTGTGTGATCCTTGGACCTGTGAGTGCCTGACTGTTGGAGAACTTTGAAGAGATAATTTTCACCAGTGTGTGATCCTTGGACCTGTGAGTGCCTGACTGTTGGAGAACTTTGAAGAGATAATTTTCACCAGTGTGTGATCCTTGGACCTGTGAGTGCCTGACTGTTGGAGAACTTTGTAGAGATAACTTTCACCAGTGTGTGATCCTTAGACCTGTGAGTGCCTGACTGTTGGAGAACTTTGAAAAGATAACTTTCACCAGTGTGTGATCCTTGGACCTGTGAGTGCCTGACTGTTGGAGAACTTTGAAGAGATAATTTTCACCAGTGTGTGATCCTTGGACCTGTGAGTGTCTGACTGTTGGAGAACTTTGAAGAGATAACTTTCACCAGTGTGTGATCCTTGGACCTGTGAGTGCCTGACTGTTGGAGAACTTTGTAGAGATAACTTTCACCAGTGTGTGATCCTTGGCCCTGTGAGTGCCTGACTGTTGGAGAACTTTGAAAAGATAACTTTCACCAGTGTGTGATCCTTGGACCTCTGAGTGCCTGACTGTTGGAGAACTTTGTAGAGATAACTTTCACCAGTGTGTGATCCTTGGACCTGTGAGTGCCTGACTGTTGGAGAACTTTGTAGAGATAACTTTCACCAGTGTGTGATCCTTGGACCTCTGAGTGCCTGACTGTTGGAGAACTTTGAAGAGATAACTTTCACCAGTGTGTGATCCTTGGACCTCTGAGTGCCTGACTGTTGGAGAACTTTGTAGAGATAACTTTCACCAGTGTGTGATCCTTGGACCTGTGAGTGCCTGACTGTTGGAGAACTTTGTAGAGATAACTTTCACCAGTGTGTGATCCTTGGACCTGTGAGTGCCTGACTGTTGGAGAACTTTGAAGAGATAATTTTCACCAGTGTGTGATCCTTGGACCTGTGAGTGCCTGACTGTTGGAGAACTTTGAAGAGATAACTTTCACCAGTGTGTGATCCTTGGACCTGTGAGTGCCTGACTGTTGGAGAACTTTGTAGAGATAACTTTCATCAGTGTGTGATCCTTGGACCTGTGAGTGGCTGACTGTTGGAGAACTTTGAAGAGATAATTTTCACCAGTGTGTGATCCTTGGACCTGTGAGTGCCTGACTGTTGGAGAACTTTGAAGAGATAACTTTCACCAGTGTGTGATCCTTGGACCTGTGAGTGCCTGACTGTTGGAGAACTTTGTAGAGATAACTTTCACCAGTGTGTGATCCTTGGACCTGTGAGTGCCTGACTGTTGGAGAACTTTGAAGAGATAACTTTCACCAGTGTGTGATCCTTGGACCTGTGAGTGCCTGACTGTTGGAGAACTTTGTAGAGATAACTTTCACCAGTGTGTGATCCTTGGACCTGTGAGTGCCTGACTGTTGGAGAACTTTGAAGAGATAACTTTCACCAGTGTGTGATCCTTGGACCTGTGAGTGCCTAACTGTTGGAGAACTTTGTAGAGATAACTTTCACCAGTGTGTGATCCTTGGACCTCTGAGTGCCTGACTGTTGGAGAACTTTGTAGAGATAACTTTCACCAGTGTGTGATCCTTGGACCTCTGAGTGCCTGACTGTTGGAGAACTTTGAAGAGATAACTTTCACCAGTGTGTGATCCTGGACCTCTGAGTGCTGACTGTTGGAGAACTTTGAAGAGATAACTTTCACCAGTGTGTGATCCTTGGACCTGTGAGTGCCTGACAGTTGGAGAACTTTGAAGAGATAACTTTCACCAGTGTGTGATCCTTGGACCTGTGGCTAATTACTGACTGAGTTCCTAGACGTCAACTCTTATAACAACTCTTATACTTTAAGTGTATATTCATTTCGTTAACTAAAGTGTATTTGTTCCCTGATCCACTAAGTTGTGCATCATCCTCACTCTTCTTCCCACATACATGTACAAGAATTAATAAACTGTATCTGAACAAATAATACATTCACTGTCCTTATCTTTATTATCTTTACTTTTATTATATTAAATCTTATTTATAATAATGTAGAGAGAGAGTGGAGGTTGGTGAGGTCGACAGTGGCCTCCAGTGGCCTCACATTACCTCCAGTGACCTCACATTACCTCCAGTGGCCTCACATTACCTCCAGTGACCTCACATTACCTCCAGTGACCTCACATTACCTCCAGTGACCTCACATTACCTCCAGTAGCCTCACATTACCTCCAGTGACCTCACATTACCTCCAGTAGCCTCACATTACCTCCAGTGACCTCACATTACCTCCAGTGACCTCACATTACCTCCAGTGACCTCACATTACCTCCAGTGACCTCACATTACCTCCAGTGACCTCACATTACCTCCAGTGACCTCACATTACCTCCATGACCTCACATTACCTCCAGTGACCTCACATTACCTCCAGTGACCTCACATTACCTCCAGTAGCCTCACATTACCTCCAGTGACCTCACATTACCTCCAGTGACCTCACATTACCTCCAGTAGCCTCACATTACCTCCAGTGACCTCACATTACCTCCAGTGACCTCACATTACCTCCAGTGACCTCACATTACCTCCAGTGACCTCACATTACCTCCAGTGACCTCACATTACCTCCAGTGGCCTCACATTACCTCCAGTAGCCTCACATTACCTCCAGTGACCTCACATTACCTCCAGTGACCTCACATTACCTCCAGTGACCTCACATTACCTCCAGTGACCTCACATTACCTCCAGTGACCTCACATTACCTCCAGTGGCCTCACATTACCTCCAGTGACCTCACATTACCTCCAGTGACCTCTACCTCCAGTGGCCTCACATTACCTCCAGTGACCTCACATTACCTCCAGTGGCCTCACATTACCTCCAGTAACCTCACATTACCTCCAGTGACCTCACATTACCTCCAGTGACCTCACATTACCTCCAGTGACCTCACATTTCCTCCAGTGACCTCACATTACCTCCAGTGACCTCACATTACCTCCAGTGACCTCACATTACCTCCAGTGGCCTCACATTATCTCCAGTGGCCTCACATTACCTCCAGTGACCTCACATTACCTCCAGTGACCTCACATTACCTCCAGTGACCTCACATTACCTCCAGTGGCCTCACATTACCTCCAGTGGCCTCACATTACCTCCAGTGGCCTCACATTACCTCCAGTGACCTCACATTACCTCCAGTGACCTCACATTACCTCCAGTGGCCTCACATTACCTCCAGTGGCCTCACATTACCTCCAGTGGCCTCACATTACCCTCCAGTGGCCTCACATTACCTCCAGTGACCTCACATTACCTCCAGTGACCTCACATTACCTCCAGTGGCCTCACATTACCTCCAGTGACCTCACATTACCTCCAGTGGCCTCACATTACCTCCAGTGACCTCACATTACCTCCAGTGGCCTCACATTACCTCCAGTGACCTCACATTACCTCCAGTGGCCTCACATTACCTCTGCTGGACTCACGGGATCATCGCTTCACCCTTCTCTCCATTCCCCATCCTTTTTTTCTCTATTTACATTATCATGTTGAAACGAGGTAGTAACTACCCAGTCCCACCCTGGGGTCGTCATGTTGAAACGAGGTGGTAACTACCCAGTCCCACCCTGGGGTCGTCATGTTGAAACGAGGTAGTAACTACCCAGTCCCACCCTGGGGTCGTCATGTTGAAACGAGGTGGTAACCATCCAGTCCCACCCTGGGGTCGTCAGTGTACCAGACGATGACATTATCTGTATTCCCCCAGGCGGAGACTCTGAGTCGAATAAAATATATACACAAAATGGAAGAATATAAAAAGGTGAAATATATAAAATTTGGGAGAAAAGAAAGGCGGGGTTCAATTCTCTCAATAAAGAATATATGTTGCCACCACCTGCTCTTTTAGTAGTAAGTAAGTAAGTAAGTTTATTCAGGTATACACAAATACAGTTACATAGAATTATCATACATAGCAGCTATGTGTAGAGAACCTGGGATAACCCAAAAAAGTCAGACAGAGTGACTTATTTCCACGGGGTCCTTTATTTCCATGAGGAGAAAGGAAAGTTGTAGCAGATGAGAAAGAAACGAAATTTGGGTTGGAGCTGGAAAATCCAATGGAAATAATACAGGTTATTTAAGACAATGTATTAGCTATGGTAAATACTAGCTCTTATGTGGTTTGGTCTGAAAAGTGAGCAGCAAACACTTTATCAGGAGTGTAGATGAATGGTTCAGAGAAGCGACAAGTTGATAAATTAGACACGTGTACAACACTTGGGTATCTTTAATGAGGAAACGTTCCACCACACAGTGGCTTCATCAGTCCATACAAAGGAGAATGTTGAAGAACAGGAGGAGTTTGAGGTAATCAGTCCCTAAGCCTTGAGTCGATATGATCAGTCAAATGTGATACCACCCACGACTGCTGCACCTCTCCTGCCTAGAGTATATAAGCCACTTCCTCGCACATTGTTACGCAGAAAGGTGGAATAGCTTGAGGCTAGAGGCTTGCCTAAGGGCCAAGGTAAAAGTTACACCAATGTCAAGCATAAAAAGGCCACCCAGGGCTATCCCAGTCAAAACAGAAAGCTCTAAACCAGTATTTATACTTCAATGGGTTGGTTAACAGAGAGTTAGGCAAAAATCCTAAGCAGGAAAATACATCTATTTATTCAGCGTAATACTATATACACACTCTAGAGAACACTTTCATGTATCTCGTATCCCGAACACCCACATAGCGGGCACAAGAAGCAGGCAGCTGGCGGTCCAGTAACCATAACACTAGGCCTAGTCAGCGCCAGGCCATCACTACTCCAATACCAACCCCATTTGTTATTTCCTCACTCATCCCACGGCACCCTGACCATGTCAGAGCCTAGTTGAGCATACTGGCAAGCCATAGAGGAGCCTACGGCTTGAGTTAGCTAAACAAAAGGAGTACACAACTACAAGCTTAGCTTAAATACACAGCAGCTCCGAGGCCAGCCTCCAAGCCATGCTGACTCCATGTGACTGCCCCAAGCCACACTTACCCCGCGTACCCAAACACAGTTGGAAAATAAATCCCTAGCAGGATTTCTTGATAATTATAGTTTACCCTACTTTACACTTCCCCAAAAGCACATTATGAATTATAAAATTATGCTATACAGTTAAAACATTCATACTATTATGACACCCTTCTCTACTGGATACACATTACAATGTCATGCAGAACCCTGCATAACACTCCCACCCCCAGACCATAGGTCTCAGTCTGCTAGCGGGGTCCCTATGGACACCGCTAGGCAAAAGGAAACAGAAAGAAAATAAATCCCACATTAAGGTCTGAGGCAATGGGTAAAAATGATAACTGGGGAATGACCACCATACAGTCACGGTCTTCTGGTAATACAAATGTGCAATTTTAACAAACTGAGGTACTAGATTGCTGACATGTGAAACTTGCCGAACATAAAAGTGATCAATTTCTATGCAAAACGAGCCCACAGTCACGTTCTTAGACAATTGTGTTTGGAAAAGGCACCATCACAACACAGCGCTGGCCAGGCACTGGCGTTGATGCATTTTACCTAAATTACATCAAGCAAACTTATAAACGAGCAAGTTAACTTTGTACAAAAGTGCCCCTGAGGAATGCCGTTTTATGAAGTAACACCAAAGTTCAGTATGTTGCAAGGCAGACCAAACTGTAGGTGCCACCAAAAAACTTTTAAACAGTAAGTACATTTTCCAGGAGGATTTCAGAAAAAAGAAAAACTGGTTCCCCATGACACTTCTGCGAGAATCAGGAGAGCACAGGAGAGGGGGAAAATATCAGTCCCCCCCCCCCAAAAAAAAAGGTGGATAGTCACATAAATCTTGTTGGTGGGACTGTGGCCGTAAAACCCTGGAGTCATCACTGAAGACCCCCAGAAGGTGAACCTCCCGGGCCGACACCTGCAAGTCATTCCAAGGACCCTGGAGTCACCCAACTGGTGATCCAAAAAGGAGGAAAAATGAAAAGGTCCTGGAGAACCTAAACACCTTGGATCAAGAGACATGACCCAAACAGTATGGGAGATCACTGCCAACCTCACATTCACTAAAACTTGCAGGTCCAACAGTCTCTATACCAACATAAAACGGAGGCGAGGCATCCCAGCCAACACATAAAAAACGTAGCACACCTTACCTAGGCATGGCACTTGATGTGACTACCCCCCAAAACACACACACACTAGGTATCATGATACCTCTAGTTTCAGCTCAACCTGCCCTTCTCCTTTGGGTGGTCTAGGGTTCCATCTACTCGTCTACCGCAAATCACTGCAAAACAAGAATAGATATGTGATCTATACACTACATCGTGCACTTTAAACACGAGACAAGGCATCAGCAACCACATTCTCTGCTCCCTTCACATAATGCATATAAATGACCTCATGGGAGACAGGAGCTGTAGTGGGGAAACGAGTGTAGTCAAGGACAAGATAAAACCAATATTACAAACTAGTAATACCACAGGAAATAGCAAACAAGAGGACTCCACTAGCAATAGTGAGGATATATTACCAAAAACAACTGGTGAGAGCCCCATTGTTGGTGCTAGTGAGGGTAGGAATAAGACAGGTAAACATGCACCAACAGGGAATACAGTCACAGAAACCCAAGGCAAACAGAAACAAAGCCTGTGCACATACTATGCACTTGGTATCTGCAGGCATGGGAAATCTGGAAAAACAGATGGGACGTGCAACTATGACCACCCTAGAAAATGCCGTGCCCATATGACAACAGGAAAATGCAAACTCCCTTCCTGTAAGCTTTTTCACCCTGAAATGTGTCCCTCTTCAGTACAGGAAAGACTGTGCTATAACTTAAATTGCAGGACACACCATCTAAAGGGGACAAAAAGATACAAAACATCCAGGCCATGGGAAAACATGGGTAGCCACAGCCACTCAAGAGGGAGAGGTTTTTAGTGCCAGGAAGGAAAAAAAACTGGCAGGAAATGGCGGAAATCGTACACCAAATCCAGTCATTCCTGGAGTGGAACCACAGTCGATGGCCTCCACTCCAAACCAACAGATACAGATACTAATGCCGGAAAAAAAGTCCCCCCCTTCAGTACCAACAATACCACCAGTCCAGTGACATTCTTCTTTGCAAATATACAGGGTCTAAAGCCAGCAAAGAGCAACAAAATACCTTTCATCCGTGGACTGCTTGCCGAGGCAAATGCAATGTTCGCGGCTTTCACAGAGACCCACATAAAGGATCACTTGGACAACGAAATATGGATCCCAGGTTACAACCTATACAGATGTGACAGAGTGAGCAGGCAAAAAGGGGGGGAGGTTGACCTGTACATCGCAGAGTCACTTGTTTGCACAGAACTGCTTAATGCCTCAAATGATGTAGTGGAAGTTTTAGCAGTAAAGATCGAGAACCAAAACCTAGTCATTGTGGTAGTCTACAAGCCTCCAGATGCAACGTCCCAGTAAGTCCAGGTACAGCCGTTAAAAATTGACCACTGTCTGGAAAATCTGCCAGCTCCTGCCCCCAACATCTTGCTCCTGGGGGATTTCAACTTAAGGCACCTAAAATGAAGGAATATAGCAAATAATGTTGTTGCAGTGATAACACCAGGAGGCAGCTCTGACGAGAACTCACACACACACGAGCTTTTAAATATCTGCACAAAATTCAATTTAAACCAGCAAATAATAGAGCCTACTAGACTGGAGAATACAATAGACCTCATCTTCACTAACAATGATGATCTGGTACGAAATGTCACCATATCAAAAACAATATACTCAGATCACAATATAATCGAGGTTCAGACATGAGTGCGCGGAGAACCAGACCGACATAATGAGATTAGTCACGAGGGAGCATTCACCAAATTTAACTTCAATAACAAAAACATAAAGTGGGACCATGTAAACCAAGTCCTAATCGATATAAGCTGGGAAGATAAACTAAGCAACACAGACCCCAACTTATGCCTAGAACAGATTAACTCGGTGGCACTCGATGTATTCACAAGGCTTATTCCTCTAAGAAAAAGGAGGAGTAGATGTAAAATAGAAAGAGACAGGTGCTCCCTTTATAGGCGACGGAAAAGAATTACAGAGCCGCTAAAAGAGGCCAATATATCTGAAATACGTAGGGAGTCACTGGTCAGAGAAATAGCAAACATCGAACTTAAGCTAAAGGAATCTTATAGAAGTCAGGAATCGCGGGAAGAACCAAAAGCCATAAATGAAATCGAAAGAAACCCAAAGTATTTCTTTTCCTATGTCAAATCAAAGACGAGAACAACGTCCAGTATTGGGCCCCTACTTAAACAAGATGGGTCCTACACAGATGACAGCAAGGAAATGAGTGAGCTACTCAAGTCCCAATATGACTCAGTTTTTAGCAAGCCGCAAACCAGACTGAGAGTCGAAGATCAAAATTAATTTTTTATGAGAGAGCCACAGAATTTGGTTAGCACAAGCCTATCTGATGTTATCATGACGCCAAATGACTTCGAACAGGCGATAAATGACATGCCCATGCACTCTGCCCCAGGGCCAGACTCATGGAACTCGATGTTCATCAAGAACTGCAAGAAACCCCTATCATGAGCTTTTACCATCCTATGTAGAGGAAGCATGGACACGGGGGTCGCACCACAGCTACTAAAAACAACAGACATAGCCCCACTCCACAAAGGGGGCAGTAAAGCAATAGCACTAACATCCCATATCATAAAAATCTTTGAAAGGGTCCTAAGAAGAAAGATCGCCACCCATCTAGAAACCCATCAATTACACAATCCAGGGCAACATGGGTTTAGAACAGGTCGCTCCTGTCTGTCTCAACTATTGGATCACTACGACAAGGTCCTAGATGCACTAGAAGACAAAAAAGAATGCAGATGTAATATATACAGACTTTGCAAAAGCCTGCGACAAGTGTGACCACGGCGTAATAGCGCACAAAATGCCTGCGAAAGGAATAACAGGAAAAGTTGGTAGATGGATCTATAATTTCCTCACAAACAGAACACAAAGAGTAGTAGTCAACAGAGTAAAGTCCGAGGCAGCTACGGTGAATAGCTCTGTTCCACAAGGCACAGTACTCGCTCCCATCTTGTTTCTCATCCTCATATCTGACATAGACAAGGATGTCAGCCACAGCACCGTGTCTGCCTTTGCAGATGACACCAGAATCTGCATGACAGTGTCTTCCATTGCAGACACTGCAAGGCTCCAGGCGGACATCAACCAAATCTTTCAGTGGGCTGCAGAAAACAATATGAAGTTCAACGATGAGAAATTTCAATTACTCAGATATGGTAAACACGAGGAAATTAAAACTTCATCAGAGTACAAAACTAATTCTGGCCACAAAATAGAGCGAAACACCAACGTCAAAGACCTAGGAGTGATCATGTCGGAGGATCTCACCTTCAAGGACCATAACATTGTATCAATCGCAGCTGCTAGAAAAATGACAGGATGGATAATGAGAACCTTCAAAACTAGGGATGCCAAGCCCATGATGACACTCTTCAGGTCACTTGTTCTATCTAGGCTGGAATATTGCTGCACACTAACAGCACCTTTCAAGGCAGATGAAATTGCTGACCTAGAAAATGTACAGAGAACCTTCACGGCACACATAACGGAGATAAAACACCTCAATTACTGGGAACGTTTGAAGTTCCTGAACATGTATTCCCTGGAACGCAGGCAGGAGAGATACATGATTATATACACCTGGAAAATCCTAGAGGGACTAGTACCGAACTTGCACACGAAAATCACACTCAACGAAAACAAAAGACTTGGCAGACGATGCACCATCCCCCCAATGAAAAGCAGGGGTGTCACTAGCATGTTAAGAGACCATACAATAAGCGTCAGGGGCCCGAGACTGTTCAACTGCCTCCCAGCATACATAAGGGGGATTGCCAATAGACCCCTGGCAGTCTTCAAGCTGGCACTGGACAAGCACCTAAAGTCGGTGGAAATAAATGGTATAAAATACCGACACAATGGCAATATAAACACAAATGCAGTATAATGTGATCCTTTATTGACTACGTTTCGCCCACACAGTGGGCTTTTTCAAGTCACAAACAGAACTACCTGGGGTGGAAGGAACGCGAGTATTTATAGTCCGGCTGAGGTCAGGTGAAGAATGCTGCATCTGATGATGTACCGAGTGGGGCTATAGAGTCTAAAAACTTGGGTAGCTTGGAAAGGAGATTGGATAAGTTTGTGAGCAGACCTTCTACAGTGTTCTTATGTGGGATAGCGATGAAGAAGTTTCTTGGCAAGTGGTTCAGCTATGTTATAGAAGCCACTATTCTGGTTGAAGTTGTCGGATATAGAAATAAGTGATGATTCCAGGATTCTTCGGTATTGAGTGTTGTCTTCTGTGGCGATAAGTCTTGAGTTTCTGTAGTTTATCAAGTGGTTGTGTGAATTACGGTGTTGTACGCAGGCATTCCTTGTGTCGTCAGACCTGCTTGCGTATTGGTGTTCTGAAATACGTGTTTGGAGGTCCCTTGATGTTTCGCCCACGTATAACTTGTTGCAGTCATTACAAGGGATTATGTATACCCCTGCAGAGGATGGAGGCTTGTCCTGCCTACTAATGGTGATGTCCTTGATGGTCGTGGTTGTGGAGGTAGATACTTGGAATGATGTTTTGGCAAAGATGTTGGAAACATGTTTGGCAATGGAGTTGGTGGGAAGGACTATGTATCTCTTCTCGGCAGTGTCTTCTCTAGGTGTGTTGAAGATGTTTAATGCTCGTCGTCTGCAGTCTCTGATGAAGTGACGAGGATAGTGGAGTTTGGAAAATACTTGTTCAATTATAGTACATTCTTCCTCAAGGAACTCGTTGCTGCAGATTCTGAGTGCACGCAGGAAGAAGCCTATAATTACACCACGTTTGGTTTTGGTGTCGTGGTGAGAGTAGAAGTGGAGAAGATCGTTTTGGTTGGTGGGTTTTCGATAGACTTTAAAACGAAGTTCGTGGTCAGCTTTGCAGAGTAGAACATCAAGGAAAGGAAGAGTGTTGTCGACTTCTTCTTCAAGTGTGAACTGGATTGAAGGCTCGACCTGGTTGAGCTTGTCTTGGAGAGCTTGAACGTTGAAGCGTTTAGGAGTTATGAGGAGAATGTCGTCAACATAACGGAGCCAGGTGACAGACGAAGGAATAATGGTGGAGAAAACGTTCGGCTTCTAGATGTTCCATGTATAGGTTCGCCAGGACTGCACTGAGTGGCGAACCCATGGGTAGTCCAAAAGTCTGCTGAAAGAGTGATTTTCGAAAGAGAAACACGTAAAGCCAACACATAGTTCAACAAGGTCGATGAAATCGCTGGCTGGAATGGGAAGATCAAGTGAATCGTCAATTTTCCTGCGCAAGAGATCGATGGCTTCTTTAGTAGGTACTTAGTGAATAGGGAAGTCACGTCCAAGGCTGGAAAGTTTCTTGTTCCTGATGTTGATGTTGCGGATGCGATTGAGAAGATCACCTGAGTGTTTGAGATGTGCTGGACTGATAGTGCCCAAGAGTTTCGAGAGGTGTTTGGCGAGAATTCCTGAGAGCTGGTGGGGAGCACTGCCTATTCCCGAGGATATGGGCCTCAGTGGGATACCAGGCTTGTGAGTCTTTGGCAGGCCGTACATTCTGGCAGGTCTGGGGTTGCTGGGCATGGTGTGCAGAAGTTTCTTCCCTTGTTCTGAGCTCCTCAGAATGCGGCGAGTCCTTTGAAGAAAAGTATTAGTAAGGTTGTCCACTTGGTTAGTTGTGAGAGGTTTGTAGGTATCTGGGTCATTAAGTAGATTGAGCATTTTGTTCCTGTAATCGTCAGTGTTCATGATAACAACACCACCTCCAACCAAAACGATCTTCTCCACTTCTACTCTCACCACGACACCAAAACCA
The DNA here is from genome assembly GCF_026875155.1 of Cherax quadricarinatus. Taxonomy (NCBI): domain Eukaryota; kingdom Metazoa; phylum Arthropoda; class Malacostraca; order Decapoda; family Parastacidae; genus Cherax; species Cherax quadricarinatus. Next base: position 33,173,031 of record NC_069439.1, read on the forward strand.
AACGTGGTGTAATTATAGGCTTCTTCCTGCGTGCACTCAGAATCTGCAGCAACGAGTTCCTTGAGGAAGAATGCACTATAATTGAACAAGTATTTTCCAAACTCCACTATCCTCGTCACTTCATCAGAGACTGCAGACGACGAGCATTAAACATCTTCAACACACCTAGAGAAGACACTGCCGAGAAGAGATACATAGTCCTTCCCACCAACTCCATTGCCAAACATGTTTCCAACATCTTTGCCAAAACATCATTCCAAGTATCTACCTCCACAACCACGACCATCAAGGACATCACCATTAGTAGGCAGGACAAGCCTCCATCCTCTGCAGGGGTATACATAATCCCTTGTAATGACTGCAACAAGTTATACGTGGGCGAAACATCAAGGGACCTCCAAACACGTATTTCAGAACACCAATACGCAAGCAGGTCTGACGACACAAGGAATGCCTGCGTACAACACCGTAATTCACACAACCACTTGATAAACTACAGAAACTCAAGACTTATCGCCACAGAAGACAACACTCAATACCGAAGAATCCTGGAATCATCACTTATTTCTATATCCGACAACTTCAACCAGAATAGTGGCTTCTATAACATAGCTGAACCACTTGCCAAGAAACTTCTTCATCGCTATCCCACATAAGAACACTGTAGAAGGTCTGCTCACAAACTTATCCAATCTCCTTTCCAAGCTACCCAAGTTTTTAGACTCTATAGCCCCACTCGGTACATCATCAGATGCAGCATTCTTCACCTGACCTCAGCCGGACTATAAATATTCGCGTTCCTTCCACCCCAGGTAGTTCTGTTTGTGACTTGGGCGTGTGGGCGAAACGTAGTCAATAAAGGATCACATTATACTGCATTTGTGTTTATATTGCCACCTAAAGTCGGTACCTGACCAGCCGGGCTGTGACTCGTACGTTGGTTTGCGTGCAGCCAGCAGTAACAGCCTGGTTGATCAAGCTCTGATCCACCAGGAGGCCTGGTCACAGACCGGGCCGAGGGGGCGTTGACCCCCGTAACTCTCTCCAGGTAAACTCCAGGTAAATGAATCACAAGATTAAGAGGTTGGAGAAACAAGACCCATCTCGTAAGTCTCTGATTGTGGTTCCTCATTAAGTGGAGGAAACGTAAAGGATTATGGTCACTATACACCGTTATAGGGTTACACAGTTATAGGGTGAACTGATGATGATATATACACCTCAAAATGTTGCACTGCCAACACTAAAGCAAGAGCCTCCTTTTCTATGGTGGCATAGTGCTGCTGGTATTTCTTCAGTTTTGCCGAAAAGTAGCTGACTGGCAATAATTGTCCCGCTACTTCTTGCAGTAACACAGCCCCAACACCAGTATCACTGGCATCTACTTGTAGGGAAAATGGCAATGTGAAATTAGGACTAGCCAGCACAGGAGCACTTGTAAGCAAAGCTTTTACATGTTCAAATGCCCTCTGACACTTCATATCCCACACAAATGTACACTTGGGGCTAGTCAGGTCAGTGAGTGGAGAGATCACCTTTGACAAATTTGGACAGAACTTAAATAACAAAAAAGGCACAATACTGTGACTGGAATGATACACAAATAACCCGCACATAGAAGAGAGGAGATTACAACGACGCTTCGATCCGACTTGGACCATTTACAAAATCACACTAACGAGAAGTAGAGCAGGACGTGCATATATAGGCAAGAAGAGGTAGTGGTAGTAGTGGTAGTAGTAGTAGTAGTAGTAGTAGTAGTAGTAGTAGTAGTAGTAGTAGTAGTAGTAGTAGTAGTAGTAGTAGTAGTAGCAGTAGTAGTAGTAGTAATAATAGTAGAAGTGGGCACCTAGCTCCCTTGCAGTGCTCCCCTTTCTTTGTATTTGACTGGCTCCTCCTCCTTTCTTCCCCTTTGCTTCTTCCTTCCATCTCTGCCACTACTACTACCACTTCTACTACTACTACTACTACTACTACTACTACTACTACTACTACTACTACTACTACTACTACTACTACTACTACTACCACTACCTCTTCCTGCCTATATATAGCCGTCCTGCTCTACTTCTCGTTAGTGTGACTTTGTAAATGGTCCAAGTCGGACCGAAACGTCGTCGTAAGCCCCTCTCTTCTATGTGTGGGATATTTGTGTATTGGACAGAACTTTCTATAAAATGTTACCATGCCCACAAAACGCATAACCTCCTTCCTGTTCTTTGGTACAGGATAATTGTCTGAAGCCTCCCCATTGGCATTCACTGGGGCCACCTTCCCCTGGCCAATAACATGTCCTAGAAAAGTTACCTGGGCTTGCCCAAAAACACTCTTTGCCAAATTAACCTTGAGCTAAGCACCAGTGAGCCTAGAGAAAAGCTCTCTAAGCTGCCTCACATGCTCTGACCAACAGTCGCTAAAAATAACCAGGTCATCAATATAACACCTCACGCCCATTAGGCCATGTATAACCTCCTGCATTATGCGTTGAAAACAGGAGGGTGCATTACGAAGCCCAAAGGGGAGAACTTTGTACTGAAAAAGCCCATCTGGCATTACAAAAGCAGAGATGTCACTGGCATGTGGTGTTAAAGGTATCTGGTAGTAACCCTTCAACAGGTCTAACTTACTTACATATTTAGCTCCCATCACTGCATCAATGACATCATCCATTCTAGGAAGAGGAAAACAATCAGCTTTAGTTATTAAATTAACCTTACAGTAGTCAGTGCACATCCTCATGGTGCCATCTGGCTTGGGAACCATCAGACAGAGGGATGCCCACTCACTCTTGCTTGGTATTATTAAATCATTGTCAAGTAGAAATTTCACCTCCTTCTCCATACTTTTTCTCTTTTGTGGGTTCATTCTGTAAGGGATCTGCCGAATTGGTTCAGCTTCCCTTACATCTATATCATGGGGCTTTAGCTTGCTTACACGAGGGATATCCCCAAACAAATCCTCAAAATTCCAGAAAAGCTGAACATTCTCAGCAACCCTTTCCTTACTAAGACCTAACATACATTGTGAAGGGTCTTTTAACAATGCCCTGTTACTAAGGTGCACATATGTGGCCCCCTGTGCATCAGTGTCCACCCCTGGGTCACCTACTATATTTACACACGCCACACCTTTTTGGTGGTACCTTTTCAGCCTGTTTATATGTACCACCCGTTCAGACTTCCGCCACCCAGGTGTGTGAATTCTGTAACTTTGATCTGTGACCTTTTCCACCACCTTGTATGGCTCACTGAACTTTGTTTTTAAGGCATTACCAGGCACCGGCTCCAATGCTAGTACCTCTTCTCCCACTTCAAAGGTATGGGGCACGGCCTTGAGGTGAAATTGTTTCTTCATCTTGGTTTGGCTGATGTGCAGGTTTTCAGCCGCCAAACACTTCATGTGACCCAAACGATCTCTGAAAGCGAGAAATCTTCCAAGGAGGCAGCCTCACAATCCTCACCAAGCCAGTAATCCTTCAAAATCGTCAGTGGTCCCCATACCTGGTGACCATAGATCAGTTCGAAGGGACTGTAGCGTAATGAGTCCTGAGTGCTGTCCCACACCACAAATAAAAGGAGGAGGATACCCTCATCCCAGTCCTTCTGGTACTAGGCACAATAAGCACCCAGCATAGTTTTGAGAGACTGGTGAAACCACTCCACAACCCCTTGACTCTCTTGGGTGATAAGAGGTGTAGGTCGTCATTTTAATATTAAACTCCCCCAAAACCGTGCAAAAATTTTTAGATGTAAAATTTGACCCCTGACCTGTCTGAATTTTCTTAGGGATCCTGACCTGCATAAAAAAATTTCACTAATGCTCTCAAGACCACACATGTTGTAATTTTACGTAGTGGAATTGCCTCCGGAAACCTGGTAGAGGAGCAAATAATAGTAAGTAAGCACTGGTTTCCCATCTTGGTCCTGGGTGGTGGCCCCACACAATCCACCACCAGCCTGCTTAAAGGTTCTCCAAACATGTTAAGAGGGTTAAGAGGGGCAGGTTTAATTCCCTGATTAGGTTTTCCTACCCTTTGGCAAACTGGGCATGATTCTACATGCTTACCCACTGATTCCCATACCTGGGGCCAGTAAAAATGTTTAGAAATCTTGCCCATAGTCTTTTTAACACCTAAATGTCCTCCATGGGAACATCGTGGGCCAGACACAAAACCTGATACCTAAATGGTTCTGGCACCACCACTTTGTAGAGTGCCTTCCTTGCTCCATCATTAGATGTCGCATCCAATAGGGTTTTTCGCATCAAAATACCGTCTGCAAAAAAGAAACATTTAGTTAGTCGAGAGGCCTCTTCCTCAGTAATAGCAGATGACCGAATAGCTTTTAGGGTGTCGTCACACCCCTGGGCCTCGATCAACTGCTCTCGAGTAGGAGTCACCCCCCCCCCGATACCAGCTCCAAGACCCCCACTCAAACAGGGTCCTGCCTGGGATGGTTCATCACAACCCTGAGCCCCCTGCAGGCTAGGCTCGAGGAATAGATTTCCCAAACCCAAATCATCCCCAGGGTCTAAAGAGTCACAGAGAGAGACTGCACTCTTATCTTTTGACATTTTCCTAGCAGTAGCACACACTGGAAATAACTCCCTATACAGACAAAGGTGAAGAGTTAGAGCTGCTGGGAGGGGCCAATATATCTGAAATTTGAAGGGAGGCACTGGTCAATGAAACTGCAGATATCGAACTTAAACTGAAGAAATCCTACAAGAGACAAGAATCACAGGAAGAACCAAAAGCCATCAAGGAAACTGGAAACCAAAAACAAAATACTGTTTCTCATATGCCAAATCTAAGGTAAAAACATCATCCAGTATTGGGCCCCTCCTTAGGAGCGATGGGACATACACAGATGACAGCCAAGAAATGAGTGAAATAATAAAGTCCCAAATAAGACTGAGTGTTCAGCGAGCCACTGCCCAGACTAAGGGTCGGCAATCCAAATGAATTCTTTATGAACGAAGCCCAAAATTTTGTCATCTCAAAAATCTTGGATATTATCCTAACTTCACAAGACTTTGAAAAGGCAATAAATGATATGCCCATGCACTCTGCCCCAGGCCCGTGTTCACCAAGAATGCCTTCAGCATTCTATAGAGAGGAAGCATGGACTCAGAGTTCATCCCACACCCACTAAAACCAACAGACATAGCCCCACTCTACAAAGGTGGCGGTAAAGCAGTTGCAAAGAACTACAGACCAATAACACTAACATCCCACTAACATCTAAGAAGCAAGATCGCCAGTCACTTAGATACCCATCAATTACACAACCCAGGGCAACACGGGTTTAGAGCAGGTCGCTCCTGCCTGTCCCAGCTACTGGACCACTATGAGAATGTCCTGGATGTTGTAGAGGATAAACAAAATACAGATGTAGTATACACAGACTTTGCAAAAGCTTTCGACAAGTGTGACTATGGTGTAATAGCGCACAAAATGCAGGATAAAGGGATAACAGGAAAAGTTGGTAGATGGATCTATAACTTCCTGGCAAACAGAACACAAAGAGTAACGGTAAACAGGGTAAAGTCCCAGGCACCTACGTTGTAAAGTTCTGTGCCACAAGGCACGGTACTCCCTCCCATTCTATTCCTCATCCTCATTTCTGACATAGACAGAGATGTAAGCTATAGCTCCGTGTCATCCATTTGTGGATGACACCCGGACTGCCATGGCAATGACCTCCATTGAAAACACTGCAAGACTCCAAGTGGACATCAACCAAATCTTTAAATGGGCCACTCAAAACAATATGAACTTCAGCTACTCAGATATGGAACATTTGAGGAAATTAAAAAAGGTATCAGGGTATACGACAAATTCTAACCATACAATAAAGTGAAAAAGTAAAGTGAAGGACCTGGGAATGATAATGTCAGAGGATCTCGCCTTTACAGGCCACAACAATGTATCTACCGCATCTGCTAGGAAAATAATAGGATGGATAATGAGAACCTTCAAAACTAGGGACGCCAAGCCCATGATGATTCTCTTCAAATCGCTTGTTCTCTCTAGGCTGGAATACTGCTGTACACTAACGGCCCCCTTCAAGGCTGGCGACATTGCTGACCTGGAGAGTGTACAAACAACTTTCACGGCACACATGAGTACGATAAGGCATTTAAATTACTGGGAACGGTTGAAGGTCCTTGATCTGTATTTCCTGGAACGCAGAATAGAGAGATACATGATAATTTACACTTGGAAGGTCCTGGAGGAACTGGCACCAAACCTGCACACTAATATCACTCCCTATGAAAGCAAAAGACTTGCCAGGAGATGCAACATTCCCCCAATGAAAAGCAGAGGTGCCACGAGTATACTGAAAGACAACACAGTAAGTGTCCAGGTCCCAAGACTGTTCAACTGCCTTTCAGCATACATAAGGGGGATTACCAATAGACCCCTTGCTGTCTTCAAGAAGGCACTGGACAGGGACCTAGAGTCAGTACCTGACCAACCAAGCTTTGATTTGTACATCACTTTCCGTGCGGCGAGGAGTAACAGCCTGGTTGATCAGACCCTGATCCATCATGAGGCCTGGTCTCAGACTGAGCCGCGGGGGCGTTGACCCCCGAAACCCTCTCCAGATAAACTCCAGGTAAACTCCCCTCGTGTTCCCTTTAATTAGTGAACAGGTCTCATTCCCTATACACAGTCTCTTCAAAAGACTGCTTAACAATGGCTCAAACTTAATCACTACACCTTGTTAACACTGGCATTATGCCTGCAGGGGTTCAGGTAAAACCTGTAGGTCACCGGCCTCCCCCACCCCTACAGGCTGCTATTCACCACCAGGGTCTTCCTGTGTGGGAACGTCCGAAGCCACTGGTAGCGTCACACAAATTTCTCCCTCTCTCTCCACTTCGTCCGCCCAATTACCTTTACCTACCGCACTCACAACCTTAGGCAAAGATGCCACCTGAGACTCTGTGACAACTGGCAGGTCCAAAGATCTCGGCGCTGCTGCCCTACCACACCCGGCCACCATGTGGTCATAAGCGCCACACAGACGACACGTCTTGCGTTGTCCCTCGTAGGTCACAAACACCTGCGTCCTGAAATCCTCCAGGACAACATACGATGGAATAGGTCGTCTCAAAGTCATCTTTATGGTGCAGGATCCTGCAGGCAGCCCTGCATAGATTCCATCCGTCCATCGACCCAAAGTCGTAGCATGCACTTCACCATATCGTTGAAAAGCCTCTCTAATATTCACTTCATCCACTTCAAAAGGGACATTTCGTATCCTCACCCAAGTGTAGTATTTTGAGGCATCCCGCAGGTGTACCTCCAGTCCAGATGAAACGGAGATGGACTTCTGGTATCTAGTCACCGTCCTTTCATAAGCCTCTATGCTGCAGAACTTTATGAAGATTCGCGAAGAGCCATTAAGCGTTATTCAATGTAGTTCATCGTTGTCAATGTTGAATGTGTCCCGTATTATTGTTGGCAATAAAACAGAGGCGTTCATCGGATAAATTGTTCCTTTAACTAAGCCAACACACACAGTGTTACTCCTCCTGCGGTAACTGGTCGCCATCTTGGTGAAAACAGGAAGTTGCGCAAACAGAGAAAGCAGGAGCTTTTGCACAGCACGTCCACACGCCCCGAGAGCGATGAGGACAATTACGTGGGTGGTAGTTACCCATACCCATCCTGTGGGTGGTAGTCACCCCATACCCATCCTGTGGGTGGTAGTCAAAAGATTACAGAGGTACATAATGGGTCCAGGGACTGGACCCCAAAGTTATGATTGCTGAGCAAGTTACAAAGGTAGTGAACTACAGGTAGATCTGGTCACAATTATGGCAAGCTACAAAGGTAATGAACTCCAGGTAGATCTGGTCACAATGCTGGCCCACAGATGGCTCCAACTTCATCCTGTCCCATACTTGTATGTCTCATAACAATAAAAATGCTTTCAAATGAGCTGATGTAGGTAACAGCTCTTAGCTTGCCAATAAAGTTAGGAATCCTTAACCTGTAATATAGCTGTCAATAAAGCTAGGGATCCTTAACCTTGTCAAACCCGTGTAAAAAAAAAAAAAAAAAAAAAAAAAAAAAAAAAAAAAAAAAAAAAAAAAAAAAAGGTAATGAACTCCAGGTAGATCTGGTCACAATCATGGCAAGCTACAAAGGTAATGAACCATCTTGCCTTCACTCCCTCCTATCTTTCTCTCTCCCCCTCCCTCGCGTTTCTCTCTCTCATAGCCTTTTTCCCTCCCCTTCCCCCTACTCTTTCTTTCTCTCTCTCCCTCTCTCTCTCTCTCTCTCTCTCTCTCTCTCTCTCTCTCTCTCTCTCTCTCTCTCTCTCTCTCTCTCTCTCTCTCTCTCTCTCTCTCTCTCTCTCTATAGGCTTCTCTCTCCTTCTCCCTTTTTCCATATTTCTACCCTCCCTCGCATTTCTCTCTCTTAGCCTTTTCCCTCACCCTCCTTTCTCTGTCTCTCTCTCTTCTCTCTCTCTCTCATCTCTCTCTCTCTCTCTCTCTCTCTCTCTCTCTCTCTCTCCCTCTCTTCTCCCTCTCTCTACCCTTTCTCTCCCCCCTCACATTTCTCTCTCTCTTTCTCTCTCTCCCCTCTCTCTCCCTCTCTCTCTCTCTCACTCTCCCCTCTCTCTCTCTCTCTCTCTCTCTCTCTCTCTCTCTCTCTCTCTCTCTCTCTCATAGGCTTCTCTCTCCATCTCCCTTTTCTATATTTCTACCCCTCCCTCGCATTTCTCTCTCTCATAGCCTTTTCCCTCACCCTCCTTTCTCTGTCTCTCTCTCTCTCTCTCTCTCTCTCTCTCTCTCTCTCTCTCTCTATAGGCTTCTCTCTCCATCTCCCTTTTTCTATATTTCTACCCCTCCTTGCATTTCTCTCTCTCATAGCCTTTTCCCTTACCCTCCTTTCTCTGTCTCTCTCTCTCTCTCTCCTCTACTCTCTCTCTCTCTCTCTCTCTCTCTCTCTCCCTCTCTCTTCTCTCTCCTCTCTCCCTTTTCTCTCCACCCTCACATTTCTCTCTCTCACCCTTGGTCTTATCCCTCACCCCCATACTCTCTCCTCTCTCTCCCTCTTTCTACCCTTTCCCTCTCCTCTCTCTCCCTCTTTCTACCCTTTCTCTCTCCCCCTCACACCCTCTCCCTCCTCTAGCCTTCTGTCTGTGGTAAAAAAAAAAAAAAAAAAAAAAAAAAAAAAAAAAAAAAATGGGTGGCTCTAGAGGACGGAAAACCAGAGATCTGGTAGACGAACCAGGGATGAAAGACTGGGAGTTAGAGCTCCAAAAAAGGGAGGAAGAGTGGGGAAGGAAGATAGTAGAGCTTGGTAAGAAAATGGAGGAGCGGATAGCTGAGGAGTGCAGGAAGTGGGAAGTACAGGTCTTAGCAGCAGAAGCTAGGATACAGTGCTTAGAAGAGAAACTGCAAAGCCTGAAACAGATTAGAGAGACAAATGACAATTCAGATGTGACATCAGGCGCAGACAAGGGGACGGTAAGCAACAACGGAGACATGCCGTACGCGAAGGCCTTATCAGACCCATGTGGGGCCAGGGAAAAGACGAGGAGTACACTAAGATCAAATGACAGGTCCGATGACAATGAAGGTATGCTATATGCAGAGATTCTAACAGCCAACTGCAGTAGCAAGGGACAGCTGATCATGAGAATAGAAGTTCCAGATATGTCAGGGACTGAAGGCAAGAACATGTCAATGGAAGGAAATAAAATGCCTCAGAGGAAGCAGATGGAGACTCAGTGGGAGGAGGAAAGGGCGAGGTCAGTTTTTGTGTACGGGCTCCAAGAAGCCAAGGGGGACAACTTTGAAGAAATAAAACAGGAGGAGAAAAAAATGATTGAAGGCATCATGAAAACAATAGGTGAGGGCGATATGACCCAGGTGACAAATTTTCAGAGAATTGGGTGGTTTGCGAGTGGAAGGATACGGCCTGTCAAAGTAATTTTCAAGGAAGAATCAGTTCGAACCAGGATTCTGCAAGAGAAAGCAAGACTGAGGACAAACAGGGGTACCAGAGAGTATACCTCGACCGCGACAGAACACAAGACGAAAGGACTACACTGAAAGAGAGGGTACAGAGACGCAAGGAGGAACGATAGGCAATGACGAAGATGAGCAGGACCAGACACAGGAGGAAGGGCAAACACACCCACAGAATCTCCCACAAAAAGACTCCAACCACGACATTCCCAACGCAACTGAGCAACCTATAACTACAACCCATTCACTGTTCCCTCTGCCACCAACCCCCATATCACAAACCTCACCCCAACAGCTGTCCCTTATGGGCATTCTGACCCCACCCCTATCATCACAAACCCCACCTACACCACAGCCCCATATAGGCCCCACCAAGGCTCTCGCTCCCCAACCCCAATATCTTGCATGACCACAATGATAGAAAAGAAACTGAAAGTTTGGTACACAAACGCGGATGGAATAACGAATAAACATGAGGAGTGGAACGAAAGAATCAGTGAAAAATCCCCAGACATCATAGCAGTCACAGAAACAAACTCGCTGAGACAATAACAGACACATTCTTCCAATGGGATATCAGATCCTGAGGAAAGATAGAAGGAGTAGAGGGGGAGGAGGGGTTGCACTGCTCATAAAACACTGATGGGGATTTGAGGAAATGGAAGGCATGGACATGATTGGAGAAAGAGACTACATTGTAGGTACAATTCAGTCCTGAGAACATAAAGTAGTCATTGGAGTGATGTATAACCCACCACAGAACTGCAGGAGGCCAAGAGAGGAGTACGAAGAAAACAACAGGGTGATGGTGGACACACTGGCTGAGGTGGCAAGAAGAGCTCACTCGAGCAGAGCAAAGTTACTGGTAATGGGCGATTTCAACCACAGGGAGATAGACTGGGAAAACCTGGAGCCACATGGGGGTCCCAAAACATGGAGAGCCAAGATGATGGATGTGGTACTTGAAAACCTCATGCATCAACATGTCAGGGACACAACCAGAGAAGAGGGGAGGATGAGCCAGCAAGACTGGATCTTGTGTTCACCCTGAGCAGTTCAGACATTTGAGGACATCACTTACGAGAGGCCCCTTGGAGCTAGCGATCATGTGGTTCTGAGTTTTGATTATATAGTAGAGTTACAAGTGGAGAAGGTAACAGGAACTGAAGGGGTCAGGCCAAACTATAAAAGGGGGACTACACAGGTATGAGAAACTTCCTGCAGGAGGTTCAGTGGGACAGAGAAATGGTAGGAAAATCAGTAAACGAGAAGATGGAATATGTGGCAACAAAGTGCAAGGAGGCAGAGGAAAGTTTTGTTCCCAAGGGAAACAGAAATAATAGGAAGACCAAAACGAGTCCTTGGTTTACCCGAAGGTGTAAGGGAGGCAAAAACTAAGTGCAACAGAGAATGGAAAAGGTACAGGAGGCATAGGACCCAGGAAAACAAGGAGATTAGTAGAAGAGCCAGAAACGAGTATGCACAGATAAGGAGGAGGCCCAGCGACAGTATGAAAACGACATAGCATCGAAAGTCAAATTTGACCCGAAACTGCTGTATAGCCACATTAGGAGGAAGACAACAGTCAAGGACCAGGTGATAAGGCTGTGGAAGAAGGTGGAGAACTCACAAGAAAATGATCAAGAAGTATGTGAGGAGCTCAACACGAGATTTAAGGAAGTATTTACAGTAGAGTCAGGAAGGACTCTGGGGGACAGACCTAGATGGGGACACCAGCAAGGAATACACCAACAAGTGTTGGACGACAATACATACAGATGAGGAGGAGGTGAAGAAACTGCTAAGGGACATCGATACCTCGAAGGCAATGGGACCGGACAACATCTCCCCGTGGGTCCTTAGAGAGGGAGCAGATATGTTGTGCGTGCCACTTACCACAATCTTCAACACGTCCCTGGAAACTGGGCAACTACCTGAGGTATGGAAGACGGCAAATGTAGTTCCCATTTTTAAAAAAGGAGACAGAAAAGAGGCACTAAACTATAGACCTGTGTCATTGACGTGTATAGTATGCAAAATTATGGAGAAGATTATCAGGAGGAGAGTGGTGGAGCACCTGGAACAGAACAAGAGTATAAATGCCAACCAGCACGGATTCATGGAAGGCAAATCCTGTGTCACAAACCTTCTGGAGTTTTATGATAAAATAACAGAAGTAAGACACGAGAGAGAGGGGTGGGTTGATTGCATCTTCTTGGACTGCAAGAAGGCCTTTGACACAGTTCCTCACAAGAGATTAGTGCAGAAGCTAGAGCATCAGGCGCATATAACAGGAAGGGCACTGCAATGGATCAGAGAATACCTGACAGGGAGACAACAACGAATCATGGTACGTAATGATGTATCACAGTGGGCACCTGTGCGAGGGGGGTCCCACGGGGGTGGGTCCTGGGACCAGTGCTTTTTGGTATATGTGAACGACATGATGGAAGGGTTAGACTCAGAAGTGTCCCTGTTTGCAGATGATGTGAATTAATGATGAGGACCAGGCGGGACTTCAAAGAGACCTGGATAGACTGGACACCTGGTCCAGCAAATGGCTTCTCGAATTTAATCCTGCCAAATGCAAAGTCATGAAGATGGGGGAAAGGGGCACAGAAGACCATAGACCGAGTAAGGCTAGGTGGCCAAAGACTGCAAACCTCACTAAAGGGAGAAAGACCTTGGGGTGAGTATAAACACCGAGCATTTTCCCGGAAGCACACATCAACCAGATAACTGCTGCAGCATATGGGCGCCTGGCAAACCTGAGAACAGCATTCCGATACCTTAGTAAGGAATCGTTCAAGACACTGTACACCGTGTATGTCAGGCCCAACTGGAGTATGCAGCACCTGTTTGGAACCTGCACTTGATAAAGCACGTCAAGAAACTAAGAAATACAAAGGTTTGCCACAAGGTTAGTTCCAGAGCTAAGGGGAATGTCCTATGAAGAAAGATTAAGGGAAATCGGCCTGACGACACTGGAGGACAGGAGGGTCAGGGGAGACATCATAACGACATATAAAATACTGCGTGGAATAGACAAGGTGGACAAAGACAGGATGTTCCAGGGAGGGGACACAGAAACAAGAGGCCACAATTGGAAGTTGAAGACACAAATGAGTCAGAGAGATAGTAGGAAGTATTTCTTCAGTCATAGAGTTGTAAGGCAGTGGAATAGCCTAGAAAATGATGTAGTGGAGGCAGGAACCATACACAGTTTTAAGACGAGGTTTGATAAAGCTCATGGAGCAGGGAGAGAGAGGGCCCAGTAGCAACCCGTGAAGAGGCAGGGCCAGGAGATAAGACTCGACCCCTGCAACCACAAATAGGTGAGTACACGCACACACACACACACACACACACACATGGTAATGCTTTATTTACAGCTAACAAAGTCAGGGTATTTCTCCAGAATTGTCTGTAATATACCACTGTGGATAAAATACTTTGCCATTTCTTGAACATATCTGAGTGAGTTGTCTCTAAATTCATTTATTCGCTGCCTGAATGAGGTAGAGTGAGGACGTGCTTTGCAACCCTCTACTGTTTACCCAGACGAGCTACTCGGAAAACAATATGGCGCTAGGTGTGCGCCGGAGAGTTAATACTGTGGGCATTGAACTCATTAGTGGGGCTTTAACGCCTACATCAGTCGAGGTACTATTGCCCAAAATTATAAGAGAATCATATGGCACCAGAGACGAGGATTTATATGGAGTGGCACTAAATGGTGTTTATAGAATCTTTGTGAAAGTGCTAACAGCTCAAGTGTACGAGACATTGGTGGATCGTTATCAAGATGTCAGCGTTAATGTAACACCGGCAGTGAGGGTAAAGTTGATGGATGTATCAAGACATTATTCGTGGGTCAAGCTCCGCAACGTGCCTTTTGAGGCTGATGAAGTAGATATCAGAAGTGTTTTTGAAAGATATGGGACTGTACATCTAGCCCAACCTGGAAAATGGGTAAAAGGAGCATATGCTGGATTTCCTGAGGGTACTTTCAATCTCAAGATGACGCTGAGACATCCTACACCCTCGTATGTATATCTCGAGGAGTTTAAAACCCAGGTAATGGTGGCGTATGCTGGGCAGAGGCGTACATGCCGACTGTGTGGCGAATATGACCATATGGCGGCAGATTGTGGCAAGCGGAATATGGCTACTGGGCTGGCAAGAGGCGGAGCACTGGTGCATGAGACAATGATGCCTGACTAAGAGCGAAGGCAACGAGGAGGGCATGGTCGCATGAGGAGTGAAGAGGTGGTGGCTCCTCCTGTGGAATCTGAAGGGGACGTGGTGATTCATGAATCACCCAGCCCATTGACAGTACAGTTGTCGAATGAGGAGGTGCAAGTGGGAGCAGAAGTGAAAGCTATCGAGGAGGAGTTGGAGACGGTGTTACAGGCTATGTTACAGTCTATGGAGGTGGAGAGTCACAGTGAGCAGGAACCTGGGATCCTGGCGGAAGGAGGTATGTGCGGGAGGAGGGAAGACCAGGTGACACCTGTGATGGAGAGTGCGAGTGACATGGAAGGACATGGAGGCGACTTCAGGGTGGTAGAGGTGGAAGTCCATTGTGAGGACTCCCAGGACACAGATATGGAGACAGAGGGAGCAACGAGGAAAAGGGTGGCGGCGTCAGATTCAGATGATGTTCTGACGCCGGCACAAAGGCCACGGAAAAAGGCATGGGGTTATGGTACCCAGAGTGACGCTAAGAGAGGGCCACAACAGAAAGAAGGGGGGATGGTTGGGAAGGAGGGTGGAGTACGTGGCAAAGGCAATGCCCAGGGGAATGGTAAGAAAGGGAAGAGTCTTGACATGAGGCGGGGAGGGAAACCTTAAACCGGCCTCAGGTGTGTAACAATAAATATTAAAGGTTTTGGGTGATGAGGAGGGAGTGGAAGGTTTTGAAGTATTTTGGGAACAGCTCTGTGCAGAGCAAAGGACTGAGGAGGATGTGGTTGGATGGTGGGATAGTGTGGCTAAGGTAAGAATACGTCAATTCTATGTGAGGGAGGGCAAACGGATTAATCAATTGCGGTATGGTTTGTCAAATTATTTCGAATCTAGATTACGGGATTGTTACGCGGGGGGGGGGGGGGGGTCAGGGCGGTGGCCGGGGTTTACCCAGTGGAGGATATACAAATGTTGAAGGACAGGATAAGGACTTTGCAAGAAGAGTGTTTTGCAGCAGTATGGGTACAAGCGGGGTTGGACGAAGTACTCTGGGGCGACAAGCCATCGGCGTGTGTGCTGCGAGGGAAAGACAGCAAACGACTACAATACCGGGATTGCAAGTCATTTCTTCGTTGGGGGGTTTTAGAGAAGGTCAGGTATTATGGGAAACAATGGGGATGAGTGCGTATGCTGATAGATGGTTTGAGGAATACGGGAAAAGTAGTGGGGTGGATGGCGAGGTTATTGGGCAGGTATGTGAGTATGTGCCGTGCAAACTGGGGAGGAGTGATCGGGAGGCACTGTGTGGGGTCACTGAGGAGAAGGAAATATGGAGAGCCCTTATGGACATGAGGAAGGGAAAGGCACCCAGGTTTACCAAGCAAATTTTACGTACAACACTGGGGTCTGCTAAGGGGTTTCCTAGTAAGGTTAATGAATGCCATGAAAGATGGAGGCAAGATGGGAAAATCGCAGGCAACAGCGTTGGTGGTGTTGGTCCCGAAGGGTAAAAAGCAGAGTACCCTTCGGGATTACCGAGCCATTTCGTTGCTTTGTGCTGATTATAAACTGCGAAAATTCTTGGGAATAGGCTTAAATGTGTTGTGGGGAGGGTCGTGTTTGAGTCTCAGTTTAGGTTGCCAGGTAGGTCAATGGTCGAGGGCCACGGGATCATAAAGAGGTTCCTGGAGGATATGGAAAGGGGAAGAGGGGCATTGGTGGCATTGGATTGGCAACGGGCTTATGACAGGGTGGAAAGAAGGGCTTTGAGGGATATTCTCCTCAGACAGGGGTTTGGTGAAGAAATAGTGGGGTGGGTGGATACGTTGTACTCAGGAGCGAAGGTAAGGGTGCAAATCAATGGGTGCGTGGGGGAGGGAGTCAACATGAAGCGGGGTCTTCGGCAGGGATGTCCATTATCACAACTATTGTTTGCATCTGTTCAGGATCCTTTTTGTAGGATGGTGGAGGATCGTCTAAGGACTAGGGGAGGGGTATGATGTGAAGATGCATTGGCTTGGTTTGGTGGGCTTTGTTGATGATACTACTATTCTGGTGAGTGGGGAGACACGGTTAGGACTTTTGGGGGAAGTTGTACACATGTTTGGGAGAGCTACTGGGATGAAGGTAAATCTGGAGAAGTCAATGATAATGGGGCTGGGAGAATGGGCAGAGAGATTAGAATGAGGATTTGATGTCGTGCAGCATCAGACTGGGAGTCTGAAAATCTGTGGTGTCATATATGAGGCTGACCTGAGTGCTGCCAGGGTAAACAATTCGAATAGGATGGTGGAACAGGTGCAGAGATGTTTGGGAATGCTGCGACCTCACCATTTAACCCTTAGGCAACGAGCAATTGTCATCAATGTATTACTATATAGTAAAGTCTGGTTTGTTTCAGCAGTGTTGCCGTTAACAGGAACGGCAATCACGAGTATTCTTAGAATCGTGTTCAAATGCTTGTGGGGTTCAGGGTGCAACTGGTTGTGAAGGGAGGTAGTGACATTGCTGGTAAGTAAGGGAGGGTTGGGTTTGTTGGACTTGAGAAAGCGCGTGAAATGTGTGTTCATTGAGAGGGAAGTGATGCGTGCAGGTGGATGGAAGGGGGGGCAGCTAGACAAGGTACATGATCACCTACGGAAATGGTATGGAGGAGCGGAAATGAAGGAATGTGAAAAAGTGTTATGTGCCTTAGTGTTAGCCAGGGAACTGGGAAAAGTAAAGGTTGGAACTTTGTGTAAATTGTTAGAGGGACGTGTAGTGGTGCCATTTGAAGGGATCTACCCCATGTATGCATGGGATGTAATATGGAAAAGATTTAGTGAATTAAGCATACGACCTAGGGCACGTGAGGTTATGTATCAATTCCTACATGGTATTTTGCCATCGAGAGCGATGCTCCGAGATAGGAGAGTCATCGAGGGTGGGGGTTGTAGCAGATGCAGTGGGAAAGAGACTGTGTTTCAAGTTCTCTATTTTTGTGAAGGTTTGGAGTGTTTGGAGTGCAGTCGATGGCCTCCACTCCAAACCAACAGATACAGATACTAATGCCGGAAAAAAAGTCCCCCCCCCCCAGTATCAACAATACCACCAGTCCGATAACATTCTTATTTGCAAATATACAGGGTCTAAAGCCAGCAACAAACAACAAAATACCTTTCATCCATGGACTGCTTGCAGAGGCAAAGGCAATGTTCGCAGCTTTCACTGAGACCCACATAAAGGATCACTTGGACAACGAAATATGGATCCCAGGTTACAACCTATACAGATGTGTCAGAGTGAGCAGGCAAAAGGGGGGGGTTGGCCTGTACATTGCAGAGTCACTCGTTTGCACAGAACTGCTTAATGCCTCAAATGATGTAGTGGAAGTTTTAGCAGTAAAGGTCGAGAACCAAAACCTAGTCATTGTGGTAGTCTACAAGCCTCCGGATGCAACATCCCAGCAATTCCAGGAACAGCTGATAAAAATTGACCACTGTCTGGAAAATCTGCCAGCTCCTGCACCCAACATCTTGCTCCTGGGGGATTTCAACTTAAGGCACCTAAAATGGAGGAATATAGCAAATAATATTGTTGCAGTAATAACACGAGGAGGCAGCTCTGATGAAAACTCACACTCACACGAGCTTTTAAATCTCTGCACAAAATTCAATTTAAACCAGCAAATAATAGAGCCTACTAGACTGGAGAATACACTAGACCTCATCTTCTCTAACAATGATGATCTGATAAGAAATGTCACCATATCAAAAACAATATACTCAGATCACAACATAATTGAGGTTCAGACATGTATGCGTGGAGCCCCAGACCGACCTAATGAGACTAGTCACGAGGGAGCATTCACCAAATTCAACTTCAATAACAAAAACATAAAGTGGGACCAAGTAAACCAAGTCCTAACCGATATAAGCTGGGAAGATATACTAAGCAACACAGACCCCAACTTATGCCTAGAACAGATTAACTCGGTGGCACTCGATGTATGCACAAGGCTTATTCCTCTAAGAAAAAGGAGGAGTAGATGTAAAATAGAAAGAGACAGGCGCTCCCTTTACAGGCGACGGAAAAGAATAACAGAGCGGCTAAAAGAGGTCAATATATCTGAAATGCGTAGGGAGACACTGGTCAGAGAAATAGCAAGCATCGAACTTAAGCTAAAAGAATCCTTTAGGAGTCAGGAATCGCGGGAAGAACTAAAAGCCATAAATGAAATCGAAAGAAACACAAAGTAGTACTTCTCCTATGCCAAATCAAAATCGAGAACAACGTCCAGTATTGGGCCCCTACTTAAACAAGATGGGTCCTACACAGATGACAGCAAGGAAATGAGTGAGCTACTCAAGTCCCAATATGACTCAGTTTTTAGCAAGCCGCTAACCAGACTGAGAGTCGAAGATCAAAATGAATTTTTTATGAGAGAACCACAAAATTTGATTAACACAAGCCTATCCGATGTTATCCTGACGCCAAATGACTTCGAACAGGCGATAAATGACATGCCCATGCACTCTGCCCCAGGGCCAGACTCATGGAACTCTGTGTTCATCAAGAACTGCAAGAAGCCCCTATCACGAGCCTTTTCCATCCTATGGAGAGGGAGCATGACACGGGGGTCGTCCCACAGTTACTAAAAACAACAGACATAGCCCCACTCCACAAAGGGGGCAGTAAAGCAACAGCAAAGAACTACAGACCAATAGCACTAACATCCCATATCATAAAAAATCTTTGAAAGGTTCCTAAGAAGCAAGATCACCACCCATCTAGAAACCCATCAGTTACACAACCCAGGGCA
Source organism: Cherax quadricarinatus (assembly GCF_026875155.1). NCBI lineage: Eukaryota > Metazoa > Arthropoda > Malacostraca > Decapoda > Parastacidae > Cherax > Cherax quadricarinatus. The sequence goes on from NC_069439.1 coordinate 33,192,013, forward strand.
ACATGGGTTTAGAACAGGTCGCTCCTGTCTGTCTCAACTATTGGATCACTACGACAAGGTCCTAAATGCACTAGAAGACAAAAAGAATGCAGATGTAATATATACAGACTTTGCAAAAGCCTTCGACAAGTGTGACCATGGCGTAATAGTGCACAAAATGCGTGCTAAAGGAATAACAGGAAAAGTCGGTCGATGGATCTATAATTTCCTCACTAACAGAACACAGAGAGTAGTCGTCAACAGAGTAAAGTCTGAGGCAGCTACGGTGAAAAGCTCTGTTCCACAAGGCACAGTACTCGCTCCATCTTGTTCCTCATCCTCATATCCGACATAGACAAGGATGTCAGCCACAGCACCGTGTCTTCCTTTGCAGATGACACCCGAATCTGCATGACAGTGTCTTCCATTGCAGACACTGCAAGGCTCCAGGCGGACATCAACCAAATCTTTCAGTGGGCTGCAGAAAGCAATATGAAGTTCAACGATGAGAAATTTCAATTACTCAGATATGGTAAACATGAGGAAATTAAATCTTCATCAGAGTACAAAACAAATTCTGGCCACAAAATAGAGCGAAACACCAACGTCAAAGACCTGGGAGTGATCATGTCGGAGGATCTCACCTTCAAGGACCATAACATTGTATCAATCGCATCTGCTAGAAAAATGACAGGATGGATAATGAGAACCTTCAAAACTAGGGAGGCCAAGCCCATGATGACACTCTTCAGGTCACTTGTTCTATCTAGGCTGGAGTATTGCTGCACACTAACAGCACCTTTCAAGGCAGGTGAAATTGCCGACCTAGAAAATGTACAGAGAACTTTCACGGCTCGCATAACGGAGATAAAACACCTCAATTACTAGGAGCGCTTGAGGTCCCTAAACCTGTATTCCCTGGAACGCAGGAGGGAGAGATACATGATTATATACACCTGGAAAATCCTAGAGGAACTAGTACCGAACTTGCACACGAAAATCACTCACTAAAACTACGAAAGCAAAAGACTTGGCAGACGATGCACCATCCCCCCAATGAAAAGCAGGGGTGTCACTAGCACGTTAAGAGACCATACAATAAGTGTCAGGGGCCCGAGACTGTTCAACTGCCTCCCAGCACACATAAGGGGGATTTCCAACAGACCCCTGGCAGTCTTCAAGCTGGCACTGGACAAGCACCTAAAGTCAGTTCCTGATCAGCCGGGCTGTGGCTCATACGTTGGTTTGCGTGCAGCCAGCAGCAACAGCCTGGTTGATCAGGCTCTGATCCACCAGGAGGCCTGGTCACAGACCGGGCCGCGGGGGCGTTGACCCCCGGAACTCTCTCCAGGTAACTCCAGGCATCAGGGTATGGATGAGTAAGGTAGTGGCAAGGGTGAGGGTCAAGGTGTGTTGGTATTGCGAGCGTTGAGTCTTGATATGAGTGGGGTGGATGAGGGTGTGGCAAGGGGTTTAGCATACATAATTGTGGACTACATATATGTTTTGTGGGGTATGAGGGGAAAGGAGGGTGGGGAAGTGCTGAGAAGGATTTTGGCGGTAACGTTTTATCGAACTTTGTGTCGCAATAGAGACACATATGGGAAAAGGAGGGATGAATTTTTTTCTGAAGGTTATGGAGGACTAACAATAGGGAATTTATTGGTGTTATAACGGGTTTTGACTGCCGGGGTGAGTATGTTGGTAAAGGGGAGAAGTCAGGGGTTTTCAACGGGCTGACCTCCTTGGGGGTGAAGTGACTGGTGGATGGGTGACACTGGAGGTACACGTGTGGAACTGGATGTGATGGTGTGAAAGATCTATTTTGTTTAGTTCCCTTGTTGGGGAAGGGATAAATGACAGTTTAAATATATAACTTTTATTAATGTATAACATATAAAATTTATAACATGAATATTTTCTTTGGTTGTGAATTATCTCGTGTTTGTACTGATCTTGCAAGTGAATTTTAACTTTTCTTGAGAAGGTATTCCTTTCACTATGAACCTTGAAGCATTGAGGTTTGTAACGTGTTCCTGCATCAGTTTTGATTAATTACTTATTATGTACTCATGTGTGTATAGGGATTAGTAACCTAAATTAATATTCGTTGTATATTTATTTGTATGTAATACTAGTTAGGCACGTGCTAGAAGGCACAGAGAAAGTCTAGCCTCGTGGAATGTGTGTTAAGTTTTGGTATATTTGTATGTGGTGTGTTAGATGTTAATAAGGTGTTTGGTATGGTGTTATCTTACTAAAATAAAGATGAACCATTTGGATAACTTATTCATGTCAGTCTTGGATTCCTCTGAAATATTTACTTATCCTGGTATTTTGCTGATAATGTTGCATGTGGTGTATTATCTTGCATTTTAAGCGTGAACTTCACGTTATGTAATGTTATAAAATTTTTGGTTTTCATTTGTTACATTACTATTGATATTATATATTGTTGTTGTATATTCTTCTGCTGATAAAGGTGTATGTGCATTGGGATGTAATGTTCATATCTGTTTTAGTCTGTAATTTTATGTTATATTTTTATTTTATTTAAAAACATATACATAACACATAAAAGTCAACAAAATAACAAAACCAAAAACAAAAACAATGGTATACAATGACAGTACACCCCTCAAAACACGTTTACAAATAATATATTACAAAATTCACCATAACCAATAACACCACAACACCTCTATTGAAAACGTCCTGACTCCCAAAATCAATATGGGGCGAGACATTATAAACAAGTACAGTGAGTCGTATATCATTTATATATACATATTATATATATATAATATATATATATATATATATATATATATAATATATATATATATATATATATATATATATATATATATATATATATATACATTAAAACCCCACAAATACTTTGCTCATTGGAAAAAACACAAAAATATACATAAAATATGTGTGCATTTCACGTAACACCAAATAACTTAAAACATATATATTACACTCCACAAAGAGCAATACCAAGAACCATAGTTTATACATATACATCACACCACGACAAAAACCACAGTCCCTTACAGGGCCGTAGTCATTACCGCTGCTATATTCCCCTCCACCCGTAAATACACACTAGGCTTATTTAAAAGTTTAACATTCAGTGTACATCACTTACCATTCGGTTATAAAATTATATATGAACCCCTAAAAAGATTTACATATGCTTATAAGAGTTCATAATTTACCCCGTAAATTATGTTTCAAAAACATACAAGGACAGGATACACAATACCAGGAAAGGACTAACACTGAAGTTAGTCCCCGCCAACATCACCCACTATACAGGGCTTTTTCAAGCACTGCTAACTTCACTCACCTAAACGGATCCCTACACACTAGGATTCTACGTACAGAAACCATGCAGCGGGTATAACCCATTATCCTACCCCTTAAGAAACTTAACTAAGATCATACAGTTCATAATTTACCCTAACCATAACAAAACAATAATAATCAATGCTAATGCACCACACGCATGGTGCAGTCTATGCAGTTATCCCGGACAACACCTTGTCACCAGTAACATACACAAAACCTATCCCCTACATATACATAAGTATATAACTCTATATACAAAAGGGTGCGTATAATGGTAAAAGAATAACAACATCTCTTACTCAGGTGTAACACTGTGAGTTTGCAAAGGTCGTAAGGTATTTTTTTTTATCTTAAAGAACATTACTTTCACACACACACACTACATTCACACACATTCACCTCCATACCCAAAGCAATTCACACTTGCACACAGCTTTACTTGTTCCATTCCTGCAACAGCAACCAGAATCAGACTAGTTACCACCCAACCATAATCCGTTACACTACATACCATCCACCCATGTCCTGCTAGTGTACTCGCATATAATCTAGTGATACCAGTGAATAGCAGAATACGGTGTTGTAATAGCAACTAACCAGTATTATAATGGTACTTAGTGGAGTGGAGTGACTTTCATTAGTTTCTTTTTTCTTAAAATACCAGACGTATACTGTGATTTTCATATAACCTGTAGTTACCAGCAGTCGCAATATACACAACGAGAAGCAATTATTACTACAGAAAAAAGCGTCCTTCCTCCAAATTTCCACCAGTCAACTATAGTGATAATATAGCATTTATTGTGGTGGAGACGAAAAAAAAACTAGAAAAGCTAGATACAGTGATTGATAATCAAGGGTTGAGGCTCGACCGTTCGTCACTGTAGGAGCTGCCAGCAATCACCGGTTCTTCAACGCGCAAGTTATACTTTTGTATCAATCAAATCATATATTACTCGGGTAGATAATTTCAAGTAGATCCTTCATGTGTTAGCCCAAATCACCGACCAGTATGTTTTAAATAAGCGACCCACTGATCAGATCAGCCTGGTTCCGAACCCTTGACTGGTCCAAACCCTTGACTGGTCCGAACCCTTGACTGGTCCGAACCCTTGACTGGTTTCAAACGGATTCGTTAGACAATAAAGCAGACTGTAAACGGATGGGGTTGCAGGCGCCCTTATCAAACACAAACAATAAATATAAATCAGGAACATACACGGTAAGCTGTCCAATATACAAGTACAGTTAGAAATAGAAATACAAATAGCTAGAGCTTCATTTAAGGAGGTTATTAATAGAGTATTCAAGAGGTTGCTAGTAGAATTACAGTAAATAAACCATTCAAATCATTATGAAGCTCTGTGTAGTCTGCAGTCAATCAAACAAACGGGCTTCCACATGGATAAATTGTCATTTTTATGGAAATTGGTGTCACGCCCCTTGTGCAGATATCCAAGAACTAGCTACAAGCAGTATTAAAACAGGGAAGTGTTTTTGGGTATGCCCAAATGAGATAAATCTGTGGACTAAAATCACAAGGGTATTAAAAGAGGATAACATCAAAGCTGCTTTCATAGACAACCTGGAAGCTTTCTACAACAGATGGGAACATAAAAAGTCTGGGCTGAATGGTACTGCCCTTGATACTGGTCATGTAGTCAGAAACTGTAAGGCTGGAGGTGATGTCCTGGTAGTCAGTAAATGTGGGGCCGATAGTGCTGTCCTGGGAGACAGTAATAGTGAAGCTGGAGGTGCTGTCCTGGGAGACAGTAATGGTGAAGCTGGAGGTGCTGTCCTGGGAGACAGTAATGGGTGAAGCTGGAGGTGCTGTCCTGGGAGACAGTAATGGTGAAGCTGGAGGTGCTGTCCTGGGAGACAATAATGGTGAAGCTGGAGGTGCTGTCCTGGGAGACAGTAATGGTGAAGCTGGAGGTGCTGTCCTGGGAGACAGTAATGGTGAAGCTGGAGATTTTGTCAAGGTAGTCGGGAATTATACGCAGGAAGGAATACATATAAATGACCTCATAGGGGACAGGAGCCATAGTGGGGAAACAAGTGTAGTCAAAGATAAGATAAAACCAATATTGCAAACTAGAAATACCACAGGAAATAGCAAACAAGAGGACTTCACTAGCAATAGTGAGGATATATTACCAAAAACAACTGGTGGGAGCTCCATTGATGGTGCTAGGGAGAATAGGAATAAGACAGGGAAACATGCACCAACAGGGAATACAGTCACAGAAACCCAAGGCAAACGGAAACCAAGCCTGTGCACATACTATGCACTTGCTATCTGCAGACATGGGAAATCTGGAAAAACAGACGGGACGTGCAACTATGACCACCCTAGAAAATGCCATGCCCATATGACAACAGGAAAATGCAAACTCCCTTCCTGTAAGCTTTTTCACCCTGAAATGTGTACCTCTTCAGTACAGGAAAGACTGTGCTATAACTTAAATTGCCAGGCACACCATCAACAGGGGACAAAAAGATACAAAACATCCAGGCCATGGAAAAACCTGGGTAGCCACAGCCACTCAAGAGAGAGAGGTTTTTTAGTGCCAGGAAGGAAAAAAACAGGCAGGAAATGGCAGAAATCGTACACCAAATCCAGTCATTCCTGGAGTGGAACCACAGTCGATGGCCTCCACTCCAAACCAACAGATACAGATACTAATGCCGGAAAAAAAATCCCCCCCCCCCCAGTACCAACAATACCACCAGTCCGATGACATTCTTCTTTGCAAATATACAGGGTCTAAAGCCAGCAACAAACAACAAAATACCTTTCATCCGTGGACTGCTTGCAGAGGCAAAGGCAATGTTCGCGGCTTTCACTGAGACCCACATAAAGCATCACTTGGACAACGAAATATGGATCCCAGGTTACAACCTTTACAGATGTGACAGAGTGAACAGGCAAAAGGGGGGGGGTTGGCCTGTACATTGCAGAGTCACTTGTTTGCACAGAACTGCTTAATGCCTCAAATGATGTAGTGGAAGTTTTAGCAGTAAAGGTCGAGAACCAAAACCTAGTCATTGTGGAAGTCTACAAGCCTCCGGATGCAACAACCCAGCAATTCCAGGAACAGCCGTTAAAAATTGACCACTGTCTGGAAAATCTTCCAGCCCCTGCACCCAACATCTTGCTCCTGGGGGATTTCAACTTAAGGCACCTAAAATGGAGGAATATAGCAAATAATATTGTTGCAGTAATAACACCAGGAGGCAGCTCTGATGAAAACTCACACTCACACGAGCTTTTAAATCTCTGCACAAAATTCAATTTAAACCAGCAAATAATAGAGCCTACTAGACTGGAGAATACACTAGACCTCATCTTCACTACAATTGATGATCTGATAAGAAATGTCACCATATCAAAAACAATATACTCAGATCACAACAAAATTGAGGTTCAGTCATGTATGCGTGGAGCCCCAGACCGACATAATGAGATTAGTCACGAGGGAGCATTCACCAAATTCATCTTCAATAACAAAAACATAAAGTGGGACCAAGTAAACCAAGTCCTAACCGATTTTAAGCTGGGAAGATATTACTAAGCAAAAGCCCCCAACTTATGCCTAGAACAGATTAACTCGGTGGCACTCGATGTATGCACAGGCTTATTCCTCTAAGAAAAAGGAGGAGTAGATGTAAAAATAGAAGAGACAGGCGCTTCCTTTACAGGCGACGGAAAAGAATAACAGAGCGGTAAAAGAGGACAATATATCTGAAATGCGTAGGGAGACACTGGTCAGAGAAATAGCAAGCATCGAACTTAAGCTAAAGGAATCTTATAGGAGTCAGGAATCGCGGGAAGAACTAAAAAGCCATAAATGAAATCGAAAGAAACCCAAAGTATTTTTTCTCCTATGCCAAATCAAAGTCGAGACCAACGTCCAGTATTGGGCCCCTACTTATACAAGATGGGTCCTACACAGATGACAGCAAGGAAATGAGTGAGCTACTCAAGTCCCAATATGACTCAGTTTTTAGCAAGCAGCTAACCAGACTGAGAGTCGAAGATCAAAATGAATTTTTTATGAGAGAGCCACAAAATTTGGTTAACACAAGCCTATCCGGTGTTATCCTGACGCCAAATGACTTCGAACAGGCGATAAATGACATGCCCATGCACTCTGCCCCAGGGCCAGACTCATGGAACTCCGTGTCCATCAAGAACGGCAAGAAACCCCTATCACGAGCCTTTTCCATCCTATGGAGAGGGAGGATGGACACGGGGGTCGTCCCACAGTTACTAAAAACAACAGACATAGCCCCACTCCACAAAGGGTGCAGTAAAGCAACAGCAAAGAAATACAGACCGATAGCACTAACATCCCATATCATAAAAATCTTTGAAAGGGTCCTAAGAAGCAAGATCACCACCCATCTAGAAACCCATCAGTTACTCAACCCAGGGCAACATGGGTTTAGAACAGGTCGCTCCTGTCTGTCTCAACTATTGGATCACTACGACAAGGTCCTAAATGCACTAGAAGACAAAAAGAATGCAGATATAATATATACAGACTTTGCAAAAGCCTTCGACAAGTGTGACCATGGCGTAATAGCGCACAAAATGCGTGCTAAAGGAATAACAGGAAAAGTCGGTCGATCGATCTATAATTTCCTCACTTACAGAACACAGAGAGTAGTCGTCAACAGAGTAAAGTCCGAGGCAGCTACGGTGAAAAGCTCTGTTCCACAAGGCACAGTACTCGCTCCCATCTTGTTCCTCATCCTCATATCCGACATAGACAAGGATGTCAGCCACGGCACCGTGTCTTCCTTTGCAGATGACACCCGAATCTGCATGACAGTGTCTTCCATTGCAGACACTGCAAGGCTCCAGGCGGACATCAACCAAATCTTTCAGGGGCTGCAGAAAACAATATGAAGTTCAACGATGAGAAATTTCAATTACTCAGATATGGTAAACACGAGGAAATTAAATCTTCATCAGAGTACAAAACAAATTCTGGCCACAAAATAGAGCGAAACACCAACGTCAAAGACCTGGGAGTGATCATGTCGGAGGATCTCACCTTCAAGGACCATAACATTGTATCAATCGCATCTGCTAGAAAAATGACAGGATGGATAATGAGAACCTTCAAAACTAGGGAGGCCAAGCCCATGATGACACTCTTCAGGTCACTTGTTCTCTCTAGGTTGGAATATTGCTGCACACTAACAGCACCTTTCAAGTCAGGTGAAATTGCTGACCTAGAAAATGTACAGAGAACAATCACGGCGAGCATAACGGAGATAAAACACTTCAATTACTGGGAGCGCTTCAGGTTCCTAAACCTGTATTCCCTGGAACGCAGGAGGGAGAGATACATGATTATATACACCTGGAAAATCCTAGAGGGACTAGTACCGAACTTGCACACGAAAATCACTCACTACGAAAGCAAAAGACTTGGCAGACGATGCAACATCCCCTCAATGAAAACCAGGGGTGTCACTAGCACGTTAAGAGACCATACAATAAGTGTCAGGGGCCCGAGACTGTTCAACTGCCTCCCAGCATACATAAGGGGGATTACCAACAGACCCCTGGCAGTCTTCAAGCTGGCACTGGACAAGCACCTAAAGTCGGTTCCTGACCAGCCGGGCTGTGGCTCGTACGTTGGTTTGCGTGTAGCCAGCAGCAACAGCCTGGGTGATCAGGCTCTGATCCACCAGGAGGCCTGGTCACAGACCGGGCCGCGGGGGCGTTGACCCCCGGAACTCTCTCCAGGTAAACTCCAGGTATACACGCCACCACCACTGAAAACCCATGAAAACCCAACTACCAAAGAAAACCAGTCCACTACATGGTTATCACTGTACCAATTGCAGGAGACGACTGACTGTAAGCTCTCTGTATATATGCGCTGCAATTGCCTTAATTCGAATCCTACCCCCAGCATCTCTCATTCCCAAGGAAATATAAAGAAAATCCACTACCACATACATAATCGCCATTTTTTCCTCCAGTGATGCCCCTTTTACCTCTAATGTTAAAGCTCGCAGGGTCTCTACATTACCCCCACCTAGCAGACAAAAACCCCTCGCCAACCACATCCGTACCTCCCTCAATTCTTCACAAAAATAAACCGCATAAAATGCCGTTTCCAGCTCACCACACTGACTGCAGGACGGTTCCCTCACCAAACCCATTAAACCCAAAAATGCTTTTGAAGTTAGGATCCCAATCACGAATCTGTATACCAACTCACGTACCCTAGGCATTAACCTGAGCCTCCGGAAGTCTTCCCATATCGTCCCCCAATCATACAATGGATAGACCGATACGCCCTGCAGGATTTCCGTCCTCCCACTCAATGATACCAAACGCCCCACTTTAAGTCACTCAACATCTTTAACCAATAACAAAACCCTCAGCATATCCTCACAGTCAATTAACTCTTTACCTCCCCACCATCTCCACACATCCCCCATCACCTTCCCCACTCTTACCCCTCTTTCCCCTCCAGCACTGACGAATGACTGTTTTACATATATGGTTTTCACCCTCGGCCCCAATGCTGAAAGACCCACTCCCCCTCTGCGCACATTCGACATCACCACTTCCTTGCTCAGCCATGCCCTCCCAAAACCCCAAACATAACGTATAGCTCGTCTCTGTATTTCTTGTACGTCCTGTGTTCTCAAAGGATATACTTCCGCTATACCCCAAACCTTACTGTAAACCAGCGAATTAACTATTACTGCCCTCTGCTGTAATGTGACATCTCCCGCCCGTAAACTCCTTAATCTACTCACTACTTTCTCCACTACCCTCTCTGAATTTACCTGTCTAGCCTCCTGCGCATTCGCCATGTATAAAACTCCACAAATTTTCAAATTATCCACCACTGCCCACCCAAACTCCAACCCAAGCCCCCCCCCCCACCCAAGCACCAACCTCCAGTAAACACGATTTCGCCCTATTTACTCTCATGCCAAACGCCTCCCCAAAAATCTCCAACACCCTCCCCACTATACGCAATCCCTCCACCCCTTCTATCAGGATAGTGGTATCATCCACATACCCCACAATGCCTAAGCGCCCTTCCCTCTCCCCATTTAATGCTCCCACCCCATCAACGAGCCCATAAAAAGGATGTTGCATGCACGCAAACAGAATTTGTGAAAGAGGGCACCCCTGCCGTAATTCCCTCTCCATTTTAACCAGCCTTCCCAATCTGCCATTAACTTGGACCCTTACCATAGCCGATGAGTATAGCGTATCGACCCACCGTGCCACTCCCAGTCCAAACCCCAGATGCAATAAACAAGCCCTCAAAAATTTTCTATTCACACAGTCATATGCATTCTCCCAATCAATACCCAAAAGTCCTCCCCCCTCGCAACCCTCCAAAAAGTCCCTTATGCACCCATGCCCAGCTCTCCTACTTCGTCCTGGTATACCCATCTGACCTCTATGTACAACCCCACCAATTACCTTCTTCATCCTATTACCTAATATCTTTGCAAAAATCTTGTAGTCAGAACACATTAGTGAGATAGCTCTATACACACTTAAAACACTCCCCACTTGCTTTTTGCGAACCAACACAACCTCTCCAATAATTTGTGTCTGACTTGGCTTGCCCTCCCGCAGCATACAATTCATGATCTCCACCAGACAAGTCTTAATATGCTCCCAATGAACTCTGTAAAAATCATTTGAAATCCCATCGATGCCTGGTGCTTTTTCCAGTATCATGTTAAACACTGCCTCCTCAACTTCCCCACACTAATCCTCCTCCCATCTCCATCCCTCACTTCTTTCTGCCCTAACCACACCCCCCCCCCCCTCCAACACTTCCTCAAAAGCATCGCCTCCCCCCCCTTTCTCCATTTCTCTCGAAACAGAAATCAGTGTAATTACTCATGTCTTTGTAGTAGTAAGCACCTGACCCTTATGATATCCACCCATATCCTCGCTAACCTCTAATTGCAAAAAAGTTGACGCTTCTGCCTTGCCCTAAACGTCCTTAAAACACTTCCCGAAGGTTTATCCCCCCACAATACAGCCTCAATCCTGCCCTCACACACCAGCATCAATCTGTCATTGTGTTTTCTCATCGTCTACCTCGAAGTTGCTCCACAGTCCATACTGCGTCCCACTTCCTCCTCATAACACTCGTTCAGCTGACATTCCAAATAATTCTGTAACCCATTCCTCACCTGGCCTCTTCCCGTCCCTATTTTTAAAGAATCCAGCAATACCCGGCTTAGTTCGCTTCTCCCACCATTCCAAGACATACGACCCAATCCCTTGTCCCCAAAAAGAGTGCCACCAATCCCAAAAGCTCACACACCCCTCCCCTTCACAAGTCTCTCATTTAATTTCCAATAACAAGTGTGTATCCTAACCATACCCTCCAATCAAGATCCGCAATAACTGCCCTGTGGTCAGAAAACCCCACATCGAAGGTCCTAACTCCCAGAACGTGTATTGCCTCCGTAGCATAGAGCCTATCCAGTCGTGCAGCATAACTCCTTCGTAAAATGTATGTTTCAACCCTCCAACCACCCTCCCACTTACATCTAAAACTCCAATCCCCAACACATTGGTAAAAACCCCAACACACACCCCGCCCCCTCGGTTCCACATCACCCTGTTGTATGACACAATTCCAATCTCCTCCTATCCAGTAACTAAAGGCAACCCCCCTCAAATAAAAAAGCAAAACATCCCTCACGAAAGTTACCTTAACTGTTGCATTTCCATCCGCCGGCATGTAAAATCCTATAAAAAAAACCCTTGTTCACCCCACTCTCCCTTACCTGCACCCCCCTTCCACCCCCACCCTCCTCCTACCCCAACACACGCAAGGGACTGGTTTCCTTCAAAAGCCACAGCAAGCCCCCCCCCCCTTTTAACCTCACCCATCCACTCACATATAACTTATATCCCTTCAAACGCAACTCACATCCAAACTTGTAATTATGCTCCTGTATGAAACATATTTTCCACATCAAATCTCCTCAAAACCATTTTCCCTCCGCACTCTCTTAACTCAGCTCTCGGCCGTTAACATTAATGGTGTCCACCCTTTAATTATTACAATAAAGGCGGCTTCCCCCGCTTTTGAAGGTTGCTCGAAAGACATGGTGTTGGTATAGCCTCGTTTGTCACTTGGTCTATCCAAAACCTCCCATCTTCCCTTTTCCTTCGACCCTTGCGCCCACAGAAACGGTTTTCACCCTTCCCCAGGAGATCTAGCACGGTCTTCCAGGTTTCTTTCCAGATCTCTGCCCTGGCGTTAAGGGCATCTTCCATATCAGACGTCCCAGCTGCTCGCTTACGTGTGTCACCTCCACACATTGCCTCAGCATCCATGTCCTCCTGGTGCACCTCAACCACCACCGTGTGCTGCTTACTCTCGTTGCACAAGGTGTCTTCACACTCCTGTGCAGCTGCTACCCCCTCCAATGCCCTCCCGTCCTTCTCCCCTTCCTGATTGTCTTCCACCTCCCCCAAGAAGTCTTTCAAGACCTTGTCCAACAGATCATCCTGTTGTAAGTCACTTCTGTCAACAATCGCATCCGTAGATGGTTGCTCAGACACAGTTCCCACAGGTAACGTGGCGCACGCTCCCAACTCCGACTCCACTCTGTCTACTTCTTCACTCCAACTTCCAGATGCCTGGCTTGCAGCTTCACCTGTCCCAGGTGCCAAGGAGCCCAGCTGTCATTCCACAGTTGTTAAGATAAGATAAGATAAGGTTTCGTTCGGATTTTTAACCCCGGGGGGTTAGCCACCCAGGATAACCCAAGAAAGTCAGTGCGTCATCGAGGACTGTCTAACTTGTTCCCTCCGTCCCTGCCTTTGATGACATTGGGCCGCCATATGGTCATAAGACCAGCACAGCCTACATGTCTGACGTTGTCCTGCATAATATACATAAACCTGTGTTCTGAACTCTTCCATCAGAACGTACGTTGGTATAGGTTGTCTCAATGTCATCTTCAAGGTGAAAGATCCCTCTGGCAGCCCCATATAAGGCCCATCCTTCCACACTCCCAACTCTGCCGAATGGATCTTGCCATATCTGTGGAATACCTCCACAACATTATATTCCAAGGCCTCAAAGGGGACATTCTCCCCTTTTACACCACGTTACATAGCTTGATACGTCATGTAGGCAGACCTCCTCTGCAGAATTAACGGTCATTCTCTTTTCTTGGAACGAGTCGACTATGCTGGAGTAAAACCCAGCACTCTTGAACTTGATGAAGATCCTGGACACTCCATTCACTGCTACACCATACTACTCGTCGTTCAGTATGCCGTACACATCGCGGATGATACTTGGCAGAAGCACCTGTATTGTAGAACTACTCAGGGCACCACGTACCAGCTCCACACGGACAGTATTTACCCTGTGTCCATGTCTGTCCGCCATTTTGATTGCTCAAAACGGGAAAACTGCGCAGAAAACCAGATGATTCGGGAGCTACTGCGCAGCCTGTCCACACGGCTCAAGAGCGATGAGGACAATTGTTATGTTATTGTGTTTTGTTGTTCACGCACCACCAACTTTTGATAAATACTCATTAAGTTTTTGATGAGGTCAGGGTATGACCCTAAATGTTAGGAATAATTAAGGTATGTTTCTTAGAACGGTGAATGAAACATTTTAGGGGGGGGGAGAAGTGTCAGCTGTGTGTCGGCACTTGCAATAATAATTATTATAAAAGATGGGGTTTGTAGGATATGTTGTGGGTTGAGTATATGGTTGTAATATGGCCATTATCTGTAGTGTTTGTTTTCTGTACTGGGATTGTGTAATAGAGGTTTTGGTAACATCCAGTATAGTTTTTAATTTTATTATACTCTTATACATTCTTGTATTTTTTTTTTTTTTATTAAAAACCTTACAAAAGTACAAAGGATGCATAATAATACTACAGGAATACAAAAACAGTCTTTTACGCTACTAGCACCAGGTTATTCCTGGAGGTAACAAGTATTATAACAACATCCTGTTATAGCGTGATGAATGGTTTTGAAAACCGGTTTTCAAAACCATTCATCACATCTGTCAGACACTGCAACATCATGGAATCTTGGTACAAAGACTTCAACGCTTGCCCAAACCTTTGGACGATGACCTACTTAAACTAGTGGCAGGTCCCACTAAGAACCCGCCTCCTCCTGCTTCAACTCATCTCACCGCAGTATATAAGCCACCTCTCTGGCCCTATGCTGTACTTACTACAAGAGTGATGGACTGAACACATCGAATCCAGGTTGAGGGACTGATTACCTCATACTTCTACTCTCCTTACCCATTTCTACTTTGTATTGGACTGATGAAGCCACTGTGTGGCGAAACGTTTCTTCAATAAAGATTCCCATGTGTTGCATAAGTGTCTCAATTCTTCATCCTGTTATAGCAAACAATACACGCTAAGACAAACCTCACTAAAGTACAACAGTCATTAATAGTTGCCACCACGCCATCGTAATCAAAGAAAACACACCAATATGAAACTTTACATGGTTTAACAATATAAAATGAGTACCTGTCATAACCTATTAAAAAAAAAACATCATACAATTAAAATCAAAAGGTTACTAAATTTGAAAATTGTCACACTGAAAAAACCATAACCCCCTTTTACCCCAAAATTTGTACACACATTCAGCAGTAAAAGAAAAAAAAGCCCCAAACCAAAGCTCCCTAACAACTATAAAACAACCAAAACCGAAATCCCGCTTTGACAGGGTACATACCGCTATGACAGGGTACAGGTTTGGAAAAGTTTGTTACATTATATCCAAACCAAAGGATTGGGGAACGTTTTTCCTTTTCCCAAAATAAAAAATGAGAAACGTATTTTAAATATTTTAAAATATTTTAAACCCTCAAGTACCTAATTCCCTTTAAGAAAACAGAAGAACTACATGAAATAAATAATAAAATAACCCAGAACAATTTTTTATAACAAAAACCCTGGACATAAAGGGGGGGTTTTTAAAACCAAACCCTACACAGAAATTAAACCCCCCCACTATGTATGTAAGCCAAAAACTTTCCACAAGACTTTTTGGTATCCCCCCCGTATAAACAGGTTTTAGACCCAAGACCTATAATAATTTAAAAATTCCCACATAAACCCCACAGACAATAAAATTTTAAACATCTAAAAACAAGTGTAATAAAAAAAGCCGCTGTATTTTCCCCAGTCCCAAAAGAACGACTTTTACCTCGAAAATTTTTTGTGAAACCTACTTGCCAATTGATTATTAAAAACGAGAACCTAAGGGTCGGAAAATCCGGCTATCAGGAAATTTTTTTAACACGTGAAATAACCATCGGTTTAAAAAATTAAACCTTGTAAGTACACTTATATCTCATATGAAAGCTTTCTGTGAAATAAGCGTACCATCCATCCCAAAACTGTCACTACCGTCCCTTAACACCACAAAAACTCCAGGGGAAAACAAAAAAAAAAAAACCCTTTAATCCCCCCCTAAAAGGGGACCCCCCCCTTTTTCCATCCCCAGGGACCCCCCCCTAAGGGAACCCCCAGTGAGGTTTTCCTATAACCTTCCGTGAAACTTTTTTCCCCGGACGCCCCTGAACCCGCATATTTTTTTACTTTTCCTTAGAAATCTAGCCGCCAAAAGCTTTTTCCTTGTACACCCCTTTTAACCCCCCATTCCCCCTGAGATATTTCCCAAAAGTTAATGATATACATTATACCCCTTCCAACTTCCTAGGCACCCCCTTTCATTTGTAAAGCCCTTAAAAGCGGGAAACGACCCCCCCCCCAAAAGTCTGTAACCCCACCCATCCATATCTCACCCCCCCAAAGGGGGTACAAAAAAAACCACACAAAAAGCCGTTTTCAACATCACCACAAAAAAGACATACAACGTAACACCCCCTTGGAGGCCCGAATCCCCCTGATGAAATGATACATTTTCTCTTACTCTAGCCAGTTCCTAAGCACTAATTTTTTTTTTTAAATAAAACCCCCCGTATACGTTGGTACCGGCTACCCCTTTCTAATTCCCTGACCTTTCATACCCTCAAACCTTTTCACTTTGATGTTATCCACATGTTGCACTTCAATAAATCTCAACATATCTTCGCAAAAAACCCCAATTCCCCTTCCCACTCCACCTTTACGTCCTCCCCCATAACTCTTCCCACTTTGCTCCCCCCACACCCCCTTCCCCAATAACCCCGCTTGATTATATAGCCATTACTCCAGTCTAAAAACAACAGACCTAAAAACCCCCCCTTTGAACATCCTCAAAATTTCCTCCTTTTAACCATGCCCTTCCAAAACCCCCCACAAACTTTAGCACCCCTCTGCTTTCCCCAAAGTCCTGTACCCCTAAAGGGAAAAACCCCTGCCACCCCCCTCCTTGTTAGACAAGTGAATTTACCCCAAAACCCTCTGAGTTATAGGGCCCCCCAATTAAACCTCCTAGTTCCCCCAAAACCTTACCCCTGACAGACTCCAATTTTTCCTTTTTGCTGCCTCACCTCCCCATAACCATATCCCCATACCCCCGATTCTGTAAAACCCCTGTCCATCCAACTTCATCCCCAAGCCCCCCCTATCCAATTACCCACCCCTTTGTAACCTTGATTTTTACCGTATTAATCACAACCCCCTATTCTCCAACATCTGAATCAGTTAAACCCCCCTTAAAATCCTCCTTCCCATGCAAAATGTATATCATCCACTACCCAATGATGCCCCCTTTGCACCCCCGCCATCTCCTGTTTGTCCACACCATCAACAACTCATTAAAAAAAGGGTTTTTGCCACTGAAAGAGCAGCTGCACAAGTACACTTTCACCCAACCTCCCTTGACCCGTACCCTCCCTCCGCCTCAGCATTTCGGGGTTCACCCACCTCATAAAACCCCCCCCAACCCCAAACCCCCTAAGCAAAAACCCTTTAAAAAATTCTGTCCCTGCAATTTAAAAGTGTTCTCCCAATCTTAAACCTAGTATTCCCCCTCCTGTACAACTCTCTAGAAAATCCCTAATAAAACCATGGCCATCCCTCATCCTTCTCCCCGGAATTCCCAACTGTTTCCTATGTAACACTAAACCCAACACTTTCCTCATTCTGTTGCCCAAAATCTTAGCAAAAATCTTGTAATCTGAGCACATTAACGTAATCGCACGGTAATCATTCAAAACTCGGCATTCCTTCTTTTTGGGCACTAAAACTGTGACACCTGTTCTTTGCGATTTTCCCATCCTCCCACTACTTAACATACAATTCAAAATCCCCACCAGACAATGCCGTACACTCCCCCAATGACACCTATAAAAATCGTTTGGTATGCCGTCTATGCCTGGGGTTTTACCCTGCCAGAGCCCAAAAACTGCCTCCTCCACCTCCGCTACACTAATATTACTCTCGAGTCTGTCACTGTCCTGCTCACTTAATACCCTGTTAAACCCTTCATCCCCAAATCATCCCAAACCCACTCCCTCGCCAACCCTCCTCCATTTCTCCCTAAACCAAAAATCGGCATACAAACTAATATTTTCCGTGGTGGATAGGCCTTGACCCTCCTCAAAGCCACCCCCCCCCCACTGTACCTGCCTCAATATACGCCAAGGTGGTTTTCGCCTGCCGTTCCTTAAACCTCCTTAGTACAAAACCCGATGGCCTATCCCTCCAACCCCGCCCTAACTCTAATTGCCTCAAACTTTTCATTGTGAATTTCCGCCAACCTATTTCGCAAACGTTCCATGTCCTCAATCCGCCCCACCCGTTCCTCTGCATAACAGTCGTTTAACTGACCTTCAAGATAATTTTGTAGACCACAGCTCCACCTCGCCATCTCCTTACCCCGTACTTTAAAAAAATCCGCGATTCCAACTTTAGCCCTCATTTCCCACCAATCCAGCAAATCCATCTCCATATCCCTAGTCTCTTGTAGGCTGTATGCTGTTGCTTCAAAAAGTACATTCTGTACCTTCACCCAAGTAAAATACTTAGACACATCATGCAAGCATACTTCCACTGCCGAATTGATACTCATCCTCCTTTCTTGAAATTCGTCGACGATGGTAGAGTAGAAGTCAGCCCTCATGAACTTCATGAAGACCCTTGACATACCATTCAGTGCCACACCATACAACTCTTCATTGGGGATGCCATAAACGTCCCTGATAATGCTTGGCAGGAGAACTGCTTAAATATCCTCTAACCAGCTCAGTGCAGACAGTATTTATGCGCCGGTTCATTCGGTCCGCCATCTTGGTGCTAATGTTATGTTTTTCTCACCAGGTGGCGTGCAAGAGAAACTGTAGAAGCGTCCTCTCTCTCCACAGGTCGAGAGACGAATGTGAGTTTTTAAGCGTGAACTTCACGTTATGCAATGTTATAAAAATTTTGGTTTTCATTTGTTACATTACTATTGATATTATATATTGCTGGTGTATTTTCTTCTGCTGATAAAGGTGTATGTGTATAGGAATGTAATATTCATATCTGTTTTAGTCTGTAATTTTATGTTATTGTGTTTTGTTGTTCACGCACCACCAACTTTTGATAAATACTCATTAAGTTTTTGATGAGGTCAGGGTATGACCCTAAATGTTAGGATAATTAAGGTATGTTTCTTAGAACGGTGAATGTAAACATTTTAGGGGGGGGAGAAGTGTCAGCTGTGTGTCGGCACTTGCAATAATAATTATTATAAAAGGTGGGGTTTGTAGGATATGTTGTGGGTTGAGTATATGGTTGTAATATGGCCATTATCTGTAGTGTTTGTTTTCTGTACTGGGATTTTTTTTATATATTTTATTTAAAAACTTTACAGCTTAATATTAAATAAAAAGATATAACAGGAGTACAGCAGGATCCTCAATCCTACACAACATACACTGGCAAAATATAACAACACTTTGTAACTGACATAAAAGAGGTTACCCATATACACTCACAAATATTTCCATATAACATACTTTACAATATACACAATATAATATGACTATGACATATGGCAAAGGTTCACAACCTTCACATTAGTCAATAAGAGGAATGACCTACATCATAATCTCATTAAAACAAGTGCATGCTCTTCCCAAAACTAACCCCCTATACAAGAAAAATTTCCTAAAAACATACATACGCCTCACTACAATCCCTCTTTAATCATTGAAAAAAATGAAAATCTTAAGCCTCCACTTATACTTAATAAATATTAATGACCCTCTTCCACAGGATGAGCACATTATATAAAGTAAAGAGACTAAACCATACTCTCCCCATTACAAAACTTTAATGAGTCATTATAAATTTATTGAAGTCATTAACCTTCCATCCCTCATCACCAGGAGGAGCACATTATATAATGCTAAAATAAAGTCAGTACACTCGCTAAACTCCAACACAAAACACAAACAACAAAACAATATAAAAACCTTTAATTGCGATACGATTATCGCACATGAAATAAGCCCAAGAAAGGCTATAAACGTACAATCTACATAAACCCAAAAACTCTGCAAGTTCTTACACCTATAATCTTAACACCATTCACACTTAATACATTAAGAAGGTCATGACGACCCTGACACATCAAACACAGAATTCTCCATATGTTACTACATAATTAACTGATATCATCACCTTTGCTTTCTGTGCCCACTTGCATGCTACATACGCTTATGCCACACATCTACACCTTCTATACCCAAGCAGAAGGAGCAGTGCCGCGTGCCTCGTTGTGCTCCGGGTTTTCTCGTGTTTCCACGGTCGCTCTTACTTGCTAGAACTTTAATTTGTGCCATCAATCCTATACGATACATCCCTCTAGCGCCTGGAACCAATCTTGGGCGGAAAACATTTTATACTGAGTCAAAAAAGGAGAATTAGTGTACACTACCTAGCAGAGTTTACTGCCAGAGGGGAATCATAGGCCTGTGTTCCGTGTGAAAAAATAATAATAATAGAACTTTTCTTTGTCAGAGGAAAGAAAGTCTCCCTGATAACATTGTGTATACATAGTGTATAGTGTATACTACAGTGGCTCCCTAGTATATAGATGATAAAGGCTAAAGTGTCATTTGAAAACAGGTGAATTTGTAAATGAAGTGATAAGCCTATAGAGGAAGGTGCCAGAAGTCGCCAGAATCTTACCACAGTGGTCAGCTGTTTTAATAATCTTTCTGGCCTGCTAGTGTACTCGCATATAATCTAGTGATACCAGTGAATAGCAGAATACAGTGTTGTAGTAGCAACTAACCAGTATTATAATGGTACTTAGTGGAGTGGAGTGACTTTCATTAGTTTCTTTTTCTTGAAATACCAGACATATACTGTGAATTTCATATAACCTGTAGTTACCAGCGGTCGCAATATACACAACGAGAAGCAATTATTACTGCAGAAAAAGCGTCCTTCCTCCAAAATTTCCACCAGTCAACTATAGTGATAATATAGCATTTATTGTGGTGGAGACGAAAAAAAAAAAAAAATAGAAAAGCTAGATACAGCGATTGATAAACAAGGGTTGAGGCTCGACCGTTCGTCATTGTAGGAGCTGCCAGAAATCACCGGCTCTTCAACACGCAAGTTATACTTTTGTATCAATCAAATCACATATTACTTGAGTAGATAATTTCAAGTAGATCCTTCATGTGGTAGCCCAAATCACCGACTAGTATGTTTTAAATAAGTGACCCACTGATCAGATCAGATCGACTGGTCCGAACCCTCGACTGGTCCGAACCATTGATGGTCCGAACCCTTGACTGGTTTCAAACGGATTCGTTGGACAATAAAGCAGACTGTAAACGGATGGAGTTGTAGGCGCCCTTATCAAACACAAACAATAAATATAAATCAGGAACGTACACGGTAAGCTGTCCAATTAGTTAGAAATAGAAATACAAATAGCTAGAGCTTCATTTAAGGAGGTTATTAATAGAGTATTCAAGAGGTTGCTAGTAGAATTACAGTAAATCAACCACTCAAATCATTATGAAGCTCTGTATAGTCTGCAGTCATTCAAACAAACGGGCTACCACATGGATAAATTGTCACTTTTGTGGAAATTGGTGTCACGCCCCTTGTGCAGATATCCAAGAACTAGCTACAAGCAGTATTAAAACAGGGAAGTGTTTTTGGGTATGCCCAAATGAGGAAAATCTGTGGACTAAAATCACAAGGGTATTAAAAGAGGATAACATCAAAGCTGCTTTCATAGACAACCTGGAAGCTTTCTACAACAGATGGGAACATAAAAAGTCTGGGCTGAATGGTACTGCCCTTGATACTGTCCATGTAGTCAGAAACTGTAAGGCTGGAGGTGATGTCCTGGTAGTCAGTAAATGTGGGGCTGATAGTGCTGTCCTGGGAGACAGTAATGGTGAAGCTGGAGGTGCTGTCCTGGGAGACAGTAATGGTGAAGCTTGAGGTGCTGTCTTGGGAGACAGTAATGGTGAAGCTGGAGGTGCTGTCCTGGGAGACAGTAATGGTGAAGCTGGAGGTGCTGTCCTGGGAGACAGTAATGGTGAAGCTGGAGATTTTGTCCAGGTAGTCGGGAATTATACGCAGGAAGGAATACATATAAATGACCTCATAGGGGACAGGAGCCATAGTGGGGAAGCAAGTGTAGTCAAAGATAAGATAAAACCAATATTGCAAACTAGAAATACCACAGGAAATAGCAAACAAGAGGACTCCACTAGCTGTAGTGAGGATATATTACCAAAAACAACTGGTGGGAGCTCCATTGTTGGTGCTAGGGAGGATAGGAATAAGACAGGGAAACATGCACCAACAGGGAATACAGTCACAGAAACCCAAGGCAAACGGAAACCAAGCCTGTGCACATACTATGCACTTGGTATCTGCAGACATGGGAAATCTGGAAAAACAGACGGGACGTGCAACTATGACCACCCTAGAAAATGCCATGCCCATATGACAACAGGAAAATGCAAAGTCACTTACTGTAAGCTTTTTCACTGTGCTATAACTTAAATTGCCAGGCACACCATCTATAGGGTACAAAAAGATACAAAACATCCAGGCCATGGGAAAACCTGGGTAGCCACAGCCACTCAAGAGGGAGAGGTTTTTTAGTGCCAGGAAGGAAAAAAAACTGGCAGGAAATGGCAGAAATCGTACACCAAATCCATTTATTCCAGGAGTGGAACCACAGTCGATGGCCTCCACTCCAAACCAACAGATACAGATACTAATGCCAGAAAAAAAATCCCCCCCAGTACCAACAATACCACCAGTCAGATGACATTCTTGTTTGCAAATATACAGGGTCTAAAGCCAGCAACAAACAACAAAATACCTTTCATCCATGGACTGCTTGCAGAGGCAAAGGCAATGTTCGCGGCTTTCACTGAGACCCACATAAAGGATCACTTGGACAACGAAATATGGATCCCAGGTTACAACCTATACA
This sequence comes from Cherax quadricarinatus, assembly GCF_026875155.1. Lineage (NCBI taxonomy): Eukaryota > Metazoa > Arthropoda > Malacostraca > Decapoda > Parastacidae > Cherax > Cherax quadricarinatus. The sequence continues at coordinate 33,214,793 of NC_069439.1, forward strand.
GATGTGACAGAGTGAACAGGCAAAAGGGTGGGGGGGTTGGCCTGTACATTGCAGAGTCACTTGTTTGCACAGAAAATGCTTAATGCCTCAAATGATGTAGTGGAAAGTTTTAGCAGTAAAGGTCGAGAACCAAAACCTAGTCATTGTGGTAGTCTACAAGCTCCCGGATGCAACATCCCAGCAATTCCTGGAACAGCTCTTAAAAATTGACCACTGTCTGGAAAATCTTCCAGCTCCTGCACCCAACATCTTGCTCCTGGGGGATTTCAACTTAAGGCACCTAAAATGGAGGAATATAGCAAATAATATTGTTGCAGTAATAACACGAGGAGGCAGCTCTGATGAAAACTCACACTCACACGAGCTTTTAAATCTCTGCACAAAATTCAATTTAAACCAGCAAATAATAGAGCCTACTAGACTGGAGAATACACTAGACCTCATCTTCACTAACAATGATGATCTGATAAGAAATGTCACCATATCAAAAACAAAATACTCAGATCACAACATAATTCAGGTTCAGACATGTATGCGTGGAGCCCCAGACCGACATAATGAGACTAGTCACGAGGGAGCATTCACCAAATTCAACTTCAATAACAAAAACATAAAGTGGGATCAAGTAAACCAAGTCCTAACCGATATAAGCTGGGAAGATATACAAAGCAACACAGACCGCAATGTATGCCTAGAACAGATTAACTTGGTGGCACTTGATGTATGCACAAGGCTTATTCCTCTAAGAAAAAGGAGGGGTAGATGTAAAATAGAAAGAGACAGGCGCTCCCTTTACAGGCGACGGAAAAGAATAACAGAGCTGCTAAAAGAGGTCAATATATCTGAAATGCGTAGGGAGACACTGGTCAGAGAAATAGCAAGCATCGAACTCAATCTAAAGGAATCTTATAGGAGTCAGGAATCGCGGGAAGAACTAAAAGCCATAAATGAATTCGAAAGAAACCTAAAGTATTTCTTCTCCTATGCCAAATCAAAGTCGAGAACAACATCCAGTATTGGGCCCCTACACAGATGACAGCAAGGAATTGAGTGAGCTACTCAAGTCCCAATATGACTCAGTTTTTAGCAAGCCGCTAACCAGACTGAGACTTGAAGGTCAAAATGAATTTTTTATGAGAGAGCCACAAAATTTGATTAACACAAGCCTATCCGATGTTATCCTGACGCCAAATGACTTCGAACAGGCGATAAATGACATGCCCATGCACTCTGCCCCAGGGCCAGACTCATGAAACTCCGTGTTCATCAAGAACTGCAAGAAGCCCCTATCACGAGCCTTTTCCATCCTATGGAGAGGGAGCATGGACATGGGGGTCGTCCCACAGTTACTAAAAACAACAGACATAGCCCAACTCCACAAAGGGGGCAGTAAAGCAACAGCAAAGAACTACAGACCGATAGCACTAACATCCCATATCATAAAAATCTTTGAAAGGGTCCTAAGAAGCAAGATCACCACCCATCTAGAAACCCATCAGTTACACAACCCAGGGCAACATGGGTTTAGAACAGGTCGCTCCTGTCTGTCTCAACTATTGGATCACTACGACAACGTCCTAAATGCACTAGAAGATAAAAAGAATGCAGATGTAATATATACAGACTTTGCAAAAGCCTTCGACAAGTGTGACCATGGCATAATAGTGCACAAAATGCGTGCTAAAGGAATAACATGAAAAGTCGGTCGATGGATCTATAATTTCCTCACTAACAGAACACAGAGAGTAGTCGTCAACAGAGTAAAGTTCGAGGCAGCTACGGTGAAAAGCTCTGTTCCACAAGGCACAGTACTCGCTCCCATCTTGTTCCTCATCCTCATATCCGACATAGACAAGGATGTCAGCCACAGCACCGTGTCTTCCTTTGCAGATGACACCCGAATCTGCATGACAGTGTCTTCCATTGCAGACACTGCAAGGCTCCTGGCGGACATCAACCGAATCTTTCAGTGGGCTGCAGAAAACAATATGAAGTTCAACGATGAGAAATTTCAATTACTCAGATATGGTAAACACGAGGAAATTAAATCTTCATCAGAGTATAAAACAAATTCTGGCCACAAAATAGAGCGAAACACCAACGTCAAAGACCTGGGAGTGATCATGTCGGAGGATCTCACCTTCAAGGACCATAACATTGTATCAATCGCATCTGCTAGAAAAATGACAGGATGGATAATGAGAACCTTCAAAACTAGGGAGGCCAAGCCCATGATGACACTCTTCAGGTCTCTTGTTCTATCTAGGCTGGAATATTGCTGCACACTAACAGCACCTTTCAAGGCTGGGAAATTGTGCCCTAAAAAATGTACAAAAAACCTTCACGGCGGCATAAGGGAGTAAAACACCTCAATACTGGGACGCTTGGGGTTCCTAAAACCTGTATTCCCTGGAATCAGGTGGAGAATACATGTTAATACACCTGGAAAATCCAAGGGACTAGTCCCAACTTGCCACGAAAATCATCATACGAAAGAAAAAGACTTGGCAGACGATGAACACCCCCCCCAATGAAAAAGGGGTTCACAGCACTTTAAAGAGACCAACAAAAGTGTCGGGGCCCGAGATTTAAACTGCCCCAGCATACAAAAAGGGGGATTCCCAACAGCCCCCGGGCAGTCTCAAGCGGCATGGCAAGCACCTAAAGTCGGTTCCTGACCAGCGGGCTGTGACTCGTACGTTGGTTTGCGTCACCAGCCAACAGCCTGGTTGATCAGGTCTGATCCCCCCGGGGAGCCTGGTCACTGACCAGGCCGGGGGGGGCTTGACCCCCGGAACTCCTCCAGTTAAACTCCAGGAAAAAATACACCTCACTTCACCCCCCCCAGGGGGCAACCCCCTGTGCCCCCCTAAAATTCCTTTTCTCATATGAATCCCCAAACCCCCACCCCTTACTCCCTCCCCCAATCAAATTTCATGAGAAACCCTAACTTAACATTCAAACCCTTTCCCCGAAAAACCCTTCGCCCACCCCTCCCATACATTTTCATACGACACATCATCGAAAAACCCCTTTTCCCGCAGACCCCCTCCACCCTCCAATCTCCCCCCCCTCATCACCCACGTATATATATATAATCCCCCATTAATAATCCAAAACTCTTTGACACTCTCTTCGAACGCCCCCAAAACCTAGGCTTAGTGCACGCAGAACCGAACCCCCCGGCCCCCCCCCCCTGTAACCCTCTTTAACCAATACCTAACACCCTCCAGTCCCTCACAAAAAAAATACTGCATGGGAAAGCGTTCATCCTCCCCAAATTCTCACCTCCACCCACAATTACCCTTCTGGTTCTTAGTACCTCCCCCGACGGTAGTATGCCATGCAGAAAACGATACATTACCTCCCTCACCCTAGGCTTTAACTTCAACTTTCTAAACCTATACCAAATACTCTTCCATGCGTACATGGGGAAGAATCCCTCAACTGGTACAACAATCCTTTCTGCAAGCAACCTACACAAAACCCCTATTCGAATTTTCCTGGGTTCTCTAACCAACATCAAAGCCCTCAAAACAGTTTCACATTCCCTCAACTCCACACCACCATACAACTTACCCAACCTATCATGTACTTTTTCCAGCTGCCCGCACTCCTTTGTGCAAAACCTCCCATTTAAGATACACACATTTAATTCTCCTTCTCAGATCCATCAACCCCAACCCACCCTGGCGCACAGGTAACATTACAACCTCTCTCCACAGCCAATCGCAACTTGAACCCCACTAAAAGTTAAACACCCGTCTCAGAATTCCCACAATCGCCGTCCCTGTTATTGGGAACATGGCTGCTACGTGCCAAACCTTACTATACAATAATACATTTATTACAATCACTCGTTGCACAAGAGTCAGATGATGAGGTCGCAATGCACCCAGATGCCCCAGAATTCTTTCCATCAATCTATTTGAGTTTTCCTCTCGAGCAGCGTCCAAGTCATCCTTATAGATGATACCACAAATTTTTAAAGACACCGTTTGTTTCCTCACAACATTACATCTCCCCCCCCCTCCACCCAATCACCCAAACCCATGATCATTGACTTCTCGCTATTTACCTGCATCCCTGTTGCATTTCCAAACAGTTGCACATCATCCAAAACCCCCAATGCCATTCCCTCTCGAACCAGGACTGTTGTATCATCTACATATCCTATTATTCCAGGCCACACTTTCCCGACCTCCCCCACACCCCCACTCGTGTTACATACACAACATTCAACCATTCTATAGAAGGGTCCTGAATGCACGCAAACAACATTTGTGACATGGGAGACCCCTGTCTAAATCCCCTACCCATTGCAATCTCCTCCCTCAAGCATCCATTAATCTGTACCCTCATCTTAGCTCCTTTGTACAACGTGGTTACCCAACTAACTATTTCTTCCCCATAACCCTGCCTCCCAAGTATAGCTCCCAATGCTCCCCTTTCCACCCTGTCATAGGCCCTATGCCAGTCTAAAGCCAACAACGCCGCCCTCCCCCCCCCCTTTTGACTCCACAAAACTCCTCAGTATTCCATGACCTTCAATCATCGACCTTCCAGGCAAACCATACTGCGTTTTCGAAACCACTCTCCCTATCACACATTTAAACTGATTACCCAAGACTTTAGTGAACAACTTATAATCAGCACTTAACAGAGATATGGCAAGGTACTCCTTGAGGGTGTGCTGCCCCTTACCCTTCTGGATTAACACTACAACTGCTGTTGCTTGCTTGTCCCCCATCACACCCTTCTCCTTCATCTGATTTAATAACCTACCCATGAAACCCCTTATCACCTCCCAATGTTGGAGATAAAATTCAGCCGGGAGACCGTCTATTCCCGGTGCTTTGCCCTTCCTCATTCCCCTTGAAGCCAACTCTATTTCCTCCTCCATTATTACCCCCCCTAAAGCCTTCCTACCACTATTCCCTAAATTACACGTCACATACTCACACACCTTCTCTAAAGCCACATTCCCCACCCTCCTACTTGTCCAATACCCTTCATACCATTTATCCGCATATGCACACATTCCTTTCGTAGTTCGTATCTCCTGACCCACCCTATAACCTCCCGCCATCTCATGTACCTCTAACCTCGGAATAGCTGTAACCTGCTGTCTTTGTTTTTGATGTCGCAACACACACGCCGATGGCTTGTCTCCCCAAAGCACCTCCTCTACCCCTGCCTGCACCCTTACCGCTTGAAACCTCTCATTTTGTAACTTCCTCAGTCTCCCCTTGACCTAGACAATTTCATCCATAGGATAGTTGCCCCCCACAGCCCCCTGCCCATAACAACCCCTTAACCTGTCCTCTAAATAATTTGAAAGTCCATATTTTAAATCATTTATACGTTTGCCCACCCCCACATAATATTTCCTAATCCTTTCCTTGGCTACACAATCCCACCATTGCACGACATCTTCCACTCCCTGTGCCTCCTCGCTAAGCTCCTTCCATAGGACAGAAAATCCCTCTAACCCCTCCTCATCACTCAATGCACTTATATTTAATTTCCAGTAACTCCTGTATATTTCCGCAAGCACTTCCTACCCAACCTCCACCAACACTGCTCTATGATCCGACCATGCTACTTCAACAGTTTTGAAAGATCGCACTACAACCCTGTGAGAAAGATACACTCTATCTAACCTCGCTGCATACCCTCTCCTAACAAACATATGCTCTGTCTCCCACGCCCCCCCCCCTTTGAATGCGTCCCGTAACCTAATATCCCTCATTAAATCTCTTAGGGTCACCGACACATAGCCTGCCCCTTTCGGTTCCGCATCAGCCCGCCTAATAACGCAGTTCCAATCACCTCCTACTATTGCCACCTCCGGTAATGCACGGAAAAAAACACAAGGTCTTCACACACAAACTCCTGCTTCACCTTTACGTTATTCTCTGCAGGTGTATATACGCTAATAAAGGCCACACGTTTGCCCATCCACCAACCATCTACATGCAACACCCTTCCCCCTCCCCCCTCACTTCTCTGCAAAACAAACGGGCTCGCCTCCCTAATTAATATACCCACCCCTCCTTTCAAACGGGCAGATGGCAGGGTTACCACCTGAAACCCCGCCACCTCCAACACCCTACCCTCCTTAAAATTGTGCTCCTGAAGGAACACAACATCCACTCTAAATTTATTCAGAAACATTCTAAACCATTCTCTCTTTACACTATTACACAAACCATTAACGTTTACTGTCATACACCAGAGGCCTATTAAAGCTTCCACCCCTGCCTCCTCTCTTTACTCTTTTGGGTCCACTTGTCACCTGCACACTTCCCTCTCCCCCCCCCCCTTCTTTCGGTGCCTCCTGTCATGGCCACCACAACCTTCACCTTCTGCCCATATTTGCTTCCCAGGCCACTGCGCTGGCGTTTGGACATCATCTAAATTCGATGCAGCGGCCCTCTTTCTTGTGACAATCGCATCCTCTATAGCTTGGTCTGGGGATGCCTCACAATGTACCTCAACCTCCACTGTACACTGTTGCAATGATCTCGGTGACACCTCGGTCACACTGTCACTCCCGTCTTCCGAATAGTTCTCCTGTTGTTGATGCACCACAGCCATCAACTCGTCTTCTACCACCTTTCCAGGTGCAGCCACCTCCTCAGGCGGTGACAAGGACTTCAGAACCTCAGCTAATTCCTCCTCAATTTCCAACACTTCCTCTTGTACTTTTTGCTCATCTCGATCCTCTGGAAGTGTATCTGGGCCAGGTAACTGGTCAAGGGCCTCACCCTCTCCCCCGGCCTTATGCGCCTCATCCACTATCTCGCTCCATAGACGACCATGCCCTCCTTCACGTCATTGAGCATCACCTGCTTCCTCCGTGTAGAAGCGGGTGCCTCCGCCTCTGGGCCAGGAGCTCGTTGCCGCTTCCCACATGCCGCCGCTATGTGATCATATTCCACACATAGTTGGCATGTACGTCTTTGCCTGGCGTACAACACCATGACCTGTGTCCTGAATTCCTTTAGGTACACATAAGACGGTATGGGTGTCACAATGTCATTTTTAGGTTAAAAGTGCCCTCCGGCAGACCTGTGTAGGCACCCATCACCCACGTACCATGCTGGGCTAAATGAACAGTTCCGTATTCCTCAAAAACTTTTCTGATGTCTGTCTCATCAGCCTCAAAGGGGACAATACGGAGTTTAATCCATGTATAATATCTGGATACATCGATCATCCTGGTTTAGAAAAACACGTAAGCAAACACTATAACATATTTATTAGAAAACGTTTCGGTCCTGGGACCTTGATCACTTCTAACATACAGAGGTAGAAAGACATTATATATAGGCGGAGAGTGAGGTGTGACGCACGCGACCTGAGGAATGTCATAAGAACATAAGAATGGAGAAACACTGCAGAAGGCCCACTGGCCCATGCGAGGCAGGTCCTTATCAAAACAACCTCTGCCTATGATGAGGACGGGTAGACGATGAAATCATGTGACTCCTGTGTTGTTGGGTTGGTGCTGCTTAAGTATCATGTATGCCAATGTTTTTGAAATTTTGTAGTTTCCAGTGTTGCGTTCTATAGTGTCTGTGACGGCGATTAGTGAGGCTTCTAGGCACCGTCGGCGTCTGAGGTCTGGTTCGGTGAGAACGAGTTGTGCCTCATTCCAGTTCATCAAATGCCCCGTGGAGTCTCTGTGGAGGACACATGCGTACCTTACATCGTCTCTGTTAGAGGCATTTCGATGTTCATTCAGGCGGACTGCAAGATCTCTGCCTGTCTCGCCTACATATTTCTTGGGACAGAACCCACAGGGGATAGTGTAGACGCCTGCTGTAGAAGTTAGAGGTGTGGGGCTGCGTACTAATGTCTGAGTCTGCATAGTATAATAGGGGATACATACCCTCTTGGATATAGGAATTTCTGAGGTGCAGGCAGGACACTAATTACAATTGAATATTGCAGGAATTTGCTCCCGGTTGCACGTGGTTTTCTGAGAAGTCCAAAGGGGCTAAGACCTAGCTTAGGGAATTAAAGATCAGGATATAAGCTGCAACACCAAGTAAGTTAGTTCTTTTTACGTGCATGCAGGCGAGTTTTCTTGTAACAACATCATTTTTGTGAAAATCTGTACTATAAGCCACTTGTGAGGCTGAGGTACCCACCTCAGAGCTCGGTGTCAACAGAGTTTGCCAGGGTAGGCGACTCACTTAGAGGCAGCCCACACGGATTTTTTTCACAGGAGCCCTCCGGGAGCCCCTCATACGGGCCCTCTCTCCACTCACCCCTGGTGGCTGCATGCACCATACCATACCTGCCAAAAACATCTCGCAGATCGCAGATCGTATTCCTCTGCCTCAAAGGGTAGGTTTCTGACCCTAACCCAGGTAACATACGTTGATACATCGTGCAGGCATACTTCTACAGCTGCATTTACCACCATTCTCCTTTCTTGAAAGGTTTGTACAATCTTGTTGTAGAAGCCGGCATTCACGAATTTTACGAATATCCTCTTCATTCCATTCAGTGCTACTCCATAAAGTTCCTCATTAGGGATGCCGTAGATGTCACGAAGCATGCAAGGCATCGTAGGTCCATTCAGGGAACCACGGGTAAAATCAACACAGACTGTGTTCAATCTCCGACCTTGTCGTTCCGCCATCTTGTGAAAATGTAGTTCACAATCCGCCGCTAGTTGGGAGCCAAAGCAAGCTCAGAGTGCGTCCTCCCAGCCCGCAGGTTGAGAGACAATGAAAACTCGCTATCACACCAAATTGCCTTACTTTAAATAATACCTCTTACGGCTTATGTTACACTTTACTAAATAATGTCAGTAAGGATACAGGATCTAACAAAAACCAACATAGATATATAATAATTGTGTCACATGACACTGTGGCTGTCTTAATAAGTTGTTAATATGTTAATATACATATATACACAAACATATATATGCCTAGATAATATATATATATATTATATATATATATATATATATATATATATATATATATATTATATATATATATATATATATATAATATATACATACATACATACATACATATATATATATATATATATATATATATATATATATATATATATATATATATATATATATATATATATATATATATATATATATATATATATACATATATATATATATATATATATATATATATATATATATATATATTATATATATATATATATATATATATATATATATATATATACATACACAGATACACATACACACACACACCTTTTATCATGCTTAACACAATAATTGAAAATTTTTGGAACCATGTCTTTTGTCCTTGTATATACTGTAAAATACACAAAATATGAACAGTATGTAAAACCGACATGAGCTCAAAGTAGTTGGTGTAGCCAACCGCCCATAATACGTTGATTATCCCCTCTTTAGTCTTGCTACTGCACAGGACACTTTACCTTAATAATTCTTTGTTAAGCACAACACTGTAGTGTTGCAATACTGTGCTGCACAAAAAAAAAAAGTTCATGCAACATACCTCTCAAAAACAACACCACGTTTGACATAGCTTTCCAAACCATACAAACTCTGCAGATAACCTTACCTCTTACACTCACCCTCCAATACTTATGTCTCCGCTAAAAAGGAAAACGGTCCCTTAATCTATACTTAGTGTGGCACATTAATGAGTCCCTTTACTTTCTGTATGAGTCCGGAAAAAGTGTTCTCCACTGTTCCCCATAAATGAGTTTATTTCTACATACCATACGATATATTCCTGCCGCAATCGCCCTAATTCTAATCCCCATTCACTGCCTGACCACGGTAGAGTGCGGTTGTGCTCTGCACCCCTCTGCTGTTTGTAGGCGAGCTCCCTTGTCAGTTACCTGGCTGCAGTGGTGTGAAGTGGTGCTGTCACGCCTCTGCTAACAATATAGGTGCACTGTGATTGTCAAGATGGCGGTTAGTCTGAGAAGCTGGATAAATACTGTAGGCATTGAGCTACATAGAGGAACGATAACGCCTAGTTCTGCGCCAGTCTTATTGCCAAAGATCATCTGGGAGACATATGACATACAAGATAGTGACTTGTATGGAGTAGCATTAAATGGAGGCCAAAGAATTTTCGTCAAACTGCTATCGGCAACGGTTTATGAATCGTTAGTCACCAGGTTTCAGGACATAAGTCTAAGCATCACACCAGCTGTCAGTGTAAGAAAGATAGATGTTTCACGGCATTATACGTGGATCAAGTTATGCAACGTTCCCTTTGAGGCGGACGAGGCGGACGAGGCGGATATCAGGAAAGTTTTTGAGACATATGGGACGGTGCATTATGCTGAACATTGTACGTGGGCGGCAGGCACCTTTGCTGGTCTGCCAGAGGGTTCTTTCAACCTCAAAATGACTTTGAGGCGCCCAATGCCGTCCTACGTGTATCTACAAGAATTCAGGACGCAGGTAATGGTTATGTACCCAGGGCAACGACGTACGTGCCGCCTATGTGGTGAGTATGATCACATAGCAGCGACCTGTGACAAGCGAAGACGTGTGCCTGGACCTGTGGTGGACGTCGCAGCCCCTGCTTCAAAGGTGGCAGGTGAGGAACAAACATCGGACGGAGGGCGTGGTGTCTAGTGGAGCGAGATAGTGGATCGGGCACACAGGACTTGTGGTTAGTTGGAGTCCCGCCCCCAGCTGCTTGATCAGGTGTCGTCTCCTGTGGATAAGGAGGAGCAGCAATTACAGGAGAAGGTTCTTGAGATTGAGGAGGAATTGGTCGAGGGTCTGAAGACTTTGTCACCGCCTGAGAGGGACGATACATCTGAGTGTGGTGTCATCGGAGAGTCGTCGCTTCCAGAAAGTCAGAGACGTGATATTTTGGGACGTGATGGTGGTTTGGAGTCGTCCGTTGAATCATTAAACCATTCTCAGGTGGAGGTGGAGGTACATCGAGAGGCAACATCTGACCAAGACATGTGCAACATGACTGTCACGAGAAAGAGGGCAGCTATATCAGATTCTGATGACGTCCTAACTCCTGTACAAAGGCCTGGGAAACAGACTGAGGTGAAGTGTGAAGGTAGTGGTGTAGGTGGTGGTAGCCATGATAGGAGGCACTGGAAGAAGGGGGGGGTGTTAAACTTAAATTCAAGCTCTGGAGTTGTAAAGAATGATGAGAGGGGGCAGGGGTGGAAACTTTAATAGGCCTTAGGTGTATGTCTGTAAATGTTAATGGGTTATGTAGCGGTATGAAGAGAGATTGATTACGTAATTTCCTGAATAAATCTAGAGTGGATGTTGTGCTCCTGCAGGAGCACAATTTTAAAGAGGGTAGTGTGTTGGAGGTGGCAGGATTTCGGGTAGTTACCCTGCCATCTCCCCGTCTAAAAGGTGGTGTGGGAATTTTAATAAGGGAGACGAGCCCATTTGTTTTGCAGAGAAGCGAGGGTGGGTTGGGGTTGATGGATTTGAGAAGGAGGGCTAAGTGTGTGTTTATTAAATGGGAAGTGTTGCATGAGGGTGTGAACGCGGGGCAGTTGGGAAGGATACACGACAGGCTGGGTATGTGGTATCGAGGAATGGAGTTGAGGGAATGCGAAATCGTATTGAGGGCCGTGATGTTCAAATTCAAATTCAAATTCAAAGTTTATTCTCTATAAGGATTACAATGCTGAGTTTACAGAAATTTGGTTATTGTTTGGTTTAACATGTAGTAAAATTGAGATTACAGAGTCTACCACTAGAACGCTTAGCATGGTCAGGGAACTGAGAAAGGTTCGTATAAGGGATTTGTGTAGGTTGCTTGTAGGTAGGTGCGTTGTCCCAGTTGAGGGTTTGTTCCCCATGTATGCGTGGAAGAGTATTTAGATTTAGTAAAATGATGAGGTGATGTTTCGTTTTCTACATGGGATCCTTCCGTCTGGTGAGATACTACGAAACAGACAGGTTGTAGAGGGTGGGGGTGTGGTATCTGTGTAGGGGATGAGACTGTTCCATGTAGTTTACTTTTGTGAAGGGCTAGAGGAGGTTAGGTGCTGGTTAAGTAGGTTGGTACAGAGGGTGGGTGGCCATGGGGTGTCGGTTCTGCGTGCTTTAAGTGTAGATATGGGTGGGTTAGACGAGGGTGTCATAAGAGCTTTAGATTATATCATGGTAGATTATATATATATGTCGTGGGTGATGAGGGGGAGAGGGGATAGTGAAGAATGAAGGAAGGTTCTTGCTGTAACGTTCTATCGTACGATGTGTCGTAACAGAGATTTGTATGGGAGGAGGTGGGATCAGGCTTTCTCAGAGGGATATAGAATGCTAACGTTAGGGATTCTCGTAAATCTGTGAATGATAATGAGTGAGTGAAGGGGTTTTCATAGGTTACAAGGGAGTCAGGGGGTCACAGCGGGCTCGCCTCCTGGGGAGGGGGGGCTCGTGAGAGTGTTGTGAATGTGGATTTGGTATGGTTTCCTGTTTTTCATGAAGACTTTATGGCATTACACCTTGTGGTTATCTTGCCAAGTGTGGATGTAGAGCTCAATGGACTCGTTATATCGATATAACACTTTTCAGGAATGTAGGTATGTATATAGTAGGTTTTTTATGTATTATTTTGATTCTTGAGTAATAAGTTCTTTGCGATATGAAGTGTGTTTTAGTTTGTATTTATGTTTCGTGCTGGGTTTTTGCATGATGAGATATACTTATGAACTGTTTTGCTTTGTGCATACAGTGCATCTGACTGATATGGTTTTGTGAAATATTTTGCGTGTATGTGTGTGTGTGTGTGGGCTCACCAATTTGCTCACCTATTTGTGGTTGCAGGGGTCGAGTCCTAGCTCCTGGCCCCGCCTCTTCACCGGTTGCTACTAGGCCCTCTCTCTCCCCGCTCCATGAGCTTTATCAAACCTCGTCTTAAAACTGTGTATGGTTCCTGCCTCCACTACGTCATTTTCTAGGCTATTCCACTGCCTTACAACTCTATGACTGAAGAAATACTTCCTACTATCTCTCTGACTCATTTGTGTCTTCAACTTCCAATTGTGGCCTCTTGTTATCTTGTCCCTCCTGGGAAATCCAGTCTTTGTCCACCTTTTCTTATTTCCACGCAGTATTTTTATATGTCGTTATCTGTCTCCCCTGACTCCAGTCCTCAGTGTCGTCAGGCCGATTTCCTCTGTCTTTCTTTCATAGGGACATTCCCTTTCCTCTGGAACTAACCTTGTCGCAAAAAAAACCCCTTTTTTTTTTTGTACTTTCTCTAGTTTCTTGACGAGCTTTATCACGTGCGGGTTCCAAACACAGGTGCTGCATACTCAGTATGGGGCCTGACATACACGGTGTACAGTGTCTTGAATGCTTCCTTACTAAGGTATCGGAAGCTGTTTCTCAGGTTTGCAGGCGCCCATATGCTGCTGAGTTATCTGATTGATGTTGTGCTTCGGAGACATGCGGGTGTTTTATCCCCCAAGATCTTTCTCCTTGAGTGAGGGTTGAAGTCTATGGCACCTAGCCTATACTCTGTCTGTGGTTTCTGTGCCCTTCCCCTATTTCCATGACTTGCATTTTGGCTGGATTAAATTCGAGGAAGCAATTTGCTTGGACCAGGTTGTCCATTCTGTCCCGGTCTCTTTGAAGTCCTGCCTGGTTCTCATCAGATTCATTTCCACATTAACTTCACCTCATCTGCAAACAGGGGACACTTCTGAGTCTAACCTTCTGTCATGTCGTTCACTATAACCAAAATAGACTGGTCCTAGGACCGACCCCTGTGGGCCCCGCTAGTCACAGGTGCCCACTTTGTTTTTATGGATACATCATTATAACATGACTCGTTGTTGCCTCCCTGTCAGGTATTTCTCTGTTCCATTGCAGTGCCCTTCCTGTTATATGACGCTGATGCTCTAGGCTGCTGCACTAATCTCTTGTGGCGGAACTGTGTCAAAGGCTTCTTGCAGTCCAGAAGATGCAGTCAACCCACCCCTCTCTCTCGTGTCTTGTTAATTTTATCAATAAAAACTACAGAAGGTTTGTGGCAAGGATTTGCCTTCGTGAATCCGTGCTGGTTGGATTTTACTCCTGTCCGTTTCCAGGTGCTCCACCACTCTCCTCATGATAATTTCTTCCTAATTTTGCATACTATACACGTCATGACTCAGGTCTAATAGTTTAGTGCCTCTTTTCTGTCTCCTTTTTTGAAATGGGAATACATTTGCCGTCTTCTTACTCAGGTAGTTGCCCAGTTTCAGGGATGTGTTGAGAATTGTGGTAAGGGCACGCACATCATATCTGCTCACTCTCTAAGACCACGGAGAGATGTATGTCCGGTCCATTGCCTTTGAGGTTATCGATGTCCCTCAGCAGTTTCGTCACCTCTCCTCATCTGTATGTATGTCGTCAACACTTGTTGTGTATCCTTGCTGGGGTCCCATCTGGTCTGTCCCCCAGTGTCTTCTGTCTCTTACTGGAATAAATACTCCTTAAAAGCTGTGTTGAGCTCCTCAATCCTCTTGATGTTTCTTGTGAGTTCTCCACCTTCTTTCCTCAGCCTTACACCTGGCCTTGACTGTTGTCGTCCTCCTATGTTGGCTATACAGCAGTTTCGGGTCAGATTTGACTTTCGATGCTATGTCGTTTACATACTGTCGCTGCGGCCTCCCTCCTAATCTGCGCATACGCGTTTCTGTCTCTTCTACTAATCTCTTGTTATCCTGGGTCTATGGCTCTGTACCTTTCATTCTCTGTTGCAATTAGTTATTTGCCTCCCTACACCTTCGGGTAAACAAGATGGACTCGTTTTGGTCTTCCTATTATTTCTGTTTCCCCTTGGGAACAAAAACTTTCCTCTGCTCCTTGCACTTTGTTTGCCACATATTCCATCATCTCGTTTACTGATTTTCCTTCCATTTCTCTGTCCCCACTGAACTCCTGCAGGAAGTGTCTCATACCTGTGTAGTCCCCCCTTTTATAGTTTGCCTGTCC
>NC_069439.1:33232266-33234279 GCF_026875155.1 Cherax quadricarinatus
CCTGACTACTCTGTGGCTGAAGAAATACTTCTAACATCCCTGTGATTCATTTTGTGTCTTCAAAATTCCAACTGTGTCCCCGTGTTGCTGTGTCCAGTCTCTAGAACATTCTGTCTTTGTTCACCTTGTCAATTCCTCTCAGTAAATTTTGTATGTCGTTATCATGTCCCCCCTATCTCTCCTGTCCTCCAGTGTCGTCAGGTTGATTTTCCCTTAATCTCTCCTCATAGGACATACCCCTTAGCTCTGGAACTAGTCTTGTTGCAAACCTTTTCACTTTTTCTAGTTTCTTTACGTATTTGGCTAGGTGTGGGTTCCAAACTGGGTGCCGCATACTCCAATATGGGTCTAACGTACACGGTGTATAGGGTCCTGATCAATTCCTTATTAAGATGTCGGAGTGCTGTTCTGGGTTTGCTAGGTGCCCATATGCTGCCAGCAGTTATTTGCGCTTCAGGAGATGTGCCTGGTGTTATACTCACCCAAGATCTTCTTCCTTGAGTGGGGGTTTGTAGTCTCTGGCCCCTAGACTGTACTCCCTCTGTGGTCTTCTTTGCCCCTCTCCAATCTTCATGACTTTGCACTTGGTTGGGGTTGAACTCCAGGGCTAATTGCTGGACCAGGTCTGCAGCCTGTCCAGATCCTTTTTTAGTTCTGCTGGGCTTCGATCGAATGAATTCTTCTCATCAAATTCACGTCATCTGCAAACAGGAACACTTAGGAGTTTTTTCCTTCCGTCATGTCGTTCACAAATACACGTGTGTGTGTGTGTGTGTGGTGTGTGTGTGTGTGTGTGTGTGTGTGTGTGTGTGTGTGTGTGTGCGTTTTGTGTGTGTGTGTGTGTGTGTGTGTGTGTATTACTCACCTAATTGTGGTTGCTGGGGGTCGAGAACAGCTCCCGGTCCCCCCTCTTTTACTGATCGGGTACTAGGTCCTCTCACTCTCTCTGCCTCCAGAGCTTTGTTTATACCTCATCTTAAAGCTATGTATGGTTCCTGCCTCCACTACATCACTTGTTAGGCTATTCCACTTCTGACGACTCTATGACTGAAGAAATACTTTTTAACATCCCTATGACTCGTCTGAGTCTTCAGCTTCCAATTGTGACTCCTTGTTTCTGTGTCCCTCTCTGGAACAACCTGTTTCTGCCTACCTTATCTATTCCACGCAGTATTTTATATGTCGTTTCATGTCTCCCTGATCCGCCTGTCTTTTCCCAAAGTCGTCAGTCCCATTTCCCTCAACGTTTCTTCGTAGGACATACCGCTGAGCTCCAGAAGTTTGCCTTGTGCAAACGTTTGCACTTTCTCTAATTTCTTGACGTTTTTTGCACAGGTGTAGGTTCCAAACTGGAGCTGCATTACTCCAGTATGGGCCTGATGTACACAGGTACAGTGTCCTGAACGATTCCTTACTAAAGGATCGGAACGCTATTCTCATTTTTTGCCAGGCGCCCGTATGCTGCAGCAGTTATCTGGTTGATGTATGCCCCCGAAGACATGCTCGGTGTTATGGTCACCCCAAGATTTTCTCCTTTAGCGAGGTTTGCAGACCTTGGCCCCTAGTCTATACTCTGTCTGCGGTCTTCTTTGCCCCCTTTTCCCATCTTTATGACTTTGCCCCTTGGCAGGGTTGAATTCAAGAAGCCAGTTGCTGGACCGCGTGTCCAGCCTGTCCAGGTCTCTCTGAAGTCCTGCCTGGTCCTCATCTGATTTAATTCTCCTCATTAACTTCACATCATCTGCGAACAGGGACACCTCTGAGTCTATCCCTTCCAACATTTCATTCACATAACCAGAAATTGCATGGTCCTAGGACCGACCCTGTGGGACCCGCTCATCACGGGTGCATTCTGTGATACCTCATCCCGGACCCTGACTCCTTGTTGCCTCCCCGTCAGGTACTTCCTGATCCATTGCAGTGCCCCTTTCCCGATATACGCGCCTGATCATCTAGTTTGTGCAGTAGTTATTGTGAGGAACTGTGTCGAAGGCTTCTTTCAGTCAAGAAGAT
>NC_069439.1:33234779-33280848 GCF_026875155.1 Cherax quadricarinatus
AAAAAAAAATTTGGGCTGTGACAACGAGTACCCCATGCCGTAAACCATCCT
This sequence comes from Cherax quadricarinatus, assembly GCF_026875155.1. Classification (NCBI taxonomy): domain Eukaryota; kingdom Metazoa; phylum Arthropoda; class Malacostraca; order Decapoda; family Parastacidae; genus Cherax; species Cherax quadricarinatus. Next base: position 33,234,831 of record NC_069439.1, read on the forward strand.
GTTAAATGACTAAATTTCTTGTAAAAGTCTAGAACATTAATTCTGTCCATTGCATTGCCACAGAGTTAAGCTATTTTTCTATATGAATAGCTCAATTTCCATAATTTTTCGAATTTTTTTTGAGAGCAACGCGAAAAATTGGATCACAGCGTCCTCAAGGAGGCCTTCGTTGTCGTCGTTGCTGACGACACCGAGGCCGAGAAGCTACTTACCACTACTGCTTCAACCACTCTACGAGACCAGGGCTTTCTTGTCTTGACTTTCCCAGCTCTCAGGGCCAGGAAAACTGTGTTCCTCAAGCGACTCGACAGACTCATCACTCCACAGGATACTGAAGAGATCAGTTGACCATTGAAGCGCAGAACCGCTGGCCAAGGTGGAATTCAACACTAAAATACCCAATGCCGAAGGTCACCTTCAGCGACGTTAACATGGCAGCCAGAGCTCTTGCTGAGGGCCTGGCTATTTACTACTTCCACATCAACCCAGCCTTAATCGAAGCAGAAAAATACCAACAAATTCTACAGTGCTATAACTGTTACTCATTCTTACATACCACCAAAGACTGCCCTGCAAAGGGCAAGAAGTTCTGTTCCACCTGTACTTTAGTTCATTCCAGCACAACACACAGACAACATCAACTTCATTATGTGTAGTAGTGACTATACCCTACATGACCAAAATACTCTAGCTATATACTTGTCCAAACTTCCAACCACTACAGATATACAGTAGTAGAACTCAACACACAACTCAGATATAAATAACCATAATTCTAAACCTAGAAGATGATTGATCACGTTGACCCTGATCTAAACCTCCATAATCTGACACCCAATCAAAACCTATTGGAAAGTAACTGCTTTTATTACACAGCATCACAAGCCACCACTATCCTAAACAATGCTAAAAGTCTATCAGTACTTAACTACAACATCAGGTCCTTAAGCAAACACTATGATGACCTCCTAGCACTCCTTGAATCACTAAAGACACCCTCTCTCCTGCATTATTCTTACTGAGACCTGGCTTAAGCAGGACACAATAGATATCTACCCTCTACCAGGATACACAGCAATTCACAACTGCTGAACAAACCAAGTTGGGGTGGTATTGCAATCTATTACTCCTAACCAATTATCTTGTCTTAGCACCACTTGCTTTAGTGATGAATATGGGAATACATTTTTGCTAATTTTACTGTAAAAAACCTTAAGACGCCTATAACAATCGGTGCCATTTACCGGATACCTCACACAAACATCCCAAATTTCAGTGAGAAATTAAAGTCACTAATAACAAACAGACAAATGAATAAGCACCACCTTCTCTTAGCTGGAGACTTCAACATCAACCTTGGCTTACTAGATGATCAGCCTGTAACTGATTTCATCAACAATATGAACAACACACTTCTCATACCAACAATAACTAAACCAACCAGGCTCACTGAGACAAGTGCAACCATAATAGACCACATATGGACCAATATACTAGCCCCCCTTAAATCAGGGATAATCACAGATAGCACTACAGACCACTACCCTACCTTCCTCCTGACAAACATTAGTAAACCACCACTTGAATACAACAAAGTCTCATTTAGACTCCATGACGAGGCCTCAGTAAGGAAGTTCACAGCTGACCTAGAGACTGTTGATTGGCCTACAGAATTCTCCAAGGCCAATGGTATTGATGACTGGACAGACAGCTTTCCTTAACAAATTACTTAGACTATACAACAAACATTGTCCTATAAAAACAAACAGATCACAAACAAACGGCTTGGTTGCCCATGGCTAACCAGCACCATTCTGAAATCCATAGACAAGAAACACCAATATGAAAAGCAATATAGACAGGGCTTAATACACAAAGATACTCTTAAACACTATTCATCAGCTCTCACCAAAGTAATAAAAAAAAGCCAAACAACTATACTACTCCAGTAGATTCACAGACACTAGAGGAGATATAAAAAAGACCTGGAAAACACTCTCTCAATTCTAGGGACCCACAAACTGAGAAAAACCAAGAATATTGTCCTAACTAAACCTAATGAAACACCACTACATCCCACTGACACAGCTAACAAGTATAAACGACTTCTTCTCAAACATAGGATCTAATCTCGCCAGTAAAATCCCACATACCAATGCCCATGCCGGGGACTACCTGATGGTAATTTCCCTAATTCCTTCTATCTTGCAACAACTGAGCCCACGGAAGTCATTGGGATCATAAGTCACTTAAAAATAACTCGGGGAATCTGTCTCATGTCCCACCATTACTGTACAAGCGAGCGGCCCATGTCCTTTCGCAGGCTATTTCATTACTTTTTAACAAGTCAATAGAGACTAGCACCTTCCCGAAACTACTCAAGATGGCAAGGGTTACACCAATACATAAAGGTGGTGACCCTACAGACTTAAACAACTATAGCCAATATCTAACTTACCATTGCTATCCAAAATCTTTGAGAAACTCGTGTACAAAAGACTGTATTCATTTATAAACGGCTCAAAACATACTCAACCCCTGCCAGTTTGGATTCAGGAAAAATAAAAGCACTAATGATGCAATCATAAAATTGCTAGATCTGCTTTACACAGCATTGGAAAATAAGGAATATCCACTAGGAATTTTTTATTGACCTAAGAAAAGCTTTTGACACAGTAAACCACCAAATCCTACTCCACAAACTTGACCACTACGGTATAAGAGGCCATGCGCTTGCTTATTTCAAATCTTACATTACTAATAGGTTCAGTACGTCACCATTAAAGACACAGCATCAGCAACACGGCCACTTGATACTGGAGTTCCGCAGGGAAGTGTCCTTGGTCCCCTGCTCTTCCTCATATACATCAATGACCTTCCAAACGTATCCCAACACCTGAAACCCATTCTCTTTGCTGATGACACGACTTATGTCATCTCTCACCCTAATCTTGCCACCCTCAACACCATTGTGAATGAGGAGCTGATTAAAATATCGACTTGGATGACAGCCAATAAACTTACGCTTAACACTGACAAAACTTACTATATTATGTTTGGTAGCAGAGCAGGAGATGCACAAATTAACATTAAGATTGACAACACTCTAATTACCAGAAATAATGGGGAAAATTCCTAGGCTTATACCTTGACAACAACCTGAATTTCAGCACCCATATCCAGCATATAGCCAAAAAAGTATCCAAAACGGTTGGGATCCTCTCCAAGATACGATACTACGTGCCGCAAATGCCCTTCTCACACTATAACCACTCACTTATTATCCATACCTCACCTATGCTATTTGTGCTTGGGATCAACTGCAGCAACACACCTAAAGCCAATAATAACCCAACAAAAAGCTGCAGTAAGAATAATCACTAAATCCCATCCCTGGCAGCACACCCCCCCACTCTTCAAAGATCTAAACTTACTCCCAGTTCAGTACATCCACACTTACTACTGTGCAATCTATATCTACAGGCCTTAAACTCTAATATCAACCTTGACCTAAAATGCTTCTTGATAGTTGTGACAGAAACCCACAGGCATAACACCAGACACAAACATCTCTACGACATTCCCCGTGTCCGACTAAACCTTTACAAAAATTCAATGTATGTCAAAGGCCCTAAAATCTGGGATACCCTACCTGAGAACTCTAGAACTGCAGACACATTCATCACCTTCAAAACTACCATTAGAAAACATCTTATCTCCCTGATACACCCCGTCAACTAACTACACGAATACCACCTGGTGGTTCACACTTACACTCGCTCACTCATTTGACCATAAACAGAAATATTAATCTCAGTCTTAAAAAAATGAATCCTGTGATACTCCAATACTGAAACTATATACTGTGCCAAAACAAAAGCATTCAACATTGCTAAACTCATAAACTAGTATTTAGTCACTTAGCCATAATACCAACTTACCTCATAATTTGTAATATTTTACAATTAAGAATAAAACTAAGTATGCCCGAAATGCCTAGCCATGCTAAGCGTTCTAGTGGTACACTCTGTAATCACAATTTACTACATGTAAACCAAACAATAACCAAATTTCTGTAAACTCAGCATTGTAATCCTTATAGAGAATAAACTTTGAATTTGAATTTGAACTTTGAATTGAGGGTCATGACTTCAAGAACTGCTCTGACTGCCTCACCTCCTAAATGCTTGAACTGCAAGAATGACCACCATACTCTTGCTGCCAAATGCCCAACCAGAAGAGATATACTAAAGAAACAACTCCAACAACAAAAGAATCCCAACCCACAAGTAACCACATATGCACTATCACCAAGCTTCAAGCAGACACTACCAAGATCCTACACGCCACGCAAGCTGCCTCCACCACTTCCCTGCCATCCCCTGCTGGTGACTCCACCAAGATCCTTTACTGCATCATGTATGCTCAGTGCAGGCAATGTTAGCGGAACCTGGTTCCTTCAACACCGCCATCAACTAACTCTTTCAAGCTCAACAATATGCATAGTTTTACATCCAGCATCCCACCCTCAATGAATCATAAATCCACTGCTAAGTCCCAACATTTCCGTTGCGACACGGCTACACTACCTCCACTCAACCAAGATATACCAATCAGTAGACCACTGAGACGTCGGCAAAACACACCAATGAGAAGTCCACCACCACCAGCTTCCCCCACAACCGCAACTGACCAACAAAGCCTCGTCCTCGTCCACTCAGCCACCACCACCAACCCCACCGATCCTCACCTCCAAGGGAGGTCACGTTCTACACCACGAAACAATACTTGCAAGCAAGCCTTCTCAGAACTTTGCCACTATCCAGACAACACGGCAAATTCACCGTCACGAAACCCACCTCTACCCTAGAAGCCATACTCTAACAACTCAACATTAATTATACTCCATCTCCAAAATGACGAACTGCACCTCTCAAATCACTATCAATGCAAAATCTGCAAATCTTCAACAACTGTTCAACTGCGAGATCACCACCTACCAACAGTTAAAGTCCAACGCAGCACTTTGCTATTTACGAAAGCTGGGGTGTGGCTCCCCATCGAACTTGTTTTTTATCCAGTCAACCCCTGCCCTCCACCGTCTCCTGCCTGAACCTAAAGCCAACCGATCACAGCAGCTAATCACCTCTCACGACACAACTCCCTCCGTATCTTCTGCCCAACTTGCCCAGAATGGGGACGGTCCACTCACCTTTATTACCTTCCTCCTCCATTATCCCACCCCTTCCCATATTTCCCATCCTACTGAGCACCCTTCTTCCTCCCCATTTTACCGACCCTCAGGTCCAATTCCATTCCAGTTCCAAGGAGGTCACAGAGCAATCGTAGGAATAGCTTTGCTTCAGGGTACTGTCTGCTGGACAAGTTTTGGCCCCCTCCTTCTCCCATTTTACGAAACCCTACCCTCTGAGAACGCCCCTTTTCTTTCCTGATCATGCCCGTCTGCCTATGACAACAGCTCATCCTTTAACGAAGTCTCGGGTTGAAGATGCCTTCTTTACTCGCCGTCAGCAGCACAAATTCTGCACCTTCTCTCTAACCAATGCTTTTGACATTGGCTCGCCGGAATTCACAAATTCATTCCTCTAAATCTAGAGGAATAAACTCAACATCTCATCCAGCTAGCCCTTGTCTAAATCTCCCTCACTGACTGTGTATCACTCTTCTTCTTCACTCTTTCAGTATGACTTGAACTTCTTGGTTTTTGTCTTTTCTTTGCCAACCTTCGCCTACCCCTTGCGCGGGTATTGCACTGATTAAAGCTTCTTTTTTTTTGATTCCTTTCGTCAGTCTCGCTCCTGTAATCTTCCTGACTTGTCCACTTTTCGTGGCGCTCTCCTTCCTTCTCTTTATAGTCCTGTTTGTGGCAAGAACCACTACCTTCCTGCGCCATTACCAAAATAAAAATTTGCCCAATTTCGTCTCTCAAATCCAACACCAAACATTGTCTACTATTCTTCGTGACAAAGGTATTTCGGTAGTTGTCCTTGATCACGAAAATTGCCCCTGTAAAGCTTATGTCTTGCTCTCTGACTCTCCATACCCTTCAATCCTTCGTGAGGTTTCCACCCTCGTGATCGCATGCAAGAGAACTTTAACAAGAAAACTAAGAGACTCTCTCTGAGCTCTGTTCCTCTTGGACTTTGACTCTTGTCAACGTTTTTTCGTGTCATTTGTCGCTCACCCTCTCTCCCTATTAACTATGGCTTCCAAACCCATAAACCTGATATTCCTCGAACGTCCTCTATCATATCCTCAGAAGTTCTGTCCTCATATCTCTTGCGTCTTGGCTGGCCAAAACCTCACTCCCTTTCTTGGTACTTTGTCTCCTGCCCCACCTCCGTCACTCCAGGTCTTTCATTGAAAATGGTTCGCTCTCTCCTGCCCTGTAAGATGCATAGTCTTGATGTTGAGTCCCTTTTCACTAATGTCCTCTTGTTTGATGTCCTTGATTTTCTTAGAGAGAAGGCATGATGGTTTCTTCATCCCCTATACCTATTGATGTCTTTCTTGATCTTATCCGCCTCTGTGTGGACTCTAATTCCTTTTCCTTCCAAGGTAAACATTAATCTCAAACCTTCGGTGTTGTGGAAAATTACATTTACCTAGATGTATCTCATTAGATACATACCAGTAAATGGTAACAAAGGTAATTTTTATTTATCAAAGTTACAGAGACAAGTAGGAATTTTAGGACACCTAGGTCACAAAAAATGTCCCCCTTCGTTACCTACCATAATCTATATCTCCACAAGTTTCTCTAGACCTACATTAATTGCAAATGAAATATGCATCACCAGGAATTCTAGTAAACATTATTATAAATATATGGACTGTATGTTAAAATTAATAATGATTACATATACACATTTATATAACAGAAGGAGAATTTATAATCATAACACTCACCAATTTGTCTGGAGATTACTGTGTATCATGCTCAAACCCCCCCCCCCTGTCTACATTAATGAAAATTTACTGGCCAGAACTAAACATAAATATAGACATCTTATCTGAGGTTCCTGGAGCTGTCCTGTCCTTCTGCTTAGTGCTCAAGTTATGCAGGAATGCACATCCAACAATTTCGGCTCCTATTTGAGAAGTTTTAAGCCCAATATAACCCCAAGAGCGACGAAAATTAAGCACATTACATTAACGTGCTTGTACCACATTTCAAAAACGATGGCCTCTCCTCCCTGCTCGTCAGCACAAGCGCAGATCCTCCCTGTCGGCTCCATTCTCTAAAATACACAATTAGAGCAATAGTACAGTATTAATCAGGTTTATTTACACAGCATAATTTTTGGGAAATTATTTTCCACACTGCGGCCGGGCGGAGGTCGTTGCTAAATAACTCAAATTACTCCATCCTTTAGGAGACATTTCCAGCCAGTTCTGGCTTGAGTGGCTGTTCTCCTAGTAGGTCTTACTACAATTTCATCTTCCGGCATCACTTGGTCAGCATTGCCTTCAATATCACTCGTGTCACTTTCCCTTAGACTTTCATTTACATTTGATTGAATACCATTTAATTCCTAGGGAATCAATTTATTAATTGTGCGTAAACTTTCCTGGCCACGACACAAACACTTTGACATTCTGGACAACACCTTGTGCATCTGGGTACAATGTCAATACTTTGCCCAGAGGCCACAATGTTCGATGTTGTTCAGTATCAATTAACACAATGTCACCTGGTTGAATGTTCTGTCGATTTACTGCCTCTGTCGCACCATAAAAGTGTTCACGCAGTGTAAGAAGATATTCCTTATACCACACAATTAGACTAATGATCAATTACTTTATTTAACTTTCTTTCGGATTATTTCTATAAACAGGAGCAGCTTCCAATTTCCTTCCACATATTAGGTGAGAAGGTGTTAATACATCTGCATCAGGTGTATCACTCATGTACGAGAGAGGCCTATTATTTATACGATTCTCCGCCTCCACTAACATTGCACGGAATTCTTCCAAATTAATTCTCTTCTGGTGTAGTACTTTACGAAGACACCTCTTCACTGTGCCTATCAGTCTTTCATACAGCCTCCCCTGCCAAGGGGCTCTAGGAGTAATAAATTTCCAGGTACACCCTCGTTGGATTAACAGAGATTGAACATTGTTACTACTATTTAATTCTATCAAGTGTTGCGCACCTGTTACAAAATTTGTGGCATTATCCGAAATCATCAACCTCGGACAGGATCTCCTAGCTGCAAATTTTCGAAACAGTTGTATAAACTGTTCTGCAGACAAGTCCTGTGCCACTTCTAAATGAACTGCCCTAGTAGCAGTACAAGTGAACAAGCATACATACACTTTCAGTGGAGCACCATCTGAAGTACCTGTTAAAATTATTGGACCACTATAGTCTACACCTGTTACATCAAATGGTTTCACTAATTGTACACTCTCCTTTGGCAACGGTGGAGGACCTGGGTACATATAGGATCTGGCATCCACACGGCGACATTTTACACAAGATTTTTTCCCCCTTTTTTACATTTTGCCGTCCTAGGGGGAAACCCAGAAAGTTTCCTAATACTTTTTTTGGGGAAATCTTGTACCCCACCATGCATTCATTTTTATGGGCTTTAAAACAATTAAATTTGTTAGATAATAATTTTTGGGCGAAAGTAGCGTGTTTGTTAATTTAACCCAATTCATCATTTTGTAACCTACCTCTAAAAAATAATTAAATTGTTATTTTAAATAAACCCACAATTTCTTATTAGGGAAAACCTTTCACATTTCTTTTTCTTTCCCCTTTTTAATTTTCTTTTCCCAATGATTTTTCTTGTCCCCCTTTTTTACCCAATATTCAAGAGGTTTGTGAAAATTTTATGAGATATTCATTTTTGTTCAGAATTTAAACCCCAACTTTACATTGATTAGTTTAGGTAAAGAAGAATCCCTGCTTTTTATCAATAGCAAAGGGAAAGGAAAAAAACTATTGGGTGGTGGACGAAAGTAATTTAACAGGAACAATATACCCCTTTTGGACGGGCCAACAGTTTTTAATTCCCAATTTGCTCGGTCCTTCAAAACCCCTTTGATGTGGAAAATACTGTATTATTTTCCAGAAATACATTTAGTTATTTGTTTATAAGATGGCATACTTTTTATTTAATAAAAATTATGTTATAAAAAAGGGGAAAAGGCCCCTGCACAGGGAGTTTTCCCATTTTGTTTGAAGGGGCCATACCGTTAGTGAATAAGGGGAAAAAATTTTTGTGCTTAGGGGTAAAATTGAGCGGACCCCCTTTTTAAATTTTAGTAAAAAATTGTTGGGATGTGCTTTTCCTGCATAATTTGGAGATACATGAAAAGGGACAAGAAAAGCCCCCGGGAAACCCTCAGATAATTTTTGTTTTTGTTTGTAACTTGGCCAGTGTTATTTTCATGGATAGCAGTGAGGTTTTCTGGTAGATAAAATTTTAAATCCCCCAGTCAAAGGGTTGAGTGTATTAAGAAAAATTTCCCCTTCTGTTTGGTAGGGTTTTATTAATAAATTTTTTTAAATTTTATATTTTACAGTCCCCCAAATTTAATTTTTCCCAAAAATTTTTTTCCTTTTTTTGTAGGTACATTTCATTTGTAATTAATAGGCCCAGACCCAATTGGGGGGATTTTGCAGGGGTTTGGTATCGATGGGGGAAACTTTTTTTGTGCCTAGGGGGCCCCAAAATTCCCTTCTTGTCTTTTTGAAACCTTGTAAATTAAAAAATTTAAATTCTTTGTTATCTTTACTTTTTAGGGTCCCAAATGGGTTCCCTTCAGTTTAAAATGAAATTTTTCCCAAAGTTTAATTTGCCTGTTGGTCCTTTTTAAACCCGGGAGGTAATTAGAAAAGTCAAAATTTAAATTTAAAATTACTTAAAAATTATGTGTGAAATGCCCAGAAGAAGGTGGTGCTAAGTTCCAAAAAATTTACTTAATGTGAAATGGATTAAAATTATTGCAATATTAATTTGGGATAAGCCAAGTAAAAGTAAGCTAAAAATTATTTTAAAGGGTTTTAATATTAATTTTGCTATCCCAAATTTTTTGGAAAAGGAAATTTTATTTTAATTTTGGGTATGACATTAATTTTTATTGGGAAAATTTCTGGCCAAGTTTTATGTCAGTGTATGGGGTAATTGATAACCCAAAGTTTTGCTAATTTTTTTTTTAAAGGGATAATATTAATTTTGTTTAGGGCCAAAATTTGACGGGGAATTTTTTTAAATTTTTTTAAAATTTTTAATTTTTTTAAAAGGAAAGTCGGGGGTAAAAGGTTTTGTTTTAATGAAAATTTTAAAATTTTATGATAATTTTTTACATTTTGAAATTTTTAACTAACCCAAATTTTTGTAGCAAACTTTTTTAAATGTTTTTTTTAAATTTATTTTTACAATATTTTTTCATTTTAATTGTAAGCTCAAGTAACTAGGATTTTTTCAAAGGTAAGTTGTTCAGTGTTGGGAGTTTTTGGTTTCAGTGTTATTGTTTGGTTTTAAATTTTAAATTACATTGCTTCATGGCTGAAATTGAGGAAATTTTAAAATAGAAGACAAAAAACTATTTGGGAAAATAGGCCCAAAAAAAAGCATCATTGCAGGCTAGAAAGGGTCATGTTAAAACCCAAAGGGATATAATAAATGTTTGGGAAATTTTTTTAATTTAAGAAAAATGTGAATAGGGTGATTTTAAATATTGTATTTAGATGCTTTTGGGAATATATATGATTTATTTCAAATTATATTACAAAAAAAATTTTAAGGAGGGGTTTTTTAGTTAAAAATGTGTAGATGGATTGAAATAGATCTAAAGATTAATCAGTATTATGAATTAGAAGGGAAAAAATTTTTCTTGTAAAAGTAAAGGGTTTGAATAAATTAAAAAGTGTTTAAACCCCGGCGTTAATCAGTTGCTCTAAAAAATAAATGGGCTTTGCCAAAAAATTTCCCGAATTATGTTTTTGTGTATTTAATTGGAGGAAAAATTTGGGGGGGTTTTGGTTTTAAATTTTTTTTTAAAACAAACTGTGCATGATAGGAGTTCCTTTGCCTGGTAACTAAATTTTTTTTACCCCAAAGGACAGGTAAGAAGAGATGCTCACATACCCTACAAAACCTTTCCCCAAAGTTGATGATTCTTAAAGGAAGAAGTTGACTTTTTGAAGGTCACTTATGGAAAATTTGAACAAAGTAGGTTGGATTAGTGGAATATCATTTTTAAATTTAAAAACTCCAGATAAACTTTAAAAAAGGGTTTCAAACCGGGTTTTGAGTTAAAAAGGAGGACCCCTTTTCAAAACTTTAAGTAAAAAAATTTTAATCTGAAGGAATCAGGTGGGGGTTTTTTTGGGGCCCATGGTAAAAGAAAAAATTAAGCTGTAAAAAACTTGAATTTGGGGCTCGAACCCAAATATCCAAGGGTTATTTTGGTTTGGAGGAAAAAAAGCTTGGTCTACAAGGGAAATTTAAATTTTTGGGGTTGCCCGGGCCAGCCCAACCCAAAACCCTTTTGAAGGGTTTTAAACAAATAATTAAATTGAGGGGTTTTTTCAAGTTTCACAAAGGGGAAAAAATTTTCCCAATGTTTTAAAAATCAAAATTCATTTCTAAAAAATTTGTTTTCATAGGTGCATATCAAGTTGCAAAGGGAAACAGAAAAAAATTGGGTTCTCCAAAAAGGTAAAGAAGAAAAAATACCCTCCTAAGGGTAGCCCCGTTAATAAGGAAAACCCCGTAAAAAAAAAGAGGATTGTCTTTTTCCCAAAAATTGCAAGGGAAACAATTATTTGGAAAAGATAAAATTGAAAGATTGGAGGAAATTGAAGATGTATAGGTGGGTTTTGGTAATCACAATGGGAAAGGAATGTTTGCCCAAAAAAAAACAACTGTTATGAATGTCACAAAGGGAAAAACACCATTTTGTCATGTTTTAAAGGTCTATATGACAAAGTTGTTAATAATGATAATGTTGACAATCCTGACAAAACAGTAGTTTAATGGAAAAATTGTGCAAATGTTAATAATGATGGTTTTGCTGAAGTACCCTTGCCTGTGTTACAGGTAAAAATTGATAATGAAGGTATAAATAAAAAAGGGAAACTGCATTATTGGGACCAAGGATCCCAACGTACTTTCATTAAACGTAAATGACTTGATGGGATGAAAGTACAAATGGCGATCCTACCTCTCTAAAATTATTCTGGTTTTCTCTCAGATAAAAGAGCTAAATTTGTATGACACTGTTTAAGTAACTGTCAAGTTGGGCAATGAGAAAAAAGGGTGTTAATGCAGTAATTGCAGCTAGACTTAAAGAGAAAATTTCTACAGTGGGCTTATTTAAAACTTCAGAAAGACTTTCACATAATGTAAATTTAGCACCTTCTGGTGTAAGTGATGATTCTGTGGGCCCCAAAAAATATTTTGATAGGTAGGGGCTTTTTATGCCTCCTTTGTAAAGGGTATGGTAAAGAAATGTGGTGTCACCTTTTGAAGGCTGCATGAGGCCCATGTAATGTATGGTAGGATTCCTCGTAATAATAATTCATGACTAGAGGAAATTTACAAATCCCCATAACTGTGTCTTACGCATGAAATAGTGCCCAGTATAATTCTTCCATAGAGGATGGTGTTGAGCCGGGCAAAATTGTCGGAATTAGACAGCTTTGGAATAATGTAATTGAAGAAAGTCCAGATGATTCTTTTACTCAAAAAACATACCTGAGAGATGTAAATTTTAATCTGGATAATACTGGGTGCGACTTCGTGGAGATAAACCCATCCAGAATTGCCCACTAATTACAGAATGGCATATGGACAGTTAAAAGTCAGCCCCGTGAACTGAGTAAGACACCAGAATAATTAAGTGCCTAAAATGATATAATTGCTGAGCAGTTAATTAAAAAAATTTAAAGAAGGAGGTACCTCCTGAGCAAGCCAAAATTTATGGTCCTATTTGCCACATCACGGAGTGAAGAAGGATTCTAAGACCACTCCTCTGAGAATTGTGTTTAATTGTAGTGCAGGAGTAACAAAAATGTACTAGTTTAAATTGACTGTTTGATGACAGGTCCGTCATTGACGGAAAAAAAATTTAGGAGATATCTTTTTAAATTTCAGGATGAAGAAATTTTGCCTTTACGGCTGACATAAGTAAGCTTCCCCAAGAGTGGGTTTACAAGAGGCTGAACGGGATTGTACCCGCTTCTTATGACCTGAGAATCCCAGTGACCCACTTACCCTCTGAAAACCTTTTGCTTTAGGAGTGTATTATTGGTGCTACATCCAGTCCGTTCCTACTTCAAGCAAAAGATAAATGCACACCTTAAATGTACGGGAAGTCCATTGAGTAAAGTAATGAGCAAACAATTTTATGTGGACAATTTCTGGGTGTGTCGTCACTGAAGAGGGAAAATGTTAATGACTTCTGGAGAGGCTAATAAAATAATGCAAAAAGTGCAAATGGGGCATCTGTGTGAATGGAATAGTAATTCGTCCAAATTAAAGGACAAAATAAGTAAAGATTTTCCCCGGAGATGAAGTGCCCAAAATGTAGTAATGTATTGGGGTTAACTTGGGTACTGAGAGAGATTTGTTAATGTTAAAACCTAATAAATTTCAGTATGCCCCAATTAAAATTAACTAAGAGAGTTTTGCTTGCTGAAATTTCCAAAATGTTTTGATCACTAGGTTTAGTGTCCACCTTACTATAAGAGGGAAATTATTAATAAGGAAGCATGGAAACTTAAAAGTGCTTGGGATGGGAAATTCTACCTGAGGAATTTATTAACAGGTGGGATGAATTAATTGATTATGAAAAAATTCCAATGTTGGAGTTCCCACGCCAGGTGGCCAATCCAAAGGGAAAAAAAGTACTCCACATTTTTTGTGATGCTTCAAAATTGGCATATGGAGCAGTTGCTTACCTTCAAGTAATATTGTTATTCTCTTGTTATGTCTAGGCTAAAGTGTCTCCAATTAAATCTATACTTTACCTCATTTGAAATTAACAGCCATTTATGCAGGTGTCAAATTAGCTAATTATATAAGAAATAAGGTGCAGGAGATAAATATTAGCGACACTGTAATTTGGTCTGATAATGAGGTATTCTTACAATGGATTCGTAATGGAAACAGCAAAATTGTGTACATACAAAAGAGAGTAGCTGAAATTAATCACAATGATAACAATGCTCTCACACTCATACTATGGTACCCTGCTGAAAAAGCCTGGTCCCAGCGACTTCCATATATTCCCCCATTACAATACAACTTTCTATAAATGGTCGCTGCCAACACCCTTTTGCGCACCTCCAAATCCCCATTCCTTCTCATCGCCCAGGATACAAAAACAAAATCCGCAATTATATACGTGATTGCACGTTGCACAGGCACCTCGACGCCTCCCATGTCCAAACTTAACGCCCTCAGTACTGATATCCCGCCTCCTCCCACTGTCCTCAGAACCTTACCCATCCATTCCCTGATACTCCTTAAATTATCACAAAAATACACTACATGAAATGCCGTCTCCTCATCCCTGCACACCCGACACACGCCCTCCACCATCAACCCTCTTTCCTTAAGTGCAGCACCCGACGGCAGCATACCATGGAGAAAACGGAAAAATACCTCTCGCACATTTGGATGCACACGCATCAACCGTAATCTCTCCCATATATCCTTCCACGCATACATAGGGTAGATACTCTCAGCCTTCGCTACTACCTTCGCCCTTATAACACGCTCTAAAACACCCACTCGAACTTTATTAGGGTCCCGTACATGCAGCTGACTCGTAAGACTTGTGGTAAGGCGAGTATGTGTGACTGTAGGGAACTTATGTACTGGGGGGTTGGATGAGTAAGAGTATGTACTTTGTTTTATCATGAGATTGTGATGTAGGTCCTTTCATTTATTGATTAGTTGTGTAGGTTGTGAGTAACTGATATATTTATATATTTATCGTAATATTCTTCTTATTGTATTGTGCATTGGCAATATGTCACAGTAATATTATGTAAATAGTGTATACTGAGGGGATTACGGATTTAATTATATTAGTGAACCTTATTACAGGGTCACCTAATTTATGTCGTTGTGTTGTTCTTGTGTAAATAAGATTAAGATTGCCATCTTTCTTAATGTTATTTTTGTCACAAGCGATATTTCTAGTATATTTGTTTTACCTCTTTGTGTCTGTTATATTGTGTTTGTTATTTGCTATTGTACGTTCTGAGGATTGTGTTTCAAAATGTGTTTATTTAAAGTAATCAAAACCTTGTTTAAGGGTTTTTATGTTTAAGTTAATGTATTGTATTTTAAATATAATATAAAAAAAAAAATTACATAGTAAAGTATGGAAATTCTGTTTTGATGTGTCAGGTCGCCATGACCTTTTAATGTATTAAGCGTGAATGGTGGAAATATAAACACATTATGCAGTATAATGTGTATCCTTTATTGACAACGTTTCGCCACACAGTGGGCTTTTTCAAGTCACAAAAGATCTGTTTGTGACTTGAAAAAGCCCACTGTGTGGGCGAAACGTAGTCAATAAAGGATCACATTGAACATTAAAATGGTATAAAATACCGACAGGTTGTTAGGTAAGACACATATGCAACAGTTAGGTATCTTTATTATGAAACGTTTCGCCTACACAGTAGGCTTCTTCAGTCAAGTACAGAAAAGTTGATAGAAGCAGAAGATACTTGAAGACGATGTAATCAGTCCATCACCCTTAAAGTTTTGAGGTGGTCAGTCCCTCAGTCTGGAGAAGAGCATTGTTCCATTGTATGAAACAATATGGAGATGAAGTGACAGAATGGAGCTTTTTATAGCGCCAAGAGGTGAGACGTAGGCCACTAGGAGAGGTAAGAACTCAGATGTTGAAAGGTCAGGTCCCTCTCAAATCCAGCCGCTCTCACTAGTGGAAGTTGTCGAAGTTGATTGCAGGTCTGTACCAAGATAGCCTACTGTGTAGGCGAAACGTTTCATAATAAAGATACCTAACTGTTGCATATGTGTCTTACCTAACAACCTGTCGGTATTTTATACCATTTTAATGTTCAATCTGTCAGACACTGCAACACAAGGGTATCTTGGTACAGACCTGCAATCAACTTCGACAACTTCCACTAGTGAGAGCGGCTGGATTTGAGAGGGACCTGACCTTTCAACATCTGAGTTCTTACCTCTCCTAGTGGCCTACGTCTCACCTCTTGGCGCTATAAAAAGCTCCATTCTGTCACTTCATCTCCATATTGTTTCATACAATGGAACAATGCTCTTCTCCAGACTGAGGGACTGACCACCTCAAAACTTTAAGGGTGATGGACTGATTACATCGTCTTCAAGTATCTTCTGCTTCTATCAACTTTTCTGTACTTGACTGAAGAAGCCTACTGTGTAGGCGAAACGTTTCATAATAAAGATACCTAACTGTTGCATATGTGTCTTACCTAACAACCTGTCGGTATTTTATACCATTTTAATGTTCAATCTGTCAGACACTGCAACACAAGGGTATCTTGGTACAGACCTGCAATCAACTTCGACAACTTCCACTAGTGAGAGCGGCTGGATTTGAGAGGGACCTGACCTTTCAACATCTGAGTTCTTACCTCTCCTAGTGGCCTACGTCTCACCTCTTGGCGCTATAAAAAGCTCCATTCTGTCACTTCATCTCCATATTGTTTCATACAATGGAACAATGCTCTTCTCCAGACTGAGGGACTGACCACCTCAAAACTTTAAGGGTGATGGACTGATTACATCGTCTTCAAGTATCTTCTGCTTCTATCAACTTTTCTGTACTTGACTGAAGAAGCCTACTGTGTAGGCGAAACGTTTCATAATAAAGATACCTAACTGTTGCATATGTGTCTTACCTAACAACCTGTCGGTATTTTATACCCTTTTAATGTTCAATCTGTCAGACACTG
This sequence comes from Cherax quadricarinatus, assembly GCF_026875155.1. Taxonomy (NCBI): domain Eukaryota; kingdom Metazoa; phylum Arthropoda; class Malacostraca; order Decapoda; family Parastacidae; genus Cherax; species Cherax quadricarinatus. The sequence continues at coordinate 33,251,794 of NC_069439.1, forward strand.
CAACACAAGGGTATCTTGGTACAGACCTGCAATCAACTTCGACAACTTCCACTAGTGAGAGCGGCTGGATTTGAGAGGGACCTGACCTCTCAACATCTGAGTTCTTACCTCTCCTAGTGGCCTACGTCTCACCTCTTGGCGCTTTATAAGCTCCATCCTGTCACTTCATCTCCATATTGTTTCATACAATGGAACAATGCTCTTCTCCAGACTGAGGGACTGACCACCTCAAAACTTTAAGGGTGATGGACTGATTACATCGTCTTCAAGTATCTTCTGCTTCTATCAACTTTTCTGTACTTGACTGAAGAAGCCTACTGTGTAGGCGAAACGTTTCATAATAAAGATACCTAACTGTTGCATATGTGTCTTACCTAACAACCTGTCGGTATTTTATACCATTTTAATGTTCAATCTGTCAGACACTGCAACACAAGGGTATCTTGGTACAGACCTGCAATCAACTTCGACAACTTCCACTAGTGAGAGCGGCTGGATTTGAGAGGGACCTGACCTTTCAACATCTGAGTTCTTACCTCTCCTAGTGGCCTACGTCTCACCTCTTGGCGCTATAAAAAGCTCCATTCTGTCACTTCATCTCCATATTGTTTCATACAATGGAACAATGCTCTTCTCCAGACTGAGGGACTGACCACCTCAAAACTTTAAGGGTGATGGACTGATTACATCGTCTTCAAGTATCTTCTGCTTCTATCAACTTTTCTGTACTTGACTGAAGAAGCCTACTGTGTACGCGAAACGTTTCATAATAAAGATACCTAACTGTTGCATATGTGTCTTACCTAACAAGGATCACATTATACTGCATATGTGTTTATATTTCCATTGTGTCGGTATTTTATACCATTTATTTCCTTCTGAATGGTGTTAAGGTTGTAGGTGTAAGACCTTGCAGAGCTTCAGGGTTTATGTAGATTGTAAGTTAATAACCTTTATTGGGCATGTTTCATGTGCAATAATCGTATCGCAATTAAAGGTTTTTAAATTGTTTTGTTGTTTGTGTTTTGTGTTGGAGTTTAGCGAGTGTACTGACTTTATTTTAGCATTATATAATGTGCTCCTCCTGGTGATGAGGGATGGAAGGTTAATGACTTCCATACATTTGTAATGACTCATTAAAGTTTTGTAATGGGGAGAGTATGGTTTTAGTCTCTTTATATTAATGTGCTCATCCTGTGGAAGAGGGTCATTAATATTTACCAAGCATAAGTGGAGGCTTAAGATTTCATTTTTTTTCTATGATTAAAGAGGGATTGTAGTGAGGCGTATGTATGTTTTTAGGTAATTTGTATTGTATAGGGGGATAGTTTTGGGAAGAGCATATACTTGTTTTAATGAGATTATGATGTAGGTCATTCCTCTGATTGTCTACTGTGAAGATTGTGAACCTTTGCCATATGTCACAGTCATATTATGTTAACTATATAAATAAAAAAGGGTTTATATAGTTTATATAGTTTTTATTGTAGTAGTTTTTATATGGAAAAATTGTGAGTGTATATGGGTAACCTCTTTTATGTTTTTACAATGTGTTGTTATAATTTGTTAGTGTATGTTGTGTAGGTTTGAGGATCCTTCTGTACTTATTTTATATCTTTTTATTTAATTGAAGCTGTAAAGTTTTTTAAATAAAATATATAAAAAAAAATCTGGTGGGTGGTGTTTTAAAACCTGCCAAAGATACTTGTAACCCAGCCGGAGCCGGGCGGTAGTGACATCCAAGAGTCTGCTTATTTTGTTGGATGCACCATAGACATGTGGCTCCTCCTGCATGATAGAATGATGATAGATGGACTCACTGGTGTCAATCTCCCTAAGTCTTAAGTCAATAAAGTTCAACTGAAGTTCTTTTCGTATTATTGTTCTCAACTGCTAACTGACAACCCAAAATTGTAAAACTACTCCCTCTTTGAAAGCATACAGCTTAGCCAATTTATCAGTTCTATCATGCATCTGAAGGGCCAATGTGAGATGGAATTTCCCCAGCATGTGCACTCTGTCTCCACTGTCCACAGTCTTACCATACCTGTGTCTGGCTTTGAACACAAGCATGCCACAATTTAAAAATTAATGAGTTGAGAGCATTTATGGATGACAGAGAATCATTTACAATTAGAGTGTCAAACCTTAGACACATGGACGCATTTGAGTGCAAGAAGTATGGCAAACAGTTCTGTTTGAAGGGTAGAGGCCCATTGTTGATACGTGCTCCATTTCTTTATGAGAGTCATCACTCTGTATGACAACAGCAGCACTACCAGCTGCACCAGTGGACTGGTGAACAGAAACATCAACGTAATAATTTGTGAAAGTGTGTTGGTGTGGACTAAGTTATCAATACAGCTTAAGGCATAATGTTTGGCTTCAAGACGAAGCTTTGGTTTTTGATTTAAGAAGAGTTTTGGGGGGGAAATGGAGGAATGGTGTTTGGAATGGGGTAATATCCCATGGAGCAGGAAGTGTCTCTGTTGCCTAACTTGACATAGATCATGTAGCTGGTTCATGCGGAGGTCGGTTCCAGTTTTTTCGATCAATTTGGAAGGATGTTCACCAGTGCTGAGGAAAGTTTGGAGGGCTTCTGTGCAGGGATTTGGATGGGCTAACCTAAGTATATTGACCCCAATAAGGATATTTCTTTCAGTAACACGATCTCTAATGCTTGGAATATTAAGTTCTTTCCGCATATTTAAAATTTTGGCAGTGCGAGGGCATCCTAGGATGATCCTCATTGCTTCGTTTTGCAGTTTTTCCAGCCCTTGAAGCTTCCAGTCAGACACGAGTGCAAGTAGTGGCGCCGCATAATCAACCAATGATCTAATATAAGCAAGATACATCATTTTCACAATTTTAACATTAGCACCATACCTGGGATGAAAACCTGCCACAACTCTAAGTGCTCTCAGCCTTTCTTTGTATTGGCGACAAAGTCTCGTTACAACAGGTCCAAGTAGTGGAACCTCAAAGCCTAGATACCTGTATCTGCTTACATATTCTAGAAGAGACCCATCATGCAACTGGATCTGACGAACTGTGCCTCTCTGTCGAGGAGGACGCCTGTTGAGTATCTTTGTTTTATCCCCTGAGATTATTAACCCCAGGTCCTGACACGAGGCTAGTACTTGATTAAGAATGTTTTGGGTGTTGGAGAATCCGGTGGTGTGAATCATTATATCATCAGCAAAACTAACCATATAATGATGGGGCTGGCTAGGCATAGCCAGAATATTGAAAAGGGTGGGACTAAGCACACCTCCCTGTGGGGTTCCTAATTCAAAGTCTTTAGTTACACTTCTATGTCCCTGGAACAACACAGACGACTTTCTGTTGGACAGGTAACCTTTAATCCAGCGGAGAAGCCGTTCTCCAACATCGATTCTGGCAAGTTCAGTAATGATTACATGTCGGTTAGCTACATCAAAAGCGGATTTAAGGTCAAGGAAGGTAGTGTATGAGCTGTCAGTGTGCAGAGTGAGAAAGGTGGTAATGCAATGATGCACACTCCTTCCATGCATGAAGCCATCCAACCGAGGAGACAAGAATTGCTTAATTCTGTGTAAAAGACGATTAAGAATCATCCTTTCGAATGTTTTACACAAGCAGTTAGTAAGGGATATTGGGCGAAATGAGTTTTGTTGATTGAGCTTCGGAATGGGAATAATGAGGCTGTTGGTCCATGATTTAGGGAGCTCCCCAGTTACATAGCTCATGTTATATAATTCAAGTAATGGATTACCTGGTACTCGACACAGCAATCTGAGTATGCTGTAAGTAATACCATCCTCACCAGGCGATGTGGAGTTGCCCTTAGTTAGTGCTGCATCAAATTCATAATTAGTGAAAGGAACAGTATTCCATGACCTTCAATCATCGACCTTCCAGGCAAACCATACTGCATTTTCGAAACCACTCTCCCTACCACACGTTTAAAATGATTACCCAAGACTTTAGCGAACAACTTATAATCAGCACATAACAGAGATATAGCACTGTACTCCTTGAGGGTGTGCTGCCCCTTACCCTTCTGGACCAACACTACAACTGCTGTTGCTTGCTTGTCCCCCATACACACCCTTCTCCTTCATCTGATTTAATAAACCTACCCATGAAACCCCTTATCACCTCCCAATGTTGGAGATAAAATTCAGCCGGGAGACCGTCTGTTCCCGGTGCTTTGCCCTTCCTCATTCCCCTTAAAGCCATCTCTATTTCCTCTTCCGTTATTACCCCCCCTAAAGCCTTCCTATCACTATTCCCTAAATTTACACGTCACATACTTACACACCTTCTTTAAAGCCACATTCCCCACCCTCCCACTTGTCCAATACCCTTCATACCATTTATCAGCATACACACACATTCCTTTTGTAGTTCGTATCTCCTGACCCACCCTATAACCTCCCTCCATCTCATGTACTTCTAACCTCGGAATAGCTGTAACCTGCTTTCTTTGTTTTTGACGTCGCAACACACACGCTGATGGCTTGTCTCCCAAAGCACCTCCTCTCCCCCTGCCTGCACCCTTACTGCTTGAAACCTTTCATTTTGTAATTCCCTCAGGTCTCCCCTTGACTTCGACAATTTCATCCATAGGATAGCTTCCCCCACAGACCCCTGCCCATAACAACCCCTTAACCTTCCTCTAAATAATTTGAAAGTCCATGTTTTAATCACTGATACGTTTGCTCACCCCACATAATATTTCCTAATCCTTTCCTTGGCTACGCAATCCCACCATTGCACGACATCTTCCGCTCCCTGTGCCTCCTCGCTAAGCTCCTTCCACAGGACAGAAAATCCCTCTAACTCCTCCTCATCACTCAATGCACTTGTATTTAATTTCCAGTAACTCCTGTATATTTCCGCAAGCGCCTCCTACCCAACCTCCACCGACCATGCTACTTCATCAGTTTTGAAAGATCGCTGTACAACCCCACGATAAAGATACACTCTATCTAATCTCACTGCATACCCTCTCCTAACAAACCTATGCTCTGTCTCCCACGCCCCTCCCCCTTGAACGCGTCCCGTAACCTAATATCCCTCATTATATCTCTTAGGGTCACCGAAACATAGCCTGCCCCTTTCAGTTCCACATCGGCCCTCCTAATAACGCAGTTCCAATCACCTCCTACTATTGCCACCTCCGGTAATGCACGGAAAAAAAAAACACAAGGTCTTCACACACAAACTCCTGCTTCATCTGTACGTTATTCTCTGCAGGCGCATATACGCTAATAAGGGCCACATGTTTGCCCATCCACCAACCATCTACGCGCAACACCCTTCCCCCTCCCCCCTACTTCTCTGCAAAACAAACAGGCTCGCCTCCCTAATTAATATACCCACCCCTCCTTTCAAACGGGCAGATGGCAGGGGTTACCACCTGAAACCCCGCCACCTCCAACATCCTACCCTCCTTAAAATTATGTTCCTTAAGGAACACAACATGCACTCTAAATTTATTCAGAAACATTCTAAACCATTCTCTCTTTACACTATTACACAAACCATTAACGTTTACTGTCATAACACCGGAGTCCCTATTAAAAGTTTCCACCCCTGCCTCCTCTCTTCACTCTTCTGATGGGCATCAGAACGTATGGGTCTACTTGTCACCTGCACACTTCCCTCTCTCTCCTCCCCTTCTTTCTGTGCCTCCTGTCGTGGCCACCAATACCTTCACCTTCTGCCCATATTTGCTTCCTGGCCACTGCACTGGCGTTAGGACATCATTTGAATCCGACACAGCGGCCCTCTTTCTTGTGACAATCATATCCTCCATAGCTTGGTCTGGGGATGCCTCACAATGTACCTCAACCTCCGCTGTACACTGTTGCAATTATCTCGGTGACACCACAGTCACGCTGTCACTCCCGGCGTCCGAATAGTTCTCCTGTTGCTGATACACCACAGCCGTCAACTCGTCGTCTACCACCTTTCCAGGTGCAGCCACCTCCTTAGGTGGTGACAAGGACTTCAAAACCTCAGCTAATTCCTCCTCAATTTCCAACACTTCCTCCTGAATTTTTTTGCTCATCTCGATCCTCTGGAAGTGTCTCTGGGCCAGGTAACTGGTCAAGGGCATCACCCTCTCCCAGCCTTTTGCGCCTCATCCACTATCTCGCTCCATAGACGACCACGCCCTCCTTCACGTCGTTGAGCATCACCTGCTTCCTCTGGTGTAGAAGCAGGTGCCTCCGTCTCTGGGCCAGGAGCTCGTTGCCTCTTCCCACACGCCACCGCTATGTGATCATATTCCCTACATAGTCGGCATGTACGTCTTTGCCCGGCGTACGACACCATGACCTGGGGTCCTGAATTCCTTTAGGTACACGTAAGATGGTATTGGGGTGTCGCAATGTAATTTTTAGGTTAAAAGTGCCCTCTGGCAGACCTGCGTAGACACCCGTCACCCACTTACCATGCTGGGCCAAATGAACAGTTCCGTATTCCTCAAAAACTTTTCTGATGTCTGTCTCACCAGCCTCAAAGGGGACATTACGCAGTTTGATCCATGTATAATGTCTGGATACATCGATCATCCTCACACGAACAGCTGGTGTTGCATCAAGACTTACGTCCTGAAAACGGTTGACCAACAACTCATAAACCGTTGCTGAGAGCAGTTTCACAAAAAATCTACGTGCTCCGTTCAATGCTACTCCGTACAACTCTCCATCCTGAATTCCATACGTATCTCTGATGATTTTAGGAAGTAATACCTGGGCTGAAACTGGCGTTATTGCCCACTGAGAAGTTCAACGCCGACAGTGTTAATCCTGCGTCTATAACTGAACGCCATGTTGGCTAATGGTAGTTCTCCTGGTCTGACGGCAGAGGCACGACAAGCACCACCTCACACTACTGCAGTCAGGGAACTGAAGAGTGTTTGCGCAGGAGGTCCACACGGCCTGAGAGCGATGCAGACAATCAACCAGATATAGACCAAACGAAATGTAAACTTTGCCAGATGGACTATTGTCACACCTTGCGTCATTATGTACTGGAGTGTGATAAAATTAACGAATTTAGAAACAACTCACTCAGAAATGTTCAAGAAATGGCAAAGTATTTTATCCACAGTTGTATATTACAGGCCATTCTGGAGAAATACCCTGACTTTGCTAGCTCTAAATAATGCATTACCATGTGTGTGTGTGTGTGTGTGTGTGTGTGTGTGTGTGTGTGTGTGTGGGTGTGCATGCTTGTGGGTATGCATATATCAGTACGCTCATGTGCATGTGTCTGTGCGTTCTCCCTCGTGTGTCTATGTGTGTGCACGTGTGCTCTTGTGGGTGTATGTGGCATGCAAAGAGTACATAACCTTTATTCGGCGCATGTACACACCCTCATTTACAGGCTATCTCCCCCAACCAGCAAACCAGGTAACTAAGAATTGACGATGGGGCCCCGTCGTTCAACTAGTAACAAAGTTCCAGCCAATAATAAGATGGTTTTGGCAATCGCAGAATTTATGTGGGTACCACTCTCCTGTCTGCCCTTGTCATTCCCATTCTAGAGCTGGTTGAAGCACGGTCTGCTATCTTGTGGCTTCTATTCTGCCTTGCTTACCGTGGAGTGCACTAATACCTATCACTGTACATAGTGTATATAGTGTACATATTGCTGTTCTAAATTGGTGAAGGATAATGTAAGTCAAAACTTTTCTGCTGTGTTTATTTTGTTCCCTTTACACCCAGGATTACAGGCCATTTGGACTCCTGGGTTGTAATAGTGTATGACCCACTTAATATTTGTATTTATAACTCATTACAATTGTGACCAGGTGTGGACGTGTCAGTGGCTCATTACTTTGTAATTTGTTCATGACTGTAACCATGTATAGGAGTGAGGCTGATTCATTTCCTCTGTAACTTGCCATGATTGTGACCAGATCTACCTGGACTTCATTACCTTCATAACTACTTCAGCTATCATAACTTTGGGGTCCAGTCACTGGAACCATTATGTACCTTTGTAATCTTTTGACTACCGCCCACAGGATGGGTATGGGGTGCATAATAAAGATATTAAACTAAAAACTGAAAGTGTATGTTTGTTTGTTCACTTGTGCTGCTACTAGGGCAGTTCATTTAGAAGTGGCACAGAACTTGTCTGCAGAACAGTTTATACAGCCGTTTCGAAAATTTGCAGCTAGGAGATCCTGTCTGAGATTAATGATTTCGGATAATGCCACAAATTTTGTAGCAGGTGCTCAACATTTGATAGTTAAATAATAGTAATGATGTTCAATCTCTGTTAACCCTAGGAGGGTGTACCTGGAAATTTATTACTCCTAGAGCCCCTTGGCAAGGGAGGCTGTACGAAAGACTTATAGGCACAGTGAAGCAGTGTCTCCATAAAGTACTACACCGGAAGAGAATTAATTTGGAAGATTTCCGTGCAGTGTTAGTGGAGGCGGAGAATCGCATAAATAATAGGCCTCTCTCGTACATAAGTGATACACCTGATGCAGATGTATTAACACCTTCTCACCTAATATGTGGAAGGAAATTGGAAGCTGCCCCTGTCTATAGATATAATCCAGAAGAAAGTGATGAAGATTACAATGATGTGGCAGTGTTGAGTGATAAATTTAAAATGTTAAATAAAGTAATTGATCATTGGTCTAATGTGTGGCATAAGGAATATCTTCTTACACTACGTGAACACTTTTATGGTGCGACGGAGGCAGTAAATCGACAGAACATTCAACCAGGTGACATTGTGTTGATTGATACTGAACAACATCGAACATTGTGGCCTCTGGGCAAAGTATTGACATCGTACCCAGATGCACAAGGTGTTGTCAGGAATGTCAGTGTTGTCATGGCCAGGAAAGTTAATGCACAATTAATAAATTGATTCCCTTGGAATTAAATGGTGCTCAATCAAACATAAATGAAAGTCTAAGGGAAAGTGACACGAGTGATATTGAAGGCAATGCTGACCAAGTGATGCCGGAAGATGAAATTGTAGTAAGACCTACTAGGAGAACAGCCACTCAAGCCAGAACCGGCTGGAATCGTCTCCTAAAGGAAGGAGTAATTTGAGACATTTAGCAACGAACTCCAGCCGGCCGCAGTGTGGAAAACACTGTATATATTTTCCAGAAATACAGTAGTTATATGTATACAGATGGCCATACAGTATTTAATAAAAATTGTTATCCAAAATGGGAAGCTGCGCCTGTGCAGAGGACTCTCGCCATTGTTGTTTGAATTGGACATAACCGTTAGTGAATAATTGTAAGAATTTTTCGTGCTCTAGAGGTAAAATTGGGCTGACACCTCTCAAATAGGAGCAGAAAATGTTGGATGTGCATTCCTGCATAACTTGAGATATCAGGCGACTGGACAAGACAGCTCCAGGAACCTCAGATAAGTTCGTTTATGTTTGTAATTCTGGCCAGTGTTATTTTCATGGATAGACAGTGAGGTTTTCTGAAAATAATACACCTTAATCTCCAGTCAAATTGGTAAGTGATATTAAAATATATTCTCCTTCTGTTATGTGTATGTGTATCTATAATCATTTTTTAATTTTAATATGCAGTCCACAAATTTATATATTTACAAGAATTCCTGGTGTATGTACATTTCATTTGTCATTAATAGGTCTAGAGCAACTTGTGGATATGACAGTGGTAGGTATCAAACGGGGACATTTTTTGTGACCTAGGTGTCCCAAATTTCTACTTGTCTATGTAACTCTGATAAATAATAATTATCTTTGTTATCATTTACTGTTATGTACAAAATGAGTTACATTCAGATAAATGTAATTTTCCACACATGATACAGCATTTACAAACTTAGCATAAGGTAAACCTCGAGACAAGTAATCAGCTGGATTCTCCTCACCAGGTATATGATTAAATGTTAACATATGTTGACCCAAACTATTATACTTCTCTTGCATCTGATTAATTTCAGTGACTCTGATTTGTACGTACACAATTTTACTGTTTCCATTATGAATCCATTGTAAGGATACCTCATTATCAGACCAAATTACAGTGTCACTAAAATTTGTCTCCTGCAACTTATTTCTTATATAATTAGCTAATTTGACACCTACATAAATAGCTGTTAATCCCAACTGAGGTAAGGTATGTGATTTAATTGGAGACACTTTAACCCTAGACATAACAAGAGAAATAACACTATTACATTGAAGTTAAGCAACTGCTCCATATGCCAATTCTTGAAGCATCACAAAAAATGTGGAGTATATTTTTCCCATCTGGATTGGCCACCTGGCGTGGGAACTCCAACATTGGATTTTTTTCATAATCACCAATTAATTCATCCCACCTGTTAATGAATTCCTCAGGTAGAATTTCATCCAAAGCACATTTAAGTTTCCATGCTTCCTGTATTAATAATTTCCCTCTTATAGTAAGGGGTAACACTAAACCTAGTGGATCAAAACATTTGGAAACATCAGCAAGCAAAACTCTCTTAGTTAATTTACTGAGCATACTGTAATTATTAGGTTTTAACATTAACAAATCTCTCTCAGTATCCCAAGTTAATCCCAAAACATTACTTCATTTTGGCACTTCATCTCCAGGGTAATCTTTACTTATTTTGTCCTTTAATTTGGACGAATTATTATTCCATTCTCTCAGAGGCATATTTGCACTTTGCATTATTTTATTAGCCTCTCCATAAGTCATTAACAGTTCCTCATCAGTTGACGTCACACCCAGGAAATTGTCCACATAAAATTGTTTGCTCATTACTTTACTCAATGGACTTTCCATACGTTTAAGGTGTGCATTTATCGTCGCTTGAAGTAGGAACGGACTGGATGTAGCACCAAATAATACGCTCCTAAAGTGAAAGGTTTTCAGAGGGCTAAGTGGGTCACTAGGATTCTCAGGCCATAAGAAGCAGGTACAATCCCGGTCAGCCTCTTGTAAACCCACTCTTAGGAAAGCTTTACTTATGTCAGCAGTAAAGGCTTAATTCTTCATCCTGAAATTTAATAAGATATCTCCTAATTTTTCCATCAATGACGGACCTGTCATCAAACAGTCATTTAAACTAGGTACATTTTTGTTACTCCTGGCACTACAATTGAACACAATTCTCAGAGGAGTGGTCTAAGAATCCCTCTTCACTCCGTGATGTGGCAAATAGTGACCATAAATTTTGGCTTGCTCAGGAGGTACCTCTTCTATAAATTTATTAATTAATTGTTCAGCATTTATATCATTATAGGCAGTTAACAATTCTGGTGTCTTACTCAGTTCGCGGAGCTGTGCCTTTAACTGTCCATATGCCATTCTGTAATTAGTGGGCAATTCTGGATGGTTCAGTCTCCACGGAAGTCGTACCCAGTATTGTCTAGATTCAAATTTTACATCTCTGAGGGATCGCTCCTGAGTAAAAGAATCGTCTGGACTTTCTTCATTTACATTTATTCCAATGCTGTCTAATTCCCACAATTTATGCACTGGCTCCACACCATCCTCTATGGAAGAATTATACTGGGGTGCGATTTCATGAGTAAGACACACAGTTATGGTATTTGTAGTTTCCTCTAGTCATGAATTATTATTACGAGGAATCCTACCATACATTACATGGCCTCCTGCAGCCTTCAAAAGAGTGACACCACATTTCTTTACCATACCCTTTACAAAGGAGGCATAATAGTCACTACCTATCAAAATATTTATTGGGCCTACAGAATCATCACTTACAACAGAAGGTGCTAAATTTACATTATGTGAAAGTATTTCTGTAGCTTTACTAAGCCCTACTGTAGATATTTTCTCTGGAAGTCTATCTACAATTACTGCATTAACACGTTTTTTCTCATTGCCCAACCTGATAGTTACATAAACAGTGTCATACAATTGAGCTCTTTTATCTGAGAGAAAACCGGATAATTTTAGAGTGGTAGGATCGCCCTTTTGTACTTTCATCCCATCAAGACATTTATGTTTATTGAAAGTAGGTTGGGATCCTTGGTCTAATAATGCAGTTACATTTTTTGATTTACGCCTTTTTTCATCATTTTTTACCTGTAACACAGGTAAGGCTACTTCAGCAAAACCATCATTATTAACATTAGCAGCAATTTTTCCATTAGCTACTGTTGTGTCAGGATTGTCAACATTATCATTATCAACATTATCATATAGACCCTTACACATGACTGTGGTGTCTTCCTTTGTGACATTCATAACAGTTGTTTAATTTGGCATGACAACCCTTTACATTGTGATTACCAAGACATCTGGCACATGTGTCATGTTCTTCCAATCTTTCAACCTTATCAATCCATGAATTGTATGCATTGCAATTCTTAGAAAAATGAGTACCCTTGCAGAAGAGACAATCTCTCTTTTCTTTGACTGGTTTCTTAATAACTGGGCTACTCTTAGGAGGGTACTTATTCTTCTTACTTTGTGGAGAATCATTATTTCTGATTCCTGCTACTTGATATGCACCTATGCAACTCTTTTTAGGAAATGAAATTTGATTATTTCCATTGGGATAATTTTTCCCTTGTGAAACTTGACAGATACCTCAGAGTTATTATGTGTTGCATCTTTAAAATGAGTTAGCTTGCTGTTCTGCAACTGCACAATTAATTCTTGTAGACCTAGTCTTATTTCCTCCAGACCAAAATAACCCTTGTGATATTTGTTCGAGAGTCATTTAAGTGTTTTACAGCTTAATTTATTCTGTACAATGACAATCAATAACCAGTCTGATTCCTTCAGATTATATTTATTACTTAAAGTTTTGAGAGTGCTCTCCAGTTTAACTCTAAACTGCTGTAAACCTTTGTAAGTGTGATCTGGAGATTTTAAGTTAACAAGGATATTCACTAGATCCAACCTACTTTGTTCTATATTACCATAAGTGACCTTCAACAAATCAATTGCTTCCTTGTAAGAGTCATCTACATTGGGAAAGGCTTGTATGAGTATGTAAGCATCTCCTCTAATCTGTCCTTTGAGGTAAAATAATTTAGTTACACAGGCTAGATCAATCCTATTATGCACAGCTGCTTTAAAAATTGACCAAAACTCCTCCCAATTCTCTCCAGGATTCAATACAGGTAAACATAATTCTGGGAGTTTTGGTAAAGACATCTTATTTGTTTGTGCAGACTGATTAACTGCCTGGTTTACACATTTTAATTTATTAAAGGCCTGACTTTTACAAGGAAGAATCTTTTCCTCTAATTCATAATACTGATTAATCATGAGATCTACTTCAGTCTCATCTGCACAGTTTACTAATAAATCTCCTTCATATTTGTTGTAATATAATTTGTATGAATCATATCTATTCTCCAAAGCATCTAAATACAATTTTAAATCATCAGTATTCACAGTTTCTTGATTCATTAATTCCAAACATTTATTGTATGCTTTTGTTACATGCCCTTTTCTAGCTTGCAGTGATGCTTTTTTTTGCTCTATATTCCATATGTTTGTCTTCTACATTAATTTCCTCAATTTCAGCCATGATGCAATGTATTAAATTCAACCCAATCAATAACACTGACCACAACTCACAACACTGACACAACTTACCTTTGAATAAATCCTAGCTACTTGAGCTTAGCAATTACATGTAAGAATATTGTAATATAAATTTTTAATACTCATCAATAATGTTAGTTACACTTGAGCTTAGTAATTACACATGTAAGGAAATTATAATATAAATTTTAAATGTGCATTAATGCAAACCTTTAGCCAAACTTGGCTTGTCAAAATTAATATTATACAAATTAATATAAATCCTTGCCAGAATTTGGCATAGCAAAATTAATATTATACACATTATTATAATTAGCTACACTTGACTTATCAGTTACACATACACTGATATAAATCTTGGCCAGAATTGTCTTATCAAATTAATATTATACAAATTAAGATAAATCCTTGCCAGAATTTGGCATAGCAAAATTAGTATTATACACATTAATATAATCTTTAGTCATACTTAACTTAGCTTATCCAAATTAATATTGTAATAATTATAATCCACTACATATTAAGTAAATTTGTGAACTTAACATCCACCTCCTTCTGTCATTTCACATATAATTATTAAGTAATTAACTAATTAATGACTTCACTAATTACCTCCGGTTCAAGAAGAACCAACAGGCAAATTAAATGTGGAAATTTACATTTATCTGAATGTATCATTATGTACATAGCAGTAAATGAACAAAGATAATTATTATTTATCAGTTAGACAACTAGGAATTTGGGACACCTAGGTCGCAAAAATGTCCCCCTTCGATACCTACCACTGTCATATCCACAAGTTGCTCTAGACCCATTAATTACAAATGAAATATGTATCACCAGGAATGCTGGTAAATATATAAATTTGTGGACTGTATATTAAAAATAATAAATTATTATATATATACACATATACATAACATAAGGAGAATATCTTAAATCAATCACCAATTTGACTGGAGATCAAGGTGTATCATACTCAGAAAACCTCACTGTCTATTTATGAAAATAACACTGTCCAGAGTTATAACATAAGACTTATCTGAGGTTCCTGGAGATGTCTTGTCCAGTCGCCTGATATCTCAAGTTATGCAGGAATGCACATCCAACAATTTCGCCTCCTATTTGAGAGGTGTCAGCTCAATTTTACCTCTAGAGCACGAAAAACTTTTCCCATTATTACCTAACGTTTGTGTTGATTCAAGAAACCAAATGGCGAGTCTCTTATGCACAGGCGCAGGCTTCTTCCCGTTTTTCATAACATAATTTTTATTAAATACAGCATGGCCATCTATTTACATATAACTACTGTATTTCTGGAAAATATATTCAGTATTTTCCACAACTACCACTACTACTACTACTACCACCTCCTGCCTATATATACCTATCCTGCTCTCCTTTTCGTTAGTGTGACTTTGTAAATGATCCAAGTAGGACCGAAACGTCGTCATAAGCTCCTCTCTTCTACGTGCGGGTTATTTGTGTATATAGTGTAACATTGTTCACTACCACTTGGTGTAATATGCAGTGTAGATGGTGAATCGGTAAGAGTGAGGTGTTCTTCAGTGTTTTATCCTGATGCAGGAGTCACCTGGAGGTGTTCACTGGATGTCTTACTGGTGGAGGACTGAAGCTGCTACAACAGTGTCAGCAGCTGAGGCTGCTCCAGCTGGCTGTGGTGAGTGACCACCATGCTGGCTGTCTCCTGCCACAACTACACCACACTGTCACCTCCACATTACATCAACTTGAATGGCTCTGTAAGTATTACACTGTGTACTGTGTCTTACTGTGTGTGACGGTGCTAGTTGTGTACTGTGCCTTACTGTGTGTGATGGTGCTAGTTGAGTACTGTGTGATGGTGCTAGTTATGTATTGTGCATGATGGTGCTAGTTGTGTACTGTGTCTTACTGTTCGTGATGGTGCTTGTTGTTTACTGTGTCTCACTGTGTGTGATGGTGCTTGTTGTGTACTGTGTGTGACGATGCTAGTTTTGTACTGTGTCTTACTGTATGTGATGCAGCTAGTTGTGAACTGTTTCTTACTGTATTTGATGCAGCTAGTCATGAACTGTGTCTTACTCTGTGTGATGGCGCTAGTTGTGTACTGTTTCTTACTGTGTGTGACGATGCTAGTTGTGCACTGGGTACTATATCTTACTGTGTATGATGGTGCTAGTTGCATACTGTGTCTGAATGTGTATGATTGTATTAGTTGTGTACTGTGCCTTCCTGTGAATGAGGGTGCTAGTTGTGTACTGTGTCTTATTGTTTGTGAAGGTGCTAGTTGTGTACTGTGTCTTATTGTTTGTGAAGGTGCTAGTTGTGTACTGTGTCTTATTGTTTGTGAAGGTGCTAGTTGTGTACTGTGTCTTATTGTTTGTGAACGTGTTACTTGTGTACTGTGTATTATGTCTTACTCAGTGTGATGGTGCCAGTTGTGTACTGTGTCTTATGTGTGATGGTACTAGCTGCATACTGTGTCTTAGTGTGTGGTGGTGCTAGTTGTGTAATGTGTGATGGTGCTATTTGTGTACTGTGTCTTACTCTGTGTGATGGTACTAGTTGTGTACTGTGTCTTACTGTGTGTGACGATGCTAGTTGTGAACTATGTACTGTCTTACTCTGTGATGATGCTAGTTGTGTACTGTATATTACTGTGGGTGATGATGGTAGTTGTGAACTGTGTATTGTCTTACTGTGTGTGATGGTACTGTGTCTTACTGTGCGTGATGGTGTTATTTGTTACTGTGTCTTACTGTGTGTGATGGTGCTAATTGTGTACATTTTTATTGTGTGATGTGCTAGTTTACTTTGTGTGAATGTGCTAGTTATGTACTCTGTCTTACTGTGTGTGTGACAGTGCTAGTTGTGAACTGTGTCATACCATGTGTGACGGTGCAATTTGTGTACTGTCTTACTGTGTGTGATGATGCTAATTTTGTACTATGTCTTACTGTGTGTGATTGTTGAGAAATGGGTTACCAGCTAAGATATAGTTAAATATAGGGAATACTTAGCTGATAAAAGACAGCAAATCGTCTACACATCCGCCCCTGCAGACGAGGTCTTGAACTGTTGTCATGATCATCTCTCAACGGGCTGTAATAGATCATATTATGTATGATTAAATTACCCCTAGGGGGTGTTATGTCAGCATATTTCATTCACTGATGGCTGACTTACATACTTGTGTGGACTCAAAAGTCCACACCTCACTGCCGACTATAGGCTGATTACAAACTCCTTGTGACACAAGAACTGCGCAGTGCCCCGTACTACAAGAAATTCGTAACCTACCTTGCTCTTGCAGCATGAGCTATGGTGTTCTTCACACCTTCGACAGGTATCGGTGACTTGATAGAAGCTGAAGTGTCCTTGGATGGCCACGTCTTCCATAGTCTAGGAATACGCACACTGGTACACTATGTTCCACAAGATTTGTCTTTATTGTTCACAATCTTATCACTGAAGAAGCTGATCACACTTCTCTTAAGTGTTTATTGTGTTTTGTGAGACACTTTGTTCACACTAACACACGGATCAGTGTTCTTTGTTGGTTATCCTAGCATCAGTTGACTCTCAGTAGAGTCAAAAGTAATCTGAAGGCGCCACAGCCTCGTACACCGTCACTGCCCCTAACACATAAAGGAAAAGCTTACTTAGTACTTTTTCTTCCTTGCCACTTCCTCCATGAAGTAGAATGTTTGATTCTTGCTGTCTTAAGCATAGACTACAATGTACACTATCTTTACCATGGTAATAAAGTGGGAGCAGGATCTTCCTTAATTGTCCTGCTAAGGTAAGAGATGGACTGTCTTTTATTAAAATACACTTTGCAACACTGGAGTCTTGCACGGAGCGGTGGTCGATTGACGTCGCATACTGGTACTGCATCTGGGATCAATTACTCGCTGTAGCAGTAAACAAGATGCTTACCCCTTCTGAGAGGGCTGGGCCCCTCAGGGCTGAAAGGGGCTGAAGGGGGCTGATACCCCCTCCTGGAGAAAGTTTCTCCACAGTGATGGTGCTAGTTGTGTACTGTGTCATACTGTGTGTGATGCTATTAATTGTATACTTTGTCTGTGTGTGATGGTGCTAGTTGTGTACTGTACTCACCTATTTGTACTCACCTATTTGTGGTTGCAGGGGTCGAGTCACAGCTCCTGGCCCCGCCTCTTCGCTGATTGCTACTAGGTCCTCTCTCTCCCTGCCCCATGAGCTCTATCATACCTCGCCTTAAAACTATGTATGGTTCCTGCCTCCACCACATCACTTTCTAGGCTATTCCACGGCTTGACTACTCTATGACTGAAGAAATACTTCCTAACATCTCTTTGATTCATCTGAGTCTTCAACTTCCAATTGTGACCTCTTGTGTCTGTGTCCCATCTCTGGAACATCCCGTCTTTGTCCACCTCGTCTATTCCGCGCAGTATTTTATATGTCGTTATCATGTCTCCCCTGACCCTCCTGGCCTCCAGTGTCATCAGGCCGATTTCCCTCAACCTTTCTTCATAGGACAATCCCCGTAGCTCTGGGACTAGTCTTGTTGCAAACCTTTGCACTTTCTCTAATTTCTTGACGTGCTTGACTAGGTGTGGATTCCAAACTGGTGCTGCATACTCCAGTATGGGCCTGACTTATGGGTCTTACTGAGTGTGATGGTGCTAGTTGTGTACTTTGTCTTACTGAGTGTGAGGGTGCTAGTTGTGCACTGTGTCTTACTGAGTGTGAGGGTGCTAGTTGTGTACTTTGTCCTACTGAGTGCGATGGTGCTAGTTGTGTATTGTTCTCACCTATATGTACTCAACTATATGTGGCTGCAGGGGTCTATTCATAGCTCCTGGCCCTGCCTCTTCACTGGTCGATACTAAGTCACTCTCTCCCTGCTCCATGAGCTTTATCATACCTCTTCTTAAAGCTATGTACGAAACTTGTTTCCACTACTTCACTCTCCTGATTATTCCACTTCCTGACAACTCTAATGCTAAAGAAGCACTTCCTAACATTTCTATGACTCATCTGGGTTCTCAGCTTCCAATTATGGAACCCCACTCGACACATGTGCCCACTCTGACACTTCATCACGTACCAACATTCGTTGTTTCGATGAAAATAAATGGTGTAAAATACCGACACTATGGAAAGAGAAGACACTGCCGAGAAGAGATACATAGTCTTCCCCACCAACTCCATTGCCAAACATGTTTCCAACATCTTTTCCAATACATCATTCCAAGTATCTACCTCCACAACCACGACCATCAAGGACATCACCAGCAGTAGACAAGACAAACTTCCATCCTCTGCAGGGGTATACATAATCCCTTGTAATGACTGCAACAAATTATACGTGGGCGAAACATCATAAGACCTCCAAATACGTATTTCAGAACACCAATACGCAAGCAGGACTGACGATACAAGGAATGCCTGTGTACAACATCGCAATTCACACAACCATTTAATTAACTACAGAAACTCAAGACTTATCGCCACAGAAGACAACACTCAATACCCATGAATCCTGGAATCATCGCTTATCTCTATAACCAACAATTTCAACCAGAACAATGGCTTCTATAACATAGCTGAACCACTTGCCAAGAAACTTCTTCATCGCTATCCCACATAAGAACATAAAACACTGCAGGTCTACTCACAACTTGTCCAATACCCCGGCCAAGCTACCCAAGACTCTATAACCCCACCCAGTGGATCATCAGATGCAGCATTCTCCACCTGACCTCAACCTGACTATAAATACTCCCGTACCTTCCACCCCAGGTAGATCTGTTTGTGACTTGAAAAAGCCCACTGTGTGGGCGAAACATTGTCAATAAAGGATCACATTAAACTGCATATGTGTTTATGTTTCCATTCGTTGTTTCCTTCCTGTCAGGTATTCCCTGATCCATTGCAGTACTTTCCCAATTATTCCTGCCTGCTTCTCTAATTTTTGCACCAGTCTCTTGTATGGTACTGCGTCTAAAGCCTTCTTACAGACCAAAAAGATGCAATCTACCTATCCCTCTCTCTCCTGTCTTACTTCTGTTACCTTATTGTGGAACTCAAGTAGATTTGTGACACTGGATAGCCCATCTCTGTAGCCATGCTGATTGTCATGTATAAGCCCAATCTTTTCAATGTGTTCCACCACTCTTCTTCTTATAATCATTTCCATGACTTTGCATACTATACAAGTCAGTGACACTGGTCTGTAGTTTAACGCTGCCTGTCTGTCTCCTTTCTTAAAAATTTGAACTACATTTGTTGTCTTCCACATCTCAGGCAATTGCCCAGTTTTAATAGATTTATTGAAGATTGCTGCTAGCGGCACACACAGTTCCTCTGCTCACTCTTTCAGTATCCATGAAGATGTGTTGTCTGGGCCCACCGCCTTCGAAATATCTAGTTCACTTAATAGTTTCTTCACCTCTTACTTGGTTATATGTATTGTGTCCAGCACCTGTTGGTGCACCCTACCTCCATGGTTTACTGGAAGCATTCCTGTCTCTATTGTGAATATTTCTCTAAATCTTGTGTTTTAGTTCACGACACACTTCCTGGTCACTTTTCTGAGCTCCTTTCCTTCTTCCTCAGCCTGATTACCTGGTCCCTGACTGTCGTTTTTCTCCTAATGTATAACATTTTGGTTCATATTTGGCTTTTAATGTTATGTCATTCTCGTATTTTCCTCTGGGCCTCTCTCTTATCCCTGCATATTCGTTTCTGGTTTTTCTGCTCAACTCCTTGTTTTCTTGAGTACTTTGCCTTCTATACCTTTTCCATGATCTAGCACACTTGGCTTTGACCTCTTAACACCTCCAGTTAAACCATGGGCTCACTCTGGCCTTACCATTTTTGTGTTACCCTTTGGTATGAATTTGTACTCTGCCTCCCTGCACTTAGTGGTGGCTATTATCATCATTTCATTTACTGTCTTTCCCTCTAGTTCTCTTTCCCATTGCACTTCATGCAAGAAACTTCTTATTCCTATGTAGTCCCCTTTTTTGAAGTTCGGCTTCTCTCTTTGTTCTCGTGCTGCTGCATTCTCCACTTGTCTTACTGTGTGTGATGGTGCTGGTTGTGTACTGTATCCTATTGTGTGTGATGGTGCTAGTTTTGTACTGTGTCTTACCGAGAGTGATGGTGCTAGTTGAGTACTGTCTTATTGTGTGTGATGGTGCTAGTTGTGTACTGTGTCGTATTGTGTGTGATGGTGCTAGTTGTGTACTGTATCTTACTGTGTGTGTGTGCTAGTTGTGTACTGTGCCTTACTGTGTGTGATGGTGCTAGTTTATGTATACTGTGCCTTACTGTGTGTGATTGGTGCTAGTTGTGTATTGTGTCTTACCGAGTGTGATGGTGCTAGTTGTGTACTGTATCTTAATGTATGTGATGGTGCTAGTTGTATACTGTGCCTTACTGTGTGTGATGGTGTTAGTTATGTACTGTGCCTTAAGGTGTGTGATGGTGCTAGTTTTGTACTGTGTCTTATCGAGTGCGATGGTGCTAGTTGTGTACTGTATCTTACTGTGTGTGATGGTGCTAGTTGTGTACTGTGTCTTATTTTGTGTGATGGAGGTAGTTGTGTGCTGTGTACACTGACAACACTGTGCACAATGACAACACTATCAACACTAACAAAACTGTCCACCCTCACAACACTGACAGCACTGCCCACTGAGAACACTGTCCGGACTGACAGCACTTTACACCATGACAACACTCTCTACATTGACAACATTTTCTGCCCTGACATCACTGTCCACGTTGACAACACCATCCATCCTCACAACTCCATCCTCCCTGACGACACTGCCCGCCATGACAACACTGTTCACAATGATAACACTGTTCTCCCTGAAAACACTGTCCACACTAAGAACACTGTCCACACTGACACTGCCCACACTGACAACACTGTTCTCAATGACAACACTGTCCACGCTAGCAACACCGTCCACTCTGACAACAATGAAAGCAATGTCCTCCCTGACAACATTGTCCACCCTGACAGTAGTGTCCACATAGACAACTCTTTAAACACTGGCAGCACTGTCCAAACTTACAACACTTTACACGATGACACTGTCCACACTGACAACACTGTCCACCATGCCAACACAGTGCACACTGATAACACTGTCCTCCCTGACAACACTGTCCATACTGACAACACTGTCCTCCCTGACAACACTGTCCATACTGACAACTCTGTCCACACTGACAACACAGTTCACACTTTGTAGATGAATGGTTCAGAGAACCGACATGTTGATAAATTAGACACATGTGCAACTCTTGGGTATCTTTATTGAGGAAACGTTTCGCCACACAGTGGCTTCATCAGTCCATACAAAGGAGAATCTTGAAGAACAGGAGGAGAATGAGGTAATCAGTCCCTCAACCTTGAGTCTCAAGGTTGTAAACACTGATAACACTGTCCACCCTGACAACAGTATCCACAGTGACAACACTGTCATCCATCACAATACTATCCTCCCTGACAACATAGTGCACATTGAAAACAATGTCCTCTCTTACAACACTCGTGCATGACAGTACTTTCCACCCTGACAACACTGTCCTCACTGACAACACTTTCCATCCTGACAACAATGTCCATCCTGACAACACTGTTCTCCCTGACAACATTGTCCACCCTGACAACTCTGTCTACCCTTAAAATATTGTCCACCCTGACAACACTGTCCTCACTGACAACACTTTCCATTCTGACAGCATTGTCCACCCTGACAACACTGTTCTCCCTAACAACATTGTCCACCCTGAGAGCTCTATCCACCCTTACAACACTGTCCACCCTGAGAGCTCTATCCACCCTTACAACACTGTCCACCCTGACAACACTATATACACTGACAACACTGTCCTCCATCACAATACTGTGCTCCCTGACAACACTTTGCACATTGACAGCACTGTCTTCCATGGAAACATTGTCTATACTCACAACAGAGTAAACCCTGACAACACTGTCCACTCTGACAACACTGCACACAAAGACAACGCTGTCCACCCTGACAACACAGTTCACCCTGACAACACTGTACACAAAGACAACACTGTCCACCCTGACAACACTGTACACACTGACAACACTGTCCACACTGACAACATTATACACATTGACAACACTGTACACACTGGAAATACTGCTCATATTGAGAACACTGTCCTCCCTGACAACACTGTCGTCCTTGACAACACTGCCCAAACTGACTATACTGTCTTCCCTTGCAGCGCTGTAAACACTGACAACACTGTCCACCCTGATAACAGTATCAACAGTGACAACACTGTCCTCCATCACAATACTATCCTCCTGACAACATAGTGCACATTGACAACAATGTCCTCTCTTTGCAACACTTGTACATGACAGTACTTTCCACCCTGACAACACTTTCCACCCTGACAACACTGTTCTCCCTGACACATTGTCCTCTCCTGACAACTATGTCCACCCTTGCAATACTGTCCACTATGACAACACTGTCTTCACTGACAACACTTCCCATCTGACAACACTGTCCACCCTGACAACACTGTTCTTCCTGACAACATTGTCCATCCTGACAACTTTGTCCACCCTTACAACACTGTCCATCCTGACAACACTATATACACTGACAACACTGTCCCTCCATCACAATACTGTCCTCCCGACAACACTTTTCGCATTGACAAACAATGTCTTCCATGGAAAACACTGTCCATACTCACAGCAGAGTCCACCCTGACAACACTGTCCACCCTGGCAACACTGTCCACCCTGACAACACTGTCCATCTGACAACACTGTCCCTCCTGACAACATAATCTACTCTGACAACTCTGTCTTCCCGGGCGACAATGTAAAAATGCGGACTTCACGGCCCAAACACTGACAAAACTGTCCATTTTTTTTCTAAAATTTCCACGCGGGAAAACCCTGTCTATTTTTAAAAAAATTTCGTCGGGGCCTGACAACATTTTTCCACCCTGGACTTCACTAGGGCTCACTGCAAACACTGCCCGGGAACTAAAAAACACTGACCCCCCTGCACCCACGGGCCCCTTCAAAAAAACCCATTTTCCTCCTTGACCATTTTGTTTCCCTTTGGAAACACGCCCCCCTCTGAAAACCCACTGCCCCAACCCTAAACCCCAAACGCCATTCCTGGCACCATTTGTCCATCATAACAACACTGTCCCCCCCTTTGACATACTTTGCCCCGACAACACTGCCACTCGGGAAAAACACTGCCACTTTTAAACAACACTGCCCACCCGAAAACCAAACGTCCTCAGAAACAACAGGGTGTCCTCCCGGGAACATCATTTTTGCCCCTGACAACACTCCCCACTCTTTTTCAGTAGTAAAACCATTCCCAGAAACCACGTGTGCCATTTGGACTCCGCCCAACCCCGTCTCTGCCTGAGTACTGTCTAAAATTCATGTGCTGACCGGGTAGAAATTCAAAGACCCCCTCACATAGGGGTTACTGTGGGGGGCCGGGCAGCCCAATTTTTCCCGAAGAGAGCAGAGAACTGGGTTTTAAGGGGCCTGGGGGGGCGCTCCCTTCCCCCTTGGGTCTGTAATTATATTTTACTAAAAAGCCACTTTAGTTTACTTTAAAAAACCCCCCCCCAACCCACGGGGCGAACTCCCCCCAGGGAAAATGGGACACCCGGTTTGGGAAAGCGTGGATTAAGTTTTAAGGGTAATTCAAGATTTTAGAAGACTTTTTGTGAGAAGGGCCGGGGGGTGCAAGGGGTTTAACCTCCAGCCAGCCGCCCTTTCCCTCGCTCACAACCCCGCCCAAACCCGCAAGCCTGTTGCAGCCATTTCAACCCTTTTGGCTTTGTTTTGGGGTGCTAATTGGGTTTAAAAACCTCCGGGGGTTGACCCCGGGTTTTGCAATTAACCAGTCAGTAAACCAGACCCGTGGAGGAAACCCCCAAATCAGCCTTTTCAACCCCGCCGGTCTCCTTTTCATCCAAATTGCCCCCCCCGTCTTTTTTGGGATTGTTACACGTCCCTTTCCCGTTTAGCCATTTTCGTGGGGGAAGCCAGTCAGCCAACCCCAGCTTCTAACCCAGCTGAGGAGAGAAATTTTAAACCACGCTTTTGAAGTAAGCCCAATTTCCTTTTTAAGTTTTTTGTTTTATCGCTTTTGTGCCCCCTGTTGGGTCAAAAAGTTTGGGTTTTTTTCCCTTTTCCGTGGCATAGAGTGGCTTATCAAACCACCTTCGGGTAGTGGGGTGGCGCCATAGCGAGAGTCATTTTCGCCCACACTCTACCTTTCCCCCACCCACCCCCTACCACCCCAACCACCAGGCCCTCCACCTTTATCTACCTGTGGTTGGGTTTTTACCCTTGTACCGGGTCCTAATACTGTTTTTTCCTCACATTTAAATTTGGCAAGAGAAGTAGCGGAGGGGGCCAACCATAAAACCCCCATTAAAGGGGGGTCCACCCAGGAGGCATTTCTTCCCACAACCCGTTAGTGTAGGAGGGATCAGTATCACCCGCGCAGGACAACCCACAACCCCACCCTCTCACCAGTAATCAAACCCAAACTATTTACAGACTTCAGTGAAAAATTTTAAGACTTTTTCCTTTATTTTAAAAACTTTTTTCGTGTGGGGAGACATTTATAGTAAAAATTTTTTTGTGTACTCTTTTTTCCTTTTTTGTTTCCAGTGTAGACTCCCGTATTTCTTTTGACTTGTTTACAATTTTTTTTCAGTGTTTTCCTCACTTTATTTTTTTTATTTTTGTGTTTTTTTAATGCTACTCCTGTCTTATAAGTATTATTGTGTAGTGGGAAACCCAAAAAAATCCCCCTCTGTGTGAAGTGATTTTAATTTTTTTTTTTTCGGGGGTATTTCTTTTAGCGTTGTATTCTCCCGTAATTTTCATTGTATTTCACGCAGTGATATTCATCCCCGGGAAACCCAAAAAATCCATTTATTTTATGTGTGTCTTTTTTTGGGATGCCCAGGGAGTGTCTCATTCCTCTAATTTTTTTTGGGGAGCTTTTGTTCCCCTTATTTTTTGGGCCCGCAAATTTGGGCGTTTTCAGTCACAGCAAATTTTGTTGTAAGAATATACTAATAATGTTGTGTGCCCCGCCACTGTAAGTGTTAAACACCCTTTTTGTTCCTTTGTTTTATTTTATTCATTTTTTTATTTCTTTGAACAAATTCCCTTGATGTTTTGTCTAATTTAAATTAAAAAAGTTAAATTTTTTTCAATATTTTTTTTTCCTTTTTTATTTTATCATTTAACCCATTTTTTTTCACTTTATTCTGCATGATTTTTTCCCCTTTTTTTGTTGACTTTTTGAGGAATTATTTTGTTTGCACTTGTTCTCAGTGAATTTATTTTTCTTTTATTGATTTTAAAAATTTATTTTAATTTTGTCTTGCCTTAGAAAAAAAATTTTTCCCATTAAAAATTTAGAAATTTTTATTTTACTTTTTTAAATTGTTTAAAATTTTTTTAATTAATTTCTTTATAGAAGGAGAAAGGGCCCAAGCTTCATTTTGCATTTAATTCAGCTATTTAAATTTTTATTGTATTTTTGAATTAAAATTTTTTTTTGCCAAATAGAAATTGGTTGTCCTTCTCTTGGTTATCAGACATTTTTTTTTTTTACTTTCCAAATTGTTGATCTTTACAACAAAATTTTTGTTCATTTTTATTGTTCTTATTTTTTATTTTTCTGTGAAATTTGCAATTAGTCTCCTTTAGTCAATGATACTTTAGTGAATGTCGAATACTCAGGACCTCTCGGTATGTTGCCCCGTTCATCAGTCCTCACAGTTCCTTAGCGACTGACAGACCGACCCAGACACCGAGATACTATAGTTTACTCTGATTCCCTTGATGCGTTTCCTTTTTTCAATGGCCATGTACATAGTCTTGAAGCATGGTTTGCGGCCATCGTTTTGCAGTGCCTTTAGTTGAAGGTCCTCCCTTCTGAGGAAAGTCTTATCAGACTTGCTAAGGAAGCCCTTTATCGATCCCCCGCTGCTGTTCACGTTGTTGATTCCTTGATAGCGAGACTTCAGGAATTCTTACAAAGTGGTCACAATATGAGGAATGTTCGTTCTTTCCTTGTCCCAAAAAAACAGTGTCCATATGTCGTTCTTAGGGGAAATAGGAATTTTACACCCATGGTAATGAATCTTTTGAGTGCTTTGCTTTTGATTAGCCCAAACTTTTATCTCTTTATCAATGCTGTCCCAGTATCAGCTTTTCTCCCTGAAGAGGCTAAACCATTCACAGAAACCGTTTGCAAAAAATGCAGCTTTTGGAGAAATTTTAAAGAAACTTTTTCGCCTGTTTCCCGGGTTGTGCTTATGAGGTCACCCCAAAACGTGACGATGGAACCATTTACACCCTTAAATCATGTCTTTCCCTGTGCCCCCAGGGTACTTTCCATAATTTAAACTTAATGTCACACATATGCCTCAGCGGCCCACCCTCTTTTTGCGCCACAGGAAAATCGTTGGTCGTCAACCATCTCGAGATCACCAAAAACCCATTACAGATTTCGTTTACCCCTCGTAGTATTCTAGTACTTCAGAAACCATATGGGCGGACTTGTTATAACTGGGTTTTTCCGTGGCCTATTGCAATTAATATCCTGGGGTTACCCAAAAGACTGTACTGATGAGGTACCCCCTTCCCCACTTACTTATCATAGAAAATGGACATGACCATCTGAGTGCAATGCTTCATAACCTTCATACCTAGGTCTTTCCGTGGGCCCTTTCCAACCGCGAAACCCGTAGAGGAAAAAAGATATCGTGGTTTTAAAATAACCGAACCAGGCTATTTCCCAATTCTCAAACAACCCGAAACCGGTCGTTCTTCCAATTCGGGGGAATTCGAGTGCCCCAGTCAAACCGTCCCATGGTGACAGTAGGTGATAATGAGTACACCATCCCCGTTCACAATTCCTCTGAAGCCTTAAGCAGTCTCGAGAATGACAATCCTGCTGATGATGTTGCTTCACATGTCTCTGACATAGATGATTTTGGGGATGAAGTAGAACAAGTCTTTTCTAAATGACAATCCCCCTTTTTTGTTTGCACATAACTTCCAATGCAACCATAGGCCCTATAGGTCAAGCATCTGTTTATAATGCGCCCGTTCATTTGTTCATGGACTCTGGTGCGCAAGTCAATATTATTAGGTCTAGTTTGTTTAAGGATAAGCAGTTACGACATGTCCTTCTCGTAGAACCGACTCATGTGTCCTCCCTTAGTGGAGTAGTGGTTCTCACCTGCGTGTCCGAGGTCGGAATTTTTCCCTAACCTTTTCTATCCAAGGTAGAGACTTCACTGCTTCCTTCCTTGTTGTCGACCAGATTACTTTCCCTGGTGACCTTCTACTGGGATTTGCTTCCATGCGAGACTTACGCATTGTGCTCGACCCTTATCGATTGCATGCCCAAATTGAGGGACTTGATCTTTTCCATTCTGGGGTTACAGCTTGGATCAGAAATCTGTTATACTGCTGCAGAGTTGATGTACGGATTTTAAATCCTTACAAGCTAATGCATTCCCAATAGCGAACCCAAGCGGTCAGGCACTGGTAATTCGGTCACTCCCATCAGTGTTCCACTTATACCGTTTAGACTTGCAGGATAGTCCGATTTCCTCAAGTGTCCGAGGACACTCAGATTGCCTTGAGTGCACAACCTATCCCTGCAATGCCTGCTAGTTCGAGTAGTAGTTTCTCACAGGGGACGCCTTGTCGGAAAACAATTACTTGCAACTAGTAATGCCATCTCTTGTTGATGTCACATGCCGTCTGCAGAAAAGACGTCTCTGTTTTGGCTAGTGCTCTCACTAGAGTGTCTGTTTTGTTCCTAGTGTTCCAGATGGTGATAACGTCCTAGTTTACAGTGATTCTTGCAAAGTAAAAGGTCTATTTGTTGAACCATCCTTACATGTTGTAAGAGATAGTAAGATCCATTTCTTCCTGGCCAACACTTCTGGTCACAGTTTTTCGCCTCAGAGCAAATACCAATCTTGTTGAACCTTGTTCACTATCCTTACCCTGTTTAGGTAGAGGGTGAGTTGTCACCTGACCATGGTCGGGGTGCTATTTCTACCGGGGAGACCTCTCCACTTCACTGGATCAATCTGTTCCACCATTTTAGGAGAAGACTTAGCTCCCACTGACTTCCCCGATGAAGTCAAGCGTTTGTTTGACTCTGTTGAACAAACGTCGTTTAAAGCCATTGCTTTACCAGGTGAGAAGATGGGTATAACGAACTTTTTGTCCCATCGTATTCCACTTGAAACCCGGTACTAGACCTATCTACATACCTGCGTACAGAATGCCTCATTCCAAGTTGCTGTCGCAGAAGAATTGATCAATTAAAGCTTATGATGGAGTTATTTCACCTAGCAAATTCCCCCTTTGGGAAAGCACCCCTTTATACATACCCAAGAAGGATGGTACTTTTGGCGCCCAGTTTTTT
>NC_069439.1:33281348-33306781 GCF_026875155.1 Cherax quadricarinatus
CGCCTACGTTTTTTTGTGGCCAAATTTGTTTTGTACTCTGAAGATTTAATTTCCTCATGTTTACCATATCTGAGTAATTGAAATTTCCGTTGTTGAACTTCATATTGTTTTCTGCAGCCCACTAAAAGATTTGGTTGATGTCTGCCTGGAGCCTTGCAGTGTCTGCAATGGAAGACAGTCATGCAGATTCGGGGTCATCTGCAAAGGAAGACACGGTGCTGTGGCTGAAAACCTTGCCCTATGTCGATATGGGGATGAGGAACAAGATGGGACCGAGTACTGTGCCTTGTGGAACAGAGCTTTTCACCGTAGCTGCCTCGGACTTTACTCTGTTGACGACTACTCTGTGTTCCGTTAGTGAGGAAATTATAGATCCATCGACCGACTTTACCTGTTATTCCTTTAGCACGTACGTATTTTGTGCGCTATTACGCCATGGTCACACTTGTCAAAGGGGCTTTTGAAAAGTCTGTATAAAATTACATCTGCATTCTTTTTGTCTTCTAGTGAAATTTTAGGACCTTGTCGTAGTGATCCAATAGTTGAGACAGACAGGAGCAACCTGTTCTAAACCCATGTTGCCCTGGGTTGTGTAACTGATGGGTTTCTAGATGGGTGGTGATCTTGCTTCTTAGGACCCTTTCAAAGATTTTTATGATATGGGATGTTAGTGCTATTGGTCTGTATTTTCTTTGCTGTTGCTTTACTGCCCCCTTTGTGGAGTGGGCTATGTCTGTTTTTTTTTTAGTAAACTGTGGGACGACCCCCATGTCCAAGCTCCTTCTCCATAGGATGGAAAAGGCTCGTGATAGGGGCTTCTTGCAGTTCTTGATGAACAGAGTTCCATGAGTCTGGCCCTGGGGCAGTGCATGGGAAATGTCATTTATCGCCTGTTCGAAGTCATTTGGCGTCAGGATAACATCGGATAGGCTTGTTTTAATCAAATTTTGTGGCTCTCATAAAAAATTCATTTTGATCTTCGACTCTCAGTCTGGTTAGCGGCTTGCTAAAAACTGAGTCAATATTGGGACTTGAGTAGCTCACTCATTTCCTTGCTGTCATCTGTTAGGATCCATCTTGTTTAAGTAGGGGCCCCAATTTCTGGACGTTGTTCTCGATTTTTTATTTGGCATAGGGAAAAAAATACTTTTGGGTTTCTTTCGATTTCATTTATGGCTTTTAGTTCTTCCCGCGATTTTTGACTCCTAAAGGAATTCTTTTTGCTTAAGGTTCGATGCTTGCTATTTCTCTGACCAGTGTCTCCCCGCATTTCGATATTTTTGACCTCTTTTAGGCCCCTCTGTTATTCTTTTCCGTCGCCTGTAAAGGAGCGCCTGTCTTTCTATTTACATCTACTCCTCCTTTTTTAGAGGAATAAGCCTGTGCATACATCGAGTGCCACCGAGTTAATCTGTTTCTAGTAAGTAAGTAAGTAAGTAAGTAAGTAAGTTTATTCAGGTATACACAAATACAGTTACATAGAATTATCATATATAGCAGCATATGTGTAGAGGAACCTAGGATTAACCCAAAAAAGTCAACAGAGTGACTTATTTCCATTGGGGGTCCTTTTACCTTTTATTATTATAGTATAAAGGTTATAATATTTTCTTATTTTTCCCTACAATGAAGATAACATCTTATTATCCTACTAAAAAGACTATCTCGCGACCCCAAAGGCATTAAGACTATCTACAATACGAGTGTCATTACAAGGAAATAAGGTAAAATTTACACTATGTTAGCTAAAAAATAGAAAATCATTCCCCTCCCTTTCTTAGCTACAGTCATCAGACACCTTTTGGCACTCTTCTTGAACTGTTCGCGCTAGGGATGGCTTTGAATGTGCGGGTAGTCTGTCCATTCCTTTATTGCTGTACAATAAAAGGTTTTTTGAAGCCTGGCCACTGACTGTGGGTACTACAAAGTTGTCCCTCCTCCTCCCCCTATTTCTAGATTGCTTTGGTTCCCAGCCTTGACAAAATTGACAGCAAGATATTCTGGACATTGTTTTGTGAGCAATTTTATAAACATGATTTAGCTTCAGTTTTTTTACTCTGTCTTAAACATTCAGCATATCCAACTGCTGTAATTCATCCGGGCCTACATGTTCTCTTGGTCCCAGCCCCAGGATGAATCTTACGATTTTGTTCTGGGTGATTTGCAGTCTATCTTTCAGTTTTTTTTGTCAAGGCAGAGTACCAAGAAGAGAAAGCGTAATCCATATGGCTTTTGTATAAGGGCTAGACATAGAGTCCTGCGAGCCTCAGTAGGTAGACACTGTGCTTGCCCTATACAGGAACTTCAGTCGGGCATTCGCTTTCTTTACTACACTGTTCCCTATCAATTCTCCTGAAAAGCTTGGGTCAAAGGGGAAATTCCCAAATTTTTTTACTGATGAAACCAAATTTGATGGGCTCCCCATTACATTGAACATTAAAATTTTTTAAACCCTTCTCAGTTTATGTTTTCGTGCCAAAGAGAATGGCTTCAGTTTTCCCCTAGGTGTAATGATAGTTTTTTTGTCTAACTAACCATTTGCTGCAGGACTCCAGTTCCAGTGTTAAAACATTAGCAATATCTTGTGGTCTTTACCTGACACAAAACAGAGCACCGTCATCTGCATACAGTAGGAGTTTGCACTTGACACTGATAGGCATATCATTGACATAACATAAAAAATAATAAGGGACCCAGAATACTACCTTGGGGAACTCACATGTTATCGGCAGGGGTTCTGATTCTGTTTTGTTGATTTTGACTATTTGTCTCCTATTGCTAAGGTAGGACTTAAACCAGTCTACAGAACCTATACCGATAGTTTGAAGTTTATTACATAATATATTGTGGTTGACAGTATCGAAGGCCTTTTGCAGGTCTAAGGTTACCATGCCTATGGGGTTTTCCCCTTGACTTTTCAGTTCTCAGGTTAATCCATCAGATTAATAAGGAGGTGTCGGTTGAGTAGGATCTTTAAAGCCCGATTGATAGCTATGGAGAATGTTGTTTGTCATTAAGGTACTTAACTACTTGAGAATACCCCCCGCCCTCTCTAGAATTTAGATATTTAACTGAGTATACTAACAGCCAAATAGTTGCTTACATCAGCCTACTATTTTTCTTAAAAAATAGGAGTAACTCTGGCCTCCTTGAACCCCTCCGGTACTGTATTAGTGGTGATTGATAGATTTATTATGTGAGCATGGGGGATTGGACAGTTCAAAGCACCAATCTTTTAGGAACTTAGACGGGATGTTATCAGGGCCTGTGCTCTTAGTTGGGTTTAACCTGCTTAGTTCTTTTTGAATAAAGTCATGAGATACCCCTTACTAGTTGACAAACTGTTTGGGGTTACCCCTTTATTGGTATAGTATGTTTGAAACTTATCAGAGTCTGTGTTAAAGGTATTTGATGCAGCTGGTAGTTTACTTACTAGTGTTGATGCAACAGTTTGTGTAGTATGAATTAAAGCAATTTGCCACCTTAGATGTTTCGTGGCATACCTCATTATCGATAGTGAGTACTATGTTAGACCTATCTACTGGCTTATGGCTAACCCCCAACTGTTTTAGTTTGATGCCAGAGCTTTCTGGGGTTAGCTTATACTCTTCAATTTTTGAGCAGTAGTGCTTTGCCTTTGCTCCTTTTATAAGTCTCTGTACTCTGTTCCTAAACCCTTTGGAATTCATTTAGTGCTGCAATATCCTGTCTGTTTGCTTTAAATCTTTTTAGCAGCTGGTCTCTAAATTTTCATATTATCTAATATCTCAGTATTCATCCAGGGTTCAGTTCTTCGTTAATCCTAACCTCTTTAACTGGTGCATATTATCAAGGATGGTAGTGAACTTGTTTTGAATTTTTCCCGGGCATCGTTTACGTCCGTGAAACTTGTTATCTCTGTCCAGTCACAATTGTGTAGCCTATTTACCAGTGTTTCTTTACTGTAGTTTCGGGTTGACCTCTTTTTTAAATTGTCCTGTTAGGCCTATCCTATCCCTAGTATTTTCCTGGTGCAGTAAATGATGAAATGATCACTAAGACCTGTGGGTAATGACGCCTGACTGACTAATGTTCTCAGAGCGGTTAAAAAGTATGTGGTCAATTAGGGTGGCCTGAGAACTTTTGTGATCCGGGTTGGAGTATTAATAAGTTGAGTGTAACTATTTAATCCTAGAATTTGCTTATACCTTTTGCATAGCCCGTTATTTTGCTGCTGAAAAACAGATATTGGGAAATCGCCCAGTATTATTGTCTCGCAATTGTTTCAACTCCGGGCAAGACTCTGGAAAAGTCTTCTAAGAACTGGTCCTGGTAGGAGGGCGGTAAATAGTTCCTACTAAGATGGGTTTGGTCTTAGGAAGCAGCACTTCAAAAACCCTAGAATCTCCAGTTTATTGTTATTTAAATCAGTCTGGGTTGTAAGCTAAGTCATTTCTAATGTAGGCACATACTCCACCACCCTTTTTTGTTCCTATCTAAACATTTTATATTGTAACCATCTATTTTGACCTCGTCGTCAGTCACCGTATCATCCAACCAAGATTCAGAGATGGTTATAACTGCCGCCCTAATTTTTTTAGCTAGAATCCTAATCTCTGCCAATTTAGGAAGAAGTGATCTTGCATTGACATGAATAAAGTGAAGGGCCTGTTTTTATAAAACAATCATAATCATCAATTAATGGCAAAGGGCATTTGTATTAAATTTGGTAAATCAATGTCATCACTGCTAAAGGGTAACTGTGCCAAAGTGCATTTGTTACACACAAAATGAATTCTGCACCGTTGCTATAATTTTACATACATCCATCATGCACCCAACCCCCTTACACATTTTACATAAGGTGCCTTTTCTGTTTTTCATGCGTACTTTAGTACAGTGTATAAAATCTGTTTGGTAGTGTTTTTAGATAATAATGGCTGTATTGTCTCACATTGACCTATGTATGCATTACCTATGGAGTTAAGGTTTTCATCCCCAGCTACTAGACCGTCATTATTGCCGTCATTTATCTGTCTGTTTTTCCTCTGCACAATAGTTTGAGGTCCTGGATTAATTTGGATATCACCACTTAAGAGCGCTACAATAAGAGCTGTGTGCCATTGTTTTTGTTTAGGTATGCGGTGTTGCCATACCTTGTGGCGATAGTGACATTTACTTTTCTGGTAGGATGGCAACTGTTGGGGTTTTACTGTCCAGGGGCGCTGTTACTCCATTCACCTTTTCCAACCCCCATGACTGATTTCTTTCTTCATGGAATTGAAGAAGAAATAAAATATAATTATGGGAGCCTGTACCCCCCTAATGCCTGCCATTTTCACTCTTCGCTCTTTTACTCATATACAATAATATTTATTTCTCTTTTCCAGACCCTAGTACACTTAGTATCTGCTTTAGCAATCACACTGAATTACTAGTAAAATTTCCTCTTCAAAAACCTCTTCACTGCTCACTTTTCCCTTAACTTCACAAAACCCTTACAATTAACCCCTTCAAACACACTCCCCCTTTCCCCTCTCACTTCACAGTCTGCTTCCCCAATTAACTTCCTAACTCCTTTCCATCTGGTTTGATCAGAAAGGTTTAATCCATGGTTTTTATCCTTCCAAATCCCCCTCAGTTCCATTTATCGGGGGTTGTGTGGTGTTGTTGACTGCCTGACCTGTTTTGCTGACTCAGCCATTTTTAAAACACTTAGGGGAGTAACGCCACCTACCACCTGACTTTCCTTGAGTTTATAAGATATATTTGGCGTTTTCTGCTATGAAATTTTCTCATGTACACTGGTCAGCTGAATATAGGTCAGCTACTAAAACATTAACCTTGACTGTTTAACTATTCACTTCTTTCTCACGGCTGGCA
Organism: Cherax quadricarinatus; assembly: GCF_026875155.1. Classification (NCBI taxonomy): domain Eukaryota; kingdom Metazoa; phylum Arthropoda; class Malacostraca; order Decapoda; family Parastacidae; genus Cherax; species Cherax quadricarinatus. The sequence goes on from NC_069439.1 coordinate 33,287,211, forward strand.
CTGAGGATAACCGCCTATACCTTGGAGTTTTATACTGTTGATTTTGACGATGTCTCCTGTGTTTCCCTCTCGTTAGCACGGTACAGGTATATGATGGGGGTACAGATATGATGCTACTGTCAACAGATGAACGTCAGTTAAAGATGGAAAAATTTTCACTTTTGCTAGTTGTACGTCTGGCAGTGCTGCTGTTTGAATGCCGGTCACCATGTTTAAAGGCTCAAATCTTTCCCCTTGTTTTGGGACTGACGAAAAAAGTCCTACAGACCTGGCATTTCCTTGGAGATTTAGTTGATCAGGAATTTCTGCCATGTTGTCTTCCCCTTAAACACTGGTGCAGTTGATATGGAGGTCAGTTATTTCATTTAGTGGAAAACGTCTTGTGTTGGCTCACGTCTGGTAGCAGGTCTGGTACTTGAAATGCCGGGCCCTCTTCTGTCATATTTAGTCCATTTCGTTGTCGTCACCGTCAGTTTTTATGTAACTATAGTTAACTTGCATGTTGTTGCAGCAGTACTTGCAAATTTGGCCATCACTGGAGTTCGGATAGGCCCAGGGACGGCAAGATATAGGAGCAGCCTTGTTGCTGCTTGCTGCGGCTGCGGCATAAGTTGGGGTCTGTGTTGCTTAGTATATCTTCCCAGCTTATATCGGTTAGGACTTGGTTTACTTGGTCCCACTTTGTTTTTGTTATTGAAGTTGAATTTGGTGAATGCTCCCTCGTGACTAGTCTCATTATGTCGGTCTGGGGCTCCATGCATACATGTCTGAACCTCAATTATGTTGTGATCTGAGTATATTGTTTTTGATATGGTGACATTTCTTATCAGATCATCATTGTTAGTGAAGATGAGGTCTAGTGTATTCTCCAGTCCAGTAGGCTCTATTATTTGCTGGTTTAACCCTTTGACTGTCGCAACCCCCAATCCTGAGGTGTCTCCTGGTGTCGCAAAATTTTAAAAAAAAAAAAAATTATTTTTTCTTATGAAATGATAGAGAATCTTTTCCCGATTGTAATGACACCAAAAAAACGAAATTTGATGGAAAACTGACGGAATTATGCTCTCGCGAAGTTAGCAACCTCGCGCTGTTTACAAAATCGGCGATTTCGCCACTTTGAGCCCTATTTTCGGCTAATTGCATTGTTCCAGTCGCCCAAACTCATAGCTATTTCTTTAGAACTTCATTTTTTCTATCGATTGAGTACAAGAAACTGCCCATTTACTGATTTCAACTACCTAATAATGTGGTCAGAAATTTGCAATTTTGGCCAATTTCATGAAAACTAAAAAATATGACAATTTCAAAATAAGTTCAGAATGAACAATGCAGACATTCCAGGCTCTAAAATAACGTTTTCTTTGTTCATCAGTCACGTCTACCAGGCCCCTCTGATATTACTCTTGCTTCTATTTGAATTTTTATTCAAACAAAAAATATTAGACTTTACTATTATGCAGACTACTGCAATGCTGTAATAACTGTATAAATAACATCAACCCATTCATGACTGCATATTAGAAGCTAGTTGGACATTTATTGGACAATGGCATCATTTGTTTACTTTTGAACATTGGCAAAAATCAAACATTTCCCCTACTTTGAGCTCCATTTCTAGGTTCTTTTTTTATAGTAAAATCAATCAAAAACACCTCTATTTCTGTAATATGTTTTTCCATTCTATCAATGAGACCAAGAAAACGAGAATACAACCATAAATACTATACGTAAATAGACCACAAAGTCGGCATTTTAATTAAAAAAAACGGTCGGAGTTTTTTTTTTTTTCATGCACTGCGTGCTCCAAGATTTTTTTTTATATGGTGCACACTGACCACACAGACCATTATATCAAATGTGGGCCTACAGCTTTCTCCCTGCTTGTTTTGTGAAGCCGCTAGAATATTTATGAGTATATATTCGTTCAACAGGACATCGTTTTAAAACGTTATATTAGTTGCTGGACCGCGCCGTGCAAAGGGTTAAATTGAATTTTTTGAGCAGAGTATAAAAAGCTCGGTGAGTGTGAGTTTTCATCAGAGATGCCTCCTGTGTTATTCTGCAACAATTTTATTTGCTGTATTCTCATTTTAGGTGCTATTAAATTGAAATACCCCCGGAGCAAGATGTTGGGTGGAGGAGTGGAAGATTTTCCAGAGCAGTGGTCTATTTTTTAAACAGCTTTCCTGGAATTGTGGGATGTTGTTGCATCCAGGGGCTTGTAGACATACACAATGATAGGTTTAGGTTCTCGACCTTTACTGAGTACACAACTTTCACTCCATCATTTGAGGCATTAAGAGTTATGGGCGACAAGTGACTCTGACAATTGAAGACATGCGCTCAACCCCCTCCTTTTTGCCTGATCATTCTGTCACATTGTATAGGTTTTTCTAACCTGGGCTCCCTTATTTCGTTGGCTCCAGTGATCCATTAAGTGTGGTCCTCAGTGAAAAAGCCTTGCTGTGATCTGTGGCCTTTGCCTCTCGCAAGCAGTCACGATGTAAGGTATTTTGTTTAGTTTGTGTGTGGCTTTTGGGACCATGTCTATCTTGCAAAAGACGAAGTTATCGGACTGGTGAGTAATGTTGGTATGGGGGGGGAATTTTTTTCGGCTTAGTATCGGGTATCTGTTGGTTTGGAAGTTGGAGTGCCATGACTGTGGTGTCCAGAGATCCGCGAGGGAATGATGGATTTGGGTGTACGTGTTTCGTGCGCCATTTCCTGCCAGTATATTTTTTCTTCAGGCACTAGAAAAACCTTCCTCTTGAGTGGTGTGGTCAACCCACGTTTTTCCCATGCCTGGATGTTTTGTAGTATGTTTTGACCTTTAGATGGTATGCCTGGCAATTGTAAGTTATAGATACGTCTTTCCTGTACTGAAGAGGTTACACATTTCAGGGTGAAAAGCTGTACCAGGAAGGGTAGTTTGGATTTTCTGTTGCATATGGGATGGCATTTTCTAGGGTGGTGTAGTTGCACGTGCCCATCTGTTTTTCCAGGATTTCCTCATGCCTGCAGAAACTGAGTGCTGCAAGTATGTGCACAAGGCGGTGTTTAGTTTGCCGTTGTATCAGTGACAGTATTCCCTGTTGGTGCATTGTTTCCCTGTCTTACTTCTATCTCCTAGCACAACAATGGAGCTCCCACCAGTTGTTTTTGGTAATATTTGTCTCATTGGATTGCTAGTGGTAAGTCCCTCATTGTGCTATTTTGCGGATTTCTAGGTTTTTGCAATATTGGTTTGTATCTTAACTTTGACTACACTTGTTTCTCCTACTAAGGCTCTGTCCCTATGAGGTATTTATATGTATTCCTTCCTGCGTTATAATTCCGATACCTGGACACAAATCCCCAGCTCAGTGTCAGCGTTGGCCTGTTGTGCTCCGGGTTTTTCTGGGTTTTCACGGTCTCGCTCTTACTGCTGGAAACTAAATTTGTGCCATCAGTTCTATTACGATACGTCCCCCCCCCTTCTAGCGCCTGGTAACCAATCTTGGGCGGGAGAAAACTTATGTATGAGTATCAAAAAAGGAGTGAATTAGTGTGCACTAACTAGCAGAGTTTACTGCAGAGGGGAATCATTAGGCTGTGTTCCGTGTGGAAAATAATAATTATTGAACGTTTAGTGTCAGGAAGAAAAGTCTCCATGATAACATTGAGTTACATAGTGTATAGTGGTATTACTACAGTGGTCCCTAGTATATTGATGATAAAGGCTAAAGTGTCATTTGAAAACAGTGAATTTTGTAAATGAAGTGATAGCCTATAGAGGGCAGGTGCCAGAAGTCGCCAGAAACTTACCAAGGTCAGCTGTTTTTTAATAATCTTCCTGGCTTGTTAGTGTCGTACTCGCATATATAATTGTTTTACCAGTGAATAGCAGAATACAGGTTGTAGTAGCAAAATAACCAGTATTAAAATGGTACGTAGTGGAGTGGGTGACTTACATTAGTTTCTTTTTCTTGAAATACAGGACGTATACTGTGAATTTCATAAACATGTAGTTACAGCGGTAGCAATATCCACAACGAGAAGAAGCAAATATTTACTACACAAAATGCTTCTTCCTCCAAAAGTTCACCAAGTCACTTAGTGATAATATAGCAATTATTGTGGTGGCACCCCAGTGGAGAGGAAAAAAATAGAAAAGCTAGTACAGCATTGATAAACAAGGGTGGAGGGCGACCGTTCATCATTTAGGAGGGCTGCCAGAAATCACGGTTTCTTCAACACGCAATGTTATACATCTTGTATCAATCAAATACAATGTACTCGGGTAGATTAATTTCCGTAGATCCATCTGTGTTAGGTCCAATTTTTTTCAGACCGACCAGTATGTTTTAAGTTAAAGCGACCCACTGATCAGATCAGATCGGACTGTTCCGAACCCTTGACTGGTCTGACCTTGACTGGTTTAAACGGTTTTCGTTGGACAATAAAGCAGACTGTAAAACGGGATGGGGTTGTAGGCTGCCGCTTATAACACAAACATAAATATAATATCGAAACGTACACGGTAAGCTGTCCAATATATCGAAAAACAGTTTAGAAAAGAAACAGAAATACAAATTGCTAGTGGCTTCATTTAAGGAGGTTATTAATAGTTTAAAATATTCAAGAGAGTTGCTAGTAGAATTGCAGTAAATCATTGAAACACATCATTATGAAGCTGAGTGTAGTCTGTGGTCAGGTCAAACAAAACTGGCTTCCACATGGGTAAATTGGTGGGTGACTTTCTGATAAATAGTTGGTATTAAATCGAGAAGCAAAATTAGGAGGTAATGAGTTGAAAATTGAGGTGTTGGTTTGGAGTGTGAGGGTTGGGAGTGTGTGGGGTGGAGGAGAGAGAGAAGTTTTTTTTTATGTTATTTTATTTAAAACTAATACAGTGTTAACGAGTAGATTTAAAAGAACAGTATGGATCTCAATCAAATAATGACAAAACGGGGATTGCACTATAGCACGCAATATATGCAGGTCCAAACATACAACAGTATCGAACTTACGCAAGAACAAACTAAAAAAATATTTGCACAGGGTCAGAATTGACTTATATTACATCAGTTTGTCATTTAATGCAAAATCATGCATATATATAAATCTTGTATGTATAAATTGACATTGACAAAGGCTCCAATACACTGAATATAAAATATACAAAAGTTATGTCAGTTAAATCCCCATCCTTCGCTTTAATAAAAAAACAAAACTACATCATTAATCTTACTAGATACATCTACATTAATGATATCCCTAACCAATTACAACTTTTCAATATACCAACAGTACGAAAAAACACATTAACATCTAGATATGTCTGTTGTGTGTGCATACAGACTAAACTTACATCAAGAAACTTAGCATTGACACCAAGGTTGGTTTGTCAGGGTTACAGACCATAATTATAAAAACTTTAAAAGAAACGAGTCATTCATTTATATAAAGTATTACATAATCGTCTGTGACCCCTGACAAAGGCTCAAACATAGAAAGGGATATAATTATTATATATATACACACACCACACACACCCACACACACACACCCCACACACACACACACACACACACACATACCCACGCATGACTGCCACACTACACACACCAAAACACACACAACACACACACAACCACACACCCCACACACAACGTAAGCAAAAACGTTTTTACAAAATCACATTATCAAAATCACTGTATGCACAAAGCAAACCAGAACCTTATTCTATGTATATCTCTCGTGCAAAAACTCAGCACGTAACAAACATACCAAACTAAAAACACACTTCATATCGCAAAATAATTACTACTCAAGAAACGAGTCATACAAGACTGTTATATATCAAATTATACTGTGTAAAAAAATCTACTATGTATGTTATACTACATTCAGAAAAGGTGTATCTATCATAAGAGATCCTTTGAGCTCCACAATCGCGTCACCACTTGGCTGCCATAAAAGTCTCAATGGAAAAAACAGGTAACCTTTCCAAACCCACATTCACAACCTCTCTCGACCCTCCCCCCCAAAGGGGGCGAGTCGTTTTTGTGACCCCTGACTTCCTCCAACCTTATGGAAAAACCCTGCATCATTATCAATCAAGAATTTACGGAGAACCCTAACGTTAGCATTCTATACCCCTCTGGAGAAAGCCTGATCCCACTCCTCCCATACAAATCTCGGTTACGAACATCGTACGAATAGAACGTTACGTCAAGAAACAGTTCTTCTCTCCTCACTATCCCTCTCCCCTCATCACCACGCATATATATATAATCTACATGATATTATCTAAAGCTCTTATGGTCCCCTGGTCTTGTATCCCACCGTAATCTAGATTAAAGAAGCAGAACCGACAACCCACGGCCCCCACCCTCTGTACCCAACCCTATTAACCAGCATCGTAAGCCTCAACTAGCCCTTCACAAAAGTAAATAATGGACGCCAGGCTCATCCATGCACAGATACTCAATACACCCACCCTTCTACAATCTGTCTGTTTCGTAGTATTGTCGACCAGACGGCCAGGATCCATGCAGAAAAGAAAGGATCACCTCAGTGCGCCGAGGGTTTTACTATTTTTACTATATCTAAACCAAAGTACTCATCCATGGCATACATGGGTGAGTAAACCCTCAACTGGGATAACGCACATTACCTACAAGTAAACCTACACAAAACCCTTATACGAACCCTTTGTGCAGGTTCCCTTTACCATACATCACAGCCATCAAAACGATTTCGCATACCCTCCAACTCCATTCCTCGATTACCACTCACCCAGACCCGGTAGTGTATCTTCCCAACTGCCCGCAGTTCACACCCGTCACGGCGATATCATTCCATATAATATATAAACACACATTTAGCCTCCGTCTCCAAATCCATTACCACCAACCAACCTGACTTACAGGTAAATTACAACTTCCCTCCATAACCTAATGCACAGATGTGTGAACCCCACAAAAATTTGTACACCCGTCTTAGAATTCCCGCAATCGCTTGTCCTTGGTTATATTTGGGAGTACACAGTGCCCAAAAAACCATGCCAAATCTTACTATACAATTAATTGTATTACGACTATCACTCGCTGTATAAGAGTTAGGTGCTGGGGTCTCAGAACACTAGGACGCCCCATCGATCCTTTCCAATTAAACCCATCCGAGTTTTACCTCCACACCGGCAAACATGTCATCCTTATATATAATACCACAAATGCTTAAAGACATCGCCCATTCTTTTAACATACATTATATCTACCCCACCCCAACCCCCCACCCAAGAAACAACCCGTGCACTTGACTTCGCACTATTTACGCCTGCATAGCTGCGTGGCACTTCCAAATAAATTGCAACGTGCTCGTCGCGCTCCCTCCCATTGGCATCCTTCCGATCATGAGCACATGGTGTCGTCAAAGTATCTAATAAAACCCAGCAGGCCCTACCTCCCTCCACACTTCCCTCCACATGGCGTACATAAGCTGAGGTCAACCTTAGTTCTACTAAAAGGGGGGTCCTGGGAGACAGAAACTGCAAACCATTATTTGGGGACATGGGGGACATCCCTGTTCTAAGGCCTCTACCTATGGCAATATCCCTCCATACACCAAATTAACTCTGTATCCTCTTTTCGCCCCCTTGGATAGCGTATTTACCACTCAACCATTTCCTCCCCAAAACCCTGTCTATAAATATAACATGACAAAGCTCCCCTTTCCACTCTATCATTTGCTCCCCTGCCTAATCGAGTAGCAACAAGCCACCCCTTACCCCAGACCTTTGCTTCCACAAAACTTCTCTGTATCCCGATGTCTTCAATCATCGCCCTTCCCGGCAAACCCAAACTGAGATTTTGGACACGACCTTCCCCACACATTTGAACTATTACTAAAATTTTTGCGAACACCTTATGTCTGTGACAGCAGTGATATGGCACGGGTACTCCCGAAGGGTTGGGGCTGCCCTTGAACTTCGGGACCAACACTTACCAACTGCTGTTACTGCTTCGCGCCCGTGAACGTACCCTTCTCCGTTCATATGATTAAAATAACTAATTATAATGTCCCTTATTATCTGTTTTTCCCACTGTTGTAAATAAAATTTTGTGGTGGAGACCGTCAATACCGGGGCTTTTCCCTTCCTATTTTCCCTTAGCGCATTATCTATTTCTCTGCCGTTAATAGTCCACCTAAAGCCTTTCTATCAATATGTTACAAATTGTACACGTTCACATACGTACACACCTTGTCCAACACCACGTCACCCCCACCGCCCCCCATCTGTTCCAGTACTTCTCATGTGACCAAGCACTCCGAATACGCGCACACATCCCCTTCATGGTCGTATCTCCTGCCTTCGTGCTCTATAATTCCAACCATCTCCTTCTACCTCTAAACATGGCGATAGCGTCACCGCCTGCCTTTGCTTGTTGAAGCGCAAAAACATCATGCGTATGTGATGACTTGTCGCCAAAGCACCGCTCTTCCACCCTGCTGCCTGCACCTTACAGCTTGAAAACTTTCATTTTGCAACACCCTTGCAACCTCCCCATTATTTAAGCTATTTTCTGTTCCATAGGAAAATTATTCCTCACCTACTGCCCATAGCATCCTGCTTAACCCTATCCTCTAAATAGTTAGCCAGTCATATTTTAAATTATTTAATACGTTTTCCCTTCTCTCACATAAAACATTCTAATCCTTTCCTTTGCAACACTTTCTCACCATGTCAACTATGTCACTCTTATCGTGTTGTTCTTCCACAGTAAGCTCCCTAAGCATAGGGACTGAAAACCCCTCCAACCCACTCCTCATCACCTAGATACACTTATATTTAATTTCCTAAGTGACTTCTATATATGTAGCGCGTGCGTGTCCCCCACCAACCTCACCCACAATGGCCTATGATCTGACATTGTAGCCTCCACAGTACTGAAAGATTCACATTCCACTCCATGAGAAAGGTTACACTCTATCTAGTCTCGCAGTATATCCCTCCTAACATACGTATATTCATGTTCTTCCACCCGCCCCCCGAGGCATCCGTAACCTAACATCCCTTAATAACTCCCTAAGTCCACAGACATATATCCAAGCCCCTTTTGGGTTCAATTCAGCCACCCTGATTACACTATTCCAATCCAACCAACAAATTGTTACCTCTGGCAGAGCACTAAGAAAAAACACAAGATCTCACACACAAATCTTTTCTTTTACCTTGTGTTATTTTCTGCGGGAGCATACCACATCACAAAAGAGGCACACGCTTCGTTACCCATCACCACACATTCCACACGCAAAAACACCCTCCTTCCTCTCCCTCGCTTCTCTGCAAATCAAACGGGGCTCGTCTCCTGATTAAATCCCACACCACTTTTGGAGAGACAGGGAGATGGCAGGGTAACTACTCGAAATTCCTGCCACCTCCAACACACTACCCTCTTAAAATTGTGCTGCCTGCAGGAACACAAACTCCCCACTCTGATATGTTCAGGAAAATTTTGGAAAACAAAATCTTTCATCATACGCTATATAACCCATTAAACATTGACAGACGTACATTTGGGGTGTAGAGTTTTGGTGTTAATAACCTAATGCCTATTAAAGTTTCCACCCTGCTTCTCTGCATCACTCTTTCGCAACTCCAGCGCTTGAATTTAAATTTGACCACCTTCAGCAGAGCTCTCTTTCCACTCCCTTCTTTCCGGCTCCTATCATGGTCTAACACCACCTACACGTCTACCTGACACATTCACCGCATTTTCTGTTTCCCAGGCCTGTTGTGCCAGGCGTACGGTCGTCATCAGAATCTGACGTCGCAGCCCTCTTTCTTGTGACAGTCATGTTTACCACATATCTTGATCAGATCTGTTGCCTTCTAGATGGAGGACCTCCAACCTTACTGAGGATGGTTTTAATGATTCAACGGAAGACCCAAACCACCGATGCGTGTTCCCAAATTATCATGTCTCCGACTCTGGGAAGCGAGGCTCTCCGATGACACTCAAGCCCAGATGTAACCGTCCCTCTCTGGTGGGGGATCAAGGTCTTCAACAACAATCACTCCAATTCGTTTCCTCATCCTCGAGGAACACTTCTCCTGTAATTGCTGCTGCCTGATTATCAAGGAGACTATTACTGATTCAGGCAGTGGGGGAGGGACTCAACTCACCACAGTCTGTGTGCCCTATCCACTCTCTCGCTCCACAAAAACACCAGTCCCTCCATCAATGTTTGTTATTTCACCTGCACTCCTGATAGCAGGGGCTGTGACATCCACCACAGGTCCAGGCATCGACGTTTCTTCGATTGTCTCAGGACGCCGCTATGTGATCATACCTCACCAAATAGGCGGGCATGTACGTTGTGTCCTGGGTACATTACCATTACCGTGTCCTGAATCTTGTAGATACACATACGACGCGTATTGGGTGCCTCAACGTCATTTTGAGGTTGAAAGAACCCTCTGGAATAGCCAGTATGATAGGCGCACTGCCGCCCATCGTATGGATGTTGGGACTCTATTGAACCGTCCCATATGTCTCAAAGAACTTGCCTTATATCAGCCTCGTCCGCCTCAAAGGGCACGTTGCGCTAACTTGATCCATGTATAATGACGTGAAACATCTATGTCAACCTTACACTGGACAGTGGTGTGTCGGCTAAGACTTATGTCCTGAAACCTGGTGACTAACGATTTGTAAACCTTAGCTGGGGGGGGGATAGCAGTTTGACGGGGGGGGAAATATTCTAGGTTCCGTTTAATGCTACACCATACAAGTCACTATCTTGTACGCATATGTCTCCCGGATTGAGCTTTTGCATAAGGACTTGCGCAGAACTAGGCGTTAAGTTCCTTGAAGTAGCTCAATGCTACAGTATTTATCCTGCGTCCTCCCTGCCATCTTTTGACACTCACAGTGCACCTATGTGTTAACAGAAGTGTGAATGCACACTTCACACGCTTGCAGCCAGGTAACTGAAGGGAAGCTCGCCTACAAACAGCGAGGGGTGCAGGCACAACCGCAATCTACGTGGTCAGGCAGCGCAATGACAGCAGAGTGAAGGTTACTTCAATGGGGAGTGACTGTGATGAAATAGTTATTTAAACGAGAAAAATTGTCTGACTTGTGTTGTATTTTGGTATAAGAATTGTGGATTGTTGTGGTATTAACGAAAACAATGTGTTGAAATTATTTGGATGTTCCTGGGTTAAGAGTGAAAATGTTTCTCCCTATGTTGTATATGAAACGTGTAATACTGAGATGGGGAAGTCGACAATGATGCAGCCTGTGTGTGTGGGGTCATCGAGGTGACGTCACTGACCATAGGGGGGAAGTCGACAGATTCAGCCTGTATTTGTGAGGTATCACGTGACGTCACTGACGCCGACGAGTAAAACACCGGTTGGCGTGACGTTCACCACTTGTTTAGTCCTGTGTAGTAAGAGAAAAGTTACATGACTGTCATAGGAGGAGTTCATTTGAAAAGCTTACCATGAGAGGGGAAGAATCTCAAAAAACTTAATCCGAGGGAGATGGAAAGTCTTGGTATTATCGAGAAAAAATCTTGATCCAAGGGATGGAGTCTTTGATTTCGAGAAAGTGAAATGATCGTGGAAATTGGACTTGGTGATTATCGAGAAAAACTTGATCCAGGAGGTGGGGGGGGCGTGATTTGGAGAAAAAAATTTGATCCGATGGGAATTGGAGTCTTTGTATTATCGTGAAGAAAAATTGGGGTGATGCAAGGTGGGAGTTCATTTTGAATGCTTATACCCAGAGTGGTGAATCCAAAATTGATCGATGGAGGATGGGACTTGGTGTATTATCTGAGAAAAACTTTGATCCAAGGAATTGGAGTCTTTGTTTATTGAGAAAAAAAAATTGGGGAATGAAAGTGGTAGTCCATTTTGATATTGCTTTATCCCCAGAGGGGGAATCCAAATAAACTTGATCGAGGAGATTCATAAGAAAAGAAATTCGAAAAAAAGAGAAAAATTTGGCTGCAAGTGGGAGTTCATTTGCTAGTGTGTACCACAGAGGTGGGACCCAAAATTTGATCCAGTGAGATCATTAAGAGGAAAAATATTCGAAAAAAATTTGGGTGTTTGGTGGGGGGTGAAAGTGGGAGGGGCAACTCAAAAAACTTTATTCGAGAGGAAGTGCGAGAGCACTAATACAAATTAAATTCGCGCGCAAAAAAAATTCGAAAGTAATTGGGGGGCGGGGGAGCGATCCCAGACGACGCTGCAGAAGGCACAGAGAAGGAGCGGCAGCGGCACGAGGGACCGTGGCAGGGGCGGGTGGGTCTGGCCAACTAGAGGCTGCGGGCAGGTGGGGGGGAGGCACGGGGGCTGTTGGCAGGCGCAGAGGGGCGGGTGGAGGGGGAACGGGGGCGATGGTGCTGGGCGCTGGAGGGTGGGGGCAGGGGTGGGGGTTCATGGGTGGGGAGGGTGAGGTGGTCTTGAGGGCGATGGTGGTCTCGAGGGGGGTAGGTGGTATCGACGGGCGAGTGTAAGGTCATTAGATATAGGCTGTGAAAAAGGTCATTAGCATTATAGGGTGTGAAAAGGGCATTAGCCATATAGATGTGGAAGAGAGCCACTCAGAGCGAGGGACGCTCAGAGGTTATGATCCATACTGTGGAGCAGCCAACTGTATGGGGGGGAATGGAGCCACTGAGAGGAGGAGCCGCTCAGAGGTTGAGCCATAACAGAAGAAATCAGGTACTTACTATATATTTATGTATAGTGTGAGATGCTATGTCCTTTCACAGGTTTCAGCAGGAGGTATCACCTGATAAGGCCTCAACATCTAAAACAAATACTCAGTCCAGCACTTGGTGAGGTTTTCTCCGAGTGGTGCTGTTGAACTCACCAAATTTTCCAACCTGTGCCTTGGCTGTGCTCGGTAGTCCCAGAGGCCATCAGAACCCTTTTTTGTGTTTGTGTGCCTCTGTGTGCCCTCGGTGTGTTAAGAGGATGGGATTCAGGACCATTGCAGTGGGTTAACACCCTTCGGCGTGTTAGTCGCAACAAGGCTGCAGTAAGAAAGGGTGAGTCGCAGAGGCTGCTTGCGCAAGATGCTGAAACCAACTCAAGCCCGGTTTCGGCGGTTCAACAGGGCTGTTGAAGCAGCTGACACGCAGCACGAGTGTATATTATCAAAAAAACATGTCATATGGAAATGCCTTGGTCAATAGAATTGGGACTTTGCCAATGCTTTCAAACTCAGGTTCAGAAGGGATGCTGCCTCCCCAGCAGTTTTTATAGAAACTGTCCCTTCCTTTATCCTTCATAGAATCTTGTTATAGTGTGTGTGACTTCCAAACTAATGTTTGGGGACCATGAAATTGACTCGTGTATGAGGGGCGTTCCGTGCTAACAGGGGGACCCTCTCGCCCCCTTTCTATTTTGTTTGGTCATCAGGAGTCATTGGAGGCCACTCTCCAGCGGGCTCAATATCTGGTTCTGGACGTTGTCGGTACCCTAGCTGGCACAACAGATTCTCTCCTGGAGGACCTCAGTAAAATTTAAGACATGCTGAGAAAGCCTGAGTCCCTTTCTTAAAACCCCACCAAATGGAAATAGTTTCTACCAATAGTCAGTATGATCCAGAATATTATGTACCCTTTTACCGGAGCACGAGCCATTGTCACAGCCTTAATAGCACTCATCGTGCGGTCTTTGTCTCCTCTTGGGTCCTAGAATTGCCATCGATCTGGTCCTTAGTGTAAATAAGTCTCAGACATCCGGACGATGGGAAAGAAGGATGGCTGGTGAAGATTGTGATGCTGCCCTCGGTGAGGATTTTCTCGCTTTCAGAGGACCGTGTGGCTCACATTGAAGCATCTGGTGCTGCGAACTGCACACATCAGCCAAAACCAAGATGAGAAACAATTTAACGCCAAGGCGTATGCCTCGTTGATTGAAACCCTTTTTATGAAGTAGGAGAGGAGGTATCTCGCATTGGAGCCGGTGCTTAGGTTTATGCCTTTTATTAATAGTGCAATAAGAGTTTCAGTGGGCTCGTACATAGGTCGTGGAAAAAGGTACGGATCAAAAATACAGCAAATTCACAACCTGGGCGACGGGATAGTAGTTCTGAACGGTGTGGTACCATATAAACAGGCTGAAAACGGTACCACAAAGAGGATTTGTGAATGTTTGTGAGAGTGTTTTAAGTAGGTGACCCAAGGGTGGAATGATTGCCACAGGGGGCCACTGATTGTCCACCTTAGTAAAACAGGGCATTGTTAAAAGATCCTTCAAATTGTATGTTAGTCTTAGTAAGGTAGGGTTGACTGAAGATGAATGGTGTCAGCTTCTCTGGAATTTTGAGGATTTGTTTTGGGGATATCCCTCGTGTAAGCACAAGCTAAAGCCCCCTGATATAGATGTAAGGGAAGCTTGAACAATTTCGCGGACACTTGAGTGCGAATGAACCCACAAAAGAGAAAAAGTTTTGGAAGAAGGAGGTGAAAAAAATACTAATTTTTATTGACAATGAGTTATTAGTACAAGCGAGAGAGAGAGTGGGGCATCCCCCTGTCTGATGGGTTCCCAAAAACCAGATGGCAACCATGAGGATGTGCACTGATACCGTACGGTGTAATTTAATCGCTAAGGCTGATTGTTTTCTCAGTAGAGACATCCAACACATCCAGAATGGTTGATGTCATTGATGACAGTGGGGGGAGCTAAATACGTAAGTAAAGTTAGACTGTTGAAGGGTTATTACGCCAGATTCCTTTAACCCACGTGCAGTGGCATCACTGCGTTTTGTAAGCGGATGGGTTTTTTGTAGGACAAAGTTCTCCCGCTTTGGGCCTTGGTAAAGCACCCATCTGTTTTCAAACACCAGAATGCAGGAGGTTATACGTGCCTAAAGGCGCTTGGAGTTGAGTTATTATATGATGACCTGGTTAATTTTAGCGAACTTGTTGGTCAGGAGCAGGTCGAGGCAGCTCATTGAGAGCTTTTTCTGTGGGCTGCGCTGAGTGTCAGCTCACAGTTGATTTGGAAAGAGTGTTTTCGGGCAGCCCAGGTTTAACTTTTCTAGGACATTGTTATTGGCCAGGGGAAGGTTTGGCCCAGAGAATGCCAAGGTGGAGGCTATAGACATTTATCCTGTACCAAAGACCGGAAGAGGAGGTTATAGCGTTTTGATTGGGCATGGTAACATTTTATAGAAAGTTCTGTCCAAATTTGTCAAAGGTGATCTCTCCACTCACTGACCTGACTAGCCCCAAGTGTACATTTGTGTGGGATATGAAGTGTCAGAGGGCATTTGAACATGTAAAAGCTTTGCTTACAAGTGCTCCGGTGCTGGCTAGTCCTAAATTTCACATTGCCATTTTCTCTACAAGTAGATGCCAGTGATACTGGTGTTGGGGCTGTACTACTGCAAGAAGTGGAGGGACAATTGTTGCCAGTCAGCTACTTTTTGGCAAAACTTAAGAAACACCAGCAGCACTATGCCACCATAGAAAAGGAGGCTCTTGCTTTAGTGTTAGCAGTGCAACATTTTGAGGTTTATGTCTCCTCCTCAGTTCACCCTATAACTGTGTATAGTGACCATAATCCCTTACGTTTCCTTCAATAATGAGGAACCACAATCAGAGACTTACGAGGTGGGCCTTGTTTCTCCAACCTCTTAATCTGGTGATTCATTATGTGAAGGGAGCGGAGAATGTGGTTGCTGATGCCTTGTCTCGTGTTTAAAGTGCACAATGTAGTGTATAGATCACTTATCTATTCTTATTTTGCAGTGATTTGCGGTAGACGAGTAGATGGAACTCTGGGCCACCCAAAGGAGAAGGGCAGGTTGAGCTGGAGCTGGAGGTATCAGGATTCCCTAGTGTGTGTGTATTTAGGGGGGTAGTCACATCAAAGACCATGCCTAGGTAAGGTATGCTACGTTTTTTAGGTGTTGGCTGGAATGCCTCGCCTCTGTTTTATGTTGGTAATAGGGACTGTTGGACCTAACGTTTTAGTGAATGTGGGGCTGGCGGTGATGCCTCCACTGTTTGGGTCATGTCTTTTGATCCGAGGTGTTTTGGTTCTCCAGGACTCTTTTTCAATTTTTCCTTTTTGGATCACCACTGGGGTGACTCCAGGGTCCTTGGAATGACATGTAGGTGGCGGCCTGGGAGGTCCACCTTTCAGGGGTCTTCAGTGATGACTCCAGGGTTTTACACCGGCCGCAGTCCCACCAACAAGATTTATGTGCCTATCCACCCGTTGTTTTTTGGGCCTGATATTTTTCCCCTCTCCTGTGCTCTCCTGATTCTCGCAGAGGTGTGTCATGGGGAACCAGTTTTGTTTACACAAAAATTGCTGTGAGATGGGAAGTGATAATGTGATGTTGCTTTCTAAGTAGAATTTAACATGTAAAATCTGTTTTTCTTTTCTTTGAACTCATGGAAAATGTACTTACTGTTTAAAAGTTTTTTTTGGTGGCACATACAGTTTGGTCTGCCTTGCAACATACTGAACTTTGGTGTTACTTCATTAAAATGGTATTCCTCAGGGGCACTTTTGTACAAAGTTAACTTGCTCGTTTATAAGTTTACTTGATGTAATTTAGGTAAAATGCATCAATGCCAGTGTCTGGCCAGTGCTGTGTTGTGATGGTGCCTTTTCCTAACACAATTGTCTAAGAGTGTGACTGTGGGCTCGTTTGGGATAGAACTTGATCACTTTTAAAGTTCTGCGAGTTACACATGTCAGCAGTCTAGTACCTCAGTTGTTAATATTGCATATTTGTAGTACCAAAAGACCATGATTGTATGGTGGTCATTCCCCAGTTATCATTTTGCCCGTTGCCTCAGACCTTTAAAGTGGGTTTATTTTCCTTTTTTTTCCTTTTGCCCAACAGTGTCCGTAGGGACCCTGCTAGCAGAGTGAGACCTATGGTCTGGGGGGTGTTATGCAGGGTTCTGCATGACATTGTAATGTATATACAGTGGAGAAGTGTGCCATAATAATAGATGAATGTTATAATTGTAATGAATAATTTTATAATTCATAATGTGCATTTGGGGGCACTGTAAAGTACTCTAACTGTAATTATAAAGAAATCCTGCTAGGGATTTATTTTCCAAGGGTGTTTGGGTATGCGGAGTGAGCGTGGCTGGGGAGTCACGTGGGGTCAGCATGGTGTGGAGGCTGGCGTCGGAGATCCTGTGTATTTGAGCTAAGTTTGTAGTCGTGTACTCCTTTTGTTTAGCTAACCCAAGCCATAGGCTCTTCTATGGCTTACCTGTATGTTCACCCAGGCTCTGACATGGCCAGGATGCTGTGGGAGGAGTGAGGAAATAAGAAATGGGGTTTGTAGTGGAGTAGAGACGGCCTGGCGGTGACTAGGCCTAGTGTTATGGTGGCTGGACCTCTAGCCAGCTGTTTCTTGTGTACCCTCTTTTGGGCGTTTAGGATTAAGGTGTTTCTAGAGTGTGTATATAGTGTTATGTTGAATAAATAGATATATTTTCCTAACTGGGATTTTTGCCTAACCCTCTGTTAACCAACCCATTGAAGTAACACTTACTGGTTTAGCGCTTTCTGTTTTGACTGGGATAGCCCTGGGTGGCCTGTTATGCTTGAGAGGTGTGTAACTTTTACCTTTGCCCTTAGACCAGGCTCAAGCCCCCAGCCATCCCACATTTCTGCGTAACATTGACACACATGATGCCTTCTACCTACTCACCAGGTGCCCGTCAACCCCAAAACTTACCTATTTTCTGAGATGCTCCCCAGCCTTCAGCAGTCCAAAACTCAAGGAATATGACTCTCTCCTGAAGGCCATGCTAGAGAGTGTATTGAAATCTTTCCTTGACGATGGACAGTGGTTGCAAGCCTCGCTTCCGGTCAGGCTTGGAGGGCTAGGAGTACGCAGATCCTCCCAGATTGCTCTACCAGCTTTCCTATCCTCTTCCATTGCATCAAACGAGTTGATAAGACAAATTCTTCCTGACACCCTCAGTGACTCAGCAGGAATAGAAGACCCTAGCTATGTCAGTGCCACACTGAATGGGAGACTCTCGCTGCTCCAGCACCAAACCTAGTGCAGCACTGGCTCACAAACAGTCAAGCTGGGATAGCCCAATTGCTGAAAAGGTGCTTGCCAACATGCTCAGGGCTGCAACATAGATAGGGAGATTGCCCGTCTCCAGGCTGTGAGTGCACCTCACTCCGGGGACTTCCTCCAAAACAGTTCCCATATCGGCAATGGGAACGCGACTCGACCCTAAGACCCTCCGTATTGCAGTGGCTCTGCGCCTTGCTGCCAATTCACACAGAATATATGCGTATTTGCGGCGAAGTGCAAGCAGACCAATAGGGTCTACATGGTCTTAACTGTTCCCAAAACCAAGGGCTGGCATGCAAGACACAATGAGGTCAACGACATCATTAAGAGAACCCTTGCTACAGCTGGATGCCCTGCTGAGAGGGAGCCACGATCACTTGCAGCAAACAATACCCACAACCCAGCAAACCGCCCCGACGGGGATCACCATCTTCCTTGGAAAATGGCAAGCTCTTAGCATGGGACTATACCTGTGTGTCCACACTGGGTGACACCTATATCCATCACAGTGTGGGGCGACAGGGAGGAGCTGCTGACCACAGGGAGGAGTACAAGATCAGCAAGTACAGGGACATTAGCCAACAGTATCAATTTGTCCCAGTGGGATCAGAGACCTTGGGATCATGGGGAAAAATGCCCACACGTTTCCTTAAAGAATTGGGTTCCAGACTCATCGACACCACAGGGACCCAAGGGCAGCCACTTTCATGTTCCAGCGCCTCAGCGTCGCCATCCAGAGGGGAAATGCTTGCTGCATACTTGGCTCACGTCCAGCCTCGGAGGAGCTGGAGGAAATTCATCATCTTTGATACATTGTGTCATTGTATTCATGTTTATGTTTTTTTCTGCAAATGTATTTTGTTTATTAATAAATGTTCACATAGAATAAAAAATATATAGGGGTGGTAGGAGAAGAAAATATTCAAACAGCTCCGGGGGAGAAACCTTGAGTTTTCTCTGAGGTACGTTTATTGTCTTCTCTGAGGATGAGGGTCCCCATTCCAGCTATAGAGGTGGTACTTCTATATATAAAATATATATATATATATATATATATATTTTATATATATATATATATATATATATATATATATATATATGAAATTTCTCTCTCTCTCTCTCCTCTCTCTCTCTCTCTCTCTATATATATATATATATATTATATATATATATATATATATATATAATATATCGTAAGGGTTCTTAAATGGAGATATCGTAGGTTGAAAGTAGACACACTTTTAGGATGGTAATATATTGTCAGACTGAGATGAGAGATGGAGCCCGGTGCCAAGCCTGTTCACGTCTTGTAGGTCTGCCGCCGGGTGAGGACGGGGCAGGGGGATCACTGCCCATGTGTATCCCCATGACGTCACACAAAGCCAAAGGCCTACGAGGGATCTCGGGTTCTAAAGCACAGGGATGAAAATAGCTATGCTATATAATTGGGGAAACAGGATCAAATATGCGACAGCTCGGTAT
>NC_069439.1:33307281-33328625 GCF_026875155.1 Cherax quadricarinatus
CTAAAAAACCGCCCCTGACACACACCCCGCCCCCCTCGGCTCCACGTCCTTCCCTTATGACACAGTTCCAATCTCCTCCAATTATAGTGACTAAAGGTAAACCCCATAAATGATACAGCAAAAATGTCTCTTACAAAATCCTCTTTTATTCAGACCGTGCTCTCCACTGGCATGTAAACCCCTATAAAACATACTCTCGTTTCACCCCACTAACCATCCACCCTCACCACCCTCCCCCCTCTTCTCACTTTATTATATGTAAGGGACTGTTTTCCTTCACTGCCACAGCCACACCTCCTTTTAACCTCATAGACCCAATCATATATAACTTATAACCTTTCAGTAATAATGTACAGCCGAGCTTATAATTATGTTCTTGTATAAAACATACATCTACATTATACCTCCTGAGGAACCATTCCATCCAAACTCTTTTCACCTCATTCCTCAATCCATTTACATTAATTGTTACAATCTTGAATTACTTTAATAACAGCAGCTTTCTCTTCCGCCTTGGTAGATGTACAACTATACTTTCCTGTTGAAGAGGTTCTCGTTTGGCAGCCTGCCTGTTCAACCCCCCTACTCCCCGCCTTGTCCTTAGAACTATTCATCCCTTCATTGCCCTTCCCCTCTCTCCCCGTTTGGCTCACTTCCTTTTTCCAAGAATTTACCCCTGATCTCTGTCCAGGAGTGAGAACGTCGTCAATCTCCGACGTTCCAGCCGATCGCTTACACGAACTTCCGTCACCATACGCTTCTTCATCTCTCGTTCCCTCCCTATGTACTTCCGCCACAACTGTGTGCACAGTGCCATTAGTGCGCAAATTTTCCCCAATCACCAAATCATTATGTGATGCCACCGCCATGTGTGTACTCCTTGCTTCCTCCAGACCACCCTCAACTTCACTTAGAAAAGAGCTTATAAACTCCTCCAGCAATCCATCCTGTGGTCCTTCACACTCGTCATCACTCGTTCCCATCGTCGCTGTTGCAGTCTCTGTGTCAACAGGTAACGTTACACATTCGTCTATTGCTTCCTCTGCCTTATCAACTTCCTCAATCCAACGGCAAGGTGTCTTTTTGGGGAGCACCCCGGTCTTCGATGCTTCTATACCTTGCTGCTGATTTATAGTCATTGGCATCTGATCCCTTCTTCCTGCTTTCTTATGGCAATGGGCTGCCATATGGTCAAAAGACCCACACAATCTGCATGTCTTCCTCTTTCCTGAGTAATACATGTAGACCTGAGTCCTGAAGTCGGCCAGTAGCAAATACGATGGAATTGGCTGCCTTAAGGTCATTTTCAGTGTAAATGATCCCTCAGGCAACCCCTCATATGGTCCATTTTTCCACACTCCCAACTCCGCTGAGTGAATTTTCCATAGTCATGGAACACTGCTACCACATCATGCTCTGTTACCTCAAATGGTACATTCCTTACTTTTACCCACGTCGTGTAACTCGACACATCATGGAGGCATACCTCCACTGCAGTGTTCACGGCCAGTCTTCTCTCTTGATATTTGTTAACGATGCTAGAGTAGAAGCCCGCCTCCTTAAACTTTATGAACATCCTTGTAATTCTATTTATAACTACTCCATACAATTTGTCATTTGGTATGCCATATACTTCGCCGATGATCGTAGGCAGGAGCACCTGCATCGCTGAACTTGTAAGCATTCCATGAACCAATTCGACACACACCGTATTCACATGGCGACCATGTCTATCCACCATTTTGAATATTCAAAACAGGAAAAACTGTGCAGAAAGCCAGCCTAGACAGGAGTGTCTGCGCAGCAGGTCCACACGGCCCGAGAGCGATGAGGACAATGAAGTATAACGATTTTTTTTTTTATTTAGAATGACAGTACATTTACAGAGTACATACAATTATTAACATGGTACATCAATAAGGTACAAAGATAAACAGTAATTTACTTAAGGAGAGTACCGTACTCAAACACCTTCAAAAATGTTTTACGATAAATTATCTCGTATTTCCAATACCAATACCCAATTCAACCCTTATACAAAGTAACATAGCATGGTATTATCCATAATACACCTTAAACTAAACCCCCCTGTCCCCTGGCAACCCAACCCCCTTTATCTGAGTTAAAAGAAAGGAAGGCTACGAAAAGTGTACACAATTCAGTCCAAATATATCATTAACTTACAACACAAAGGACTTAACACATAAAACTCAAATTACACCAAAGGTCCTAAAACATAACCCAAAGCTACAGTATACTAGTTACACATGTCTTACAGCATTTGCACATGACAACACATTACATCACTATGTACCATTGTTTACATGAAAACAGGTCCACATCACTCAAGAAAAATTTTTGAACATACAAAGGCACCTTTCCAAAATTCATGTATATAAAGGCCATACAATGTTTCAGGTAATAATAAACTATTATATCCCAAGAATTGTAAAGTATAATTACCCCCTGGAGTATCAACCTCACAGGGAAACAAAGAATAAAACAATAAAAAATTCTGATACCGTACATAAGGCCCATAATGTAGAGCCGTACTATTACTAGCATTCAAAAACCATCCTGGCCCCTGAACACGTCAGAAAGTCACCCCCCCAACCCCTGACCCAATTTTGCAAAGAATTACAGACCAAAAGCCCCACATCAGAAAAGTCTTTGAAAGGGTTCTAAGAAGATTACTGCCCACTTAGATACCCATCAGCTGCACAACTCAGGGTACCATGGGTTTAGAACAGTTTGCTACTACCTCAGGCGACTACTGGATCATTATGACATGGTCATGGATGCATTGAAGGTCAAACGAAATGCAGGAAACAGGGAAACATGCACCAACAGGGAATACAGTCACAGAAACCCAAGGCAAACGGAAACCAAGCCTGTGCACATATTATGCACTCGGTATCTGCTGGCATGGGAAATCTGGAAAAACAGATGGGACGTGCAACTATGACCACCCTAGGAAATGCCATGCCCATATGACAACACGAAAATGCAAACTCCCTCCCTGTAAGTTTTTTCACCCTGAACTGTGTACCTCTTCAGTACAGGAAAGACTGTGCTATAACTTAAATTGCCAGGCATACCATCTAAAGGGACAAAAAGATACAAAACATCCAGGCCATGGGAAAACCTGGGTAGCCACAGCCACTCAAGAGGGAGAGGTTTTTTAGTGCCAGGAAGGAAAAAAAACTGGCAGGAAATGGCAGAAATCGTACACCAAATCCAGTCATTCCTGGAGTGGAACCACAGTCGATGGCCTCCACTCCAAACCAACAGATACAGATACTAATGCTGGAAAAAAATCCCCCCCCCCAGTACCAACAATACCACCCGTCCGATAACATTCTTCTTTGCAAATATACAGGGTCTAAAGCCAGCAACAAACAACAAAATACCTTTCATCCGTGGACTGCTTGCAGAGGCAAAGGCAATGTTCGCGGCTTTCACTGAGACCCACATAAAGGATCACTTGGACACGAAATATGGATCCCAGGTTACAACCTATACAGATGTGACAGAGTGAACAGGCAAAAGGGGGGGGGGTTGGCCTGTACATTGCAGAGTCACTTGTTTGCACAGAACTGCTAAATGCCTCAAATGATGTATGGAAGTTTTAGCAGTAAAGGTTGAGAACCAAAACCTAGTCATTGTGATAGTCTACAAGCCTCCGGATGCAACATCCCAGCAATTCCAGGAACAGCTGTTAAAAATTGACCACTGTCTGGAAAACCTTCCAGCTCCTGCACCCAACATCTTGCTCCTGGGGGATTTCAACTTAAGGCACCTAAAATGGAGGAATATAGCAAATAATATTGTTGCAGTAATAACACCAGGAGGCAGCTCTGATGAAAACTCACACTCACGCGAGCTTTTAAATCTCTGCACAAAATTCAATTTAAACCAGCAAATAATAGAGCCTACTAGACTGGAGAATACACTAGACCTCATCTTCACTAACAATGATGATCTGATAAGAAATGTCACCATATCAGAAACAATATACTCAGATCACAACAAAATTGAGGTTCAGTCATGTATGCGCGGAGCCCCAGACCGACATAATGAGATTAGTCATGAGGGAGCATTCACCAAATTCAACTTCAATAACAAAAACATAAAGTGGACCAAGTAAACCAAGTCCTAACCGATATAAGCTGGGAAGATATACTAAGCAACACAGACCCCAACTTATGCCTAGAACAGATTAACTCGGTGGCACTCGATGTATGCACAAGGCTTATTCCTCTAAGAAAAAGGAGGAGTAGATGTAAAACAGAAAGAGACAGGCGCTCCCTTTACAGGCGACGGAAAAGAATAACAGAGCGGCTAAAAGAGGTCAATATATCTGAAATGCGTAGGGAGACACTGGTCAGAGAAATAGCAAGCATCGAACTTAAGCTAAAAGAATCCTTTAGGAGTCAGGAATCGCGGGAAGAACTAAAAGCCATAAATGAAATCGAAAGAAACCCAAAGTATTTCTTCTCCTATGCCAAATCAAAATCGAGAACAACGTCCAGTATTGGGCCCCTACTTAAACAAGATGGGTCCTACACAGATGACAGCAAGGAAATGAGTTAGCTACTCAAGTCCCAATATGACTCAGTTTTTAGCAAGCCGCTAACCAGACTGAGAGTCGAAGATCAAATGAATTTTTTATGAGAGAGCCACAAAATTTGATTAACACAAGCCTATCCGATGTTATCCTGACGCCAAATGACTTCGAACAGGCGATAAATGACATGCCCATGCACTCTGCCCCAGGGCCAGACTCATGGAACTCTGTGTTCATCAAGAACTGCAAGAAGCCCCTATCACGAGCCTTTTCCATCCTATGGAGAGGGAGCATGGACACGGGGGTCGTCCCACAGTTACTAAAAACAACAGACATAGCCCCACTCCACAAAGGGGGCAGTAAAGCAACAGCAAAGAACTACAGACGAATAGCACTAACATCCCATATCATAAAAATCTTTGAAAGGGTCCTAAGAAGCAAGATCACCACGCATCTAGAAACCCATCAGTTACACAACCCAGGGCAACATGGGTTTAGAACAGGTCGCTCCTGTCTGTCTCAACTATTGGACCACTACGACAAGGTCCTAAATGCACTAGAAGACAAAAAGAATGCAGATGTAATATATACAGACTTTGCAAAAGCCTTCGACAAGTGTGACCATGGCGTAATAGCGCACAAAATGCGTGCTAAAGGAATAACAGGAAAAGTCGGTCGATGGATCTATAATTTCCTCACTAACAGAACACAGAGAGTAGTCGTCAACAGAGTAAAGTCCGAGGCAGCTATGGTGAAAAGCTCTGTTCCACAAGGCACAGTACTCGCTCCCATCTTGTTCCTCATCCTTATATCCGACATAGACAAGGATGTCAGCCACAGCACCGTGTCTTCCTTTGCAGATGACACCCGAATCTGCATGACAGTGTCTTCCATTGCAGACACTGCAAAGCTCCAGGCAGACATCAACCAAATCTTTCAGTGGGCTGCAGAAAACAATATGAAGTTCAACGATGAGAAATTTCAATTACTCAGATATGGTAAACATGAGGAAATTAAATCTTCATCAGTACAAAACAAATTCTGGCCACAAAATAGAGCGAAACACCAACGTCAAAGACCTGGGAGTGATCATGTCGGAGGATCTCACCTTCAAGGACCATAACATTGTATCAATCGCATCTGCTAGAAAAATGACAGGATGGATAATGAGAACCTTCAAAACTAGGGAGGCCAAGCCCATGATGACACTCTTCAGGTCACTTGTTGTATCTAGGCTGGAATATTGCTGCACACTAACAGCACCTTTCAAGGCAGGTGAAATTGCCGACCTAGAAAATGTACAGAGAACTTTCACGGCGCGCATAACGGAGATAAAACACCTCAATTATTGGGAGCGCTTGAGGTTCCTAAACCTGTATTCCCTGGAACGCAGGAGGGAGAGATACATGATTATATACACCTGGAAAATCCTAGAGGGACTAGTACCGAACTTGCACACGAAAATCACTCACTACGAAAGCAAAAGACTTGGCAGACGATGCACCATCCCCCCAATGAAAAGCAGGGGTGTCACTAGCACGTTAAGAGACCATACAATAAGTGTCAGGGGCCCGAGACTGTTCAACTGCCTCCCAGCACACATAAGGGGGATTACCAACAGACCCCTGGCAGTCTTCAAGCTGGCACTGGACAAGCACCTAAAGTCAGTTCCGGATCAGCCGGGCTGTGGCTCGTACGTTGGTTTGCGTGCAGCCAGCAGCAACAGCCTGGTTGATCAGGCTCTGATCCACCAGGAGGCCTGGTCTCAGACCGGGCCGCGGGGGCGTTGACCCCCGGAACTCTCTCCAGGTAAACTCCAGGTAAACCACACCACACCACACAACACACATGTGGGTCCGTGGGGTGAAGACTTGGGTAACAAGGCTCCGAGAACCTTAGCGTTGTAAAGTAAAAGGACACAAGTGCAACTAATGTGACATTTATTGTGGCAACGTTTCGCTCTCCAGGAGCTTTATCAAGCCATTACAAACAATACATGGACACAGAGGGTATATAAAGGCTCAGAGTGAGGTGAATACTAGTGAGGTACCATTTCGATGTTCACTAGTGGTAGTAGTAGTAGTAGTAGTAGTGGTAGTGACAAAAGTAATACAATATGGTAGAGCAATTAATTCGTACATGAGTAAAAGGATATAAAAGCTATTACTTGGGTAACATAAAAATAGGTTGGACAAATATTAACTGGAATGAGGCAGCTTGTTTTCAGTGTTCACTCCTGTGCTTTGTTAGTATAACAGGAGAGACTAATGTGAATGTCATGGTTTACTGTTTTCAGAGATTCTTGCTAAGAAACTTCGGAGATGGTGAAGCTGCCGTTGATTTGTTTTAATTGTATCGAAACAACGGCAGTCTCACCATCTCCGAATCTTAGCAAGATTCCTCCTGAAAACAGTAAACCCTGCCATCAATAGTTCTCTCCTGTTATACTACACAAGCTCAGAGAGAGAACACTGAAACAAGCTGCCCTCATTCCAGTTTATATTAGTCCAACCTATTTTTATGTTTCCCAAGTAACTAGCTTTTATATCCTTTTACTCATGTACGAATAATTGCTCTAACCCTATTGTATTACTTTTGTCACAACCCACTACTAACTACTACTACTACTAACTACTACACTAGTGAACCTCGAAATGGTACCTCACTAGTATTCACCTCCCTCTTGAGCCTTTATATTACCCTCTGGTGTCCATGTATTGTTTTGGTTTAATGGCTTGATAAAGCCCTGTGAGAGCGAAACGTTCCACAATAAATACACATTTAGTTGCACTTTGCCTTTTACTTGACATTATTGTCGGTATTTCTTCCCAACTTTCTTACAACCTTACGTTGCGAAAGGCGTGCAATAACAGCTAGAAGTAAATCAGTGGATGGAACGTCAGTGAACAATACTACCGATGTGATAAAAGTTATTAGTTAAAGAAAGTGAGAGGAAAGCTGAAATCATAATATTTCCCCCACAAACCGTTGGGGTCTTAGGCGCTGTTGCCACATTGGTAGCGGTAGGCCTGAAGAATGACGTCACGACAATATTGTGTGCCATTAAACATAAATGTGAAGTGTATATAAGTGAAGTTATACTAATCATCAGTGAAGAGTGAAGTGAGGAAGCGGGATGTACGAGAATATATGGTTATAGATCATCACGTGTGAAGGATCTCCAAAATAGGGAATTAAGGGCCTACAAACGACTACTACGACCCATCAGCAGGCTGGCAACTGTCACCACAAGTTATTCGCCTAGTTGTGGTTTGCATGTTGACGGGCCCTGGCTGGCCCTTGCATACTGTTGATACTGGTCACTCACTCCTGCAAAGCTATACCAGAATTTGAATAGAAATAGCATAGACAAGAGAATATAGGGTTGACGAGTGTGAGAAGGTAGGTGGGACAAGCTTTTAAGGGCAACATTGTAAGACCGTGCTAGGGTCAGGTCCCAGGAGGGTTTGTGTCAGTCACAAGAAGTTGCGGGCCAGTCATTATAAAACACCATACAAGACAACACTCCCACACACACACACACATCACACACACAATACAACTCACACACACACCACACATACACACACCACACACACACACACACACACACACATGCCAACACAGGGGCAGTGTTACTTACCGTTAGTATATTAGCAGCATGAAACTTAGGAATCTAGAAGTCCTCTCTCAATGTAACAAGGAAAAAATGATAATAAACCCAAAAAGCCACAATAAAACATAAATCGCAAAAGGGCAATAAGATGGAGAGTGTAGCATAATTGGGAAGATAAATGAGACTAAATTGTGCCTACCACGACGGATCTTTCAACCACACACACCACCTACCCGCACCTACCCACCCTCCCACACACACAAGCGCACACCACAGGGTAGACACTCACACACACACACACACACACACACACACACACACACACACACACATACACACAAACACACACCATACATACACATCGGCCAGACCACACTGGAGGACAGGAGGGTCAGGGAGTACATGATAACGACATATAAAAAACGACAAGGTAATAGACAAGAGGAACAAAGACAGTATGTTCCAGGCGGGGACAACAGAAACAAGCGGCCCCACAATTGGAAGTTGAGAAGACACAATGAGTCAGAGAGATAGAAGGAAGTATTTCTTCAGTCATAGCGATTGATAAGTCCCGAGGAAAATGCCTAGAAAATGAACGAAGAGGAGGCAGGAAACCATACACAGTTTTAAGACTAGGTTTTGCTAAAGCTCATGGAGCGGGGAGAGAGAGGGCCTAGTAGCAACGTTGAAGGAGGCGGGGCCAGGAGCATAGGACTCGACCGCCCGCAACCACAAAATATGTTGAGTACAAATAGGTGATACACATACGTAAACACACACACACACACAACACACACACACACACACCACTACGACACACACCACACCCACACACCACACAACACCCACACACACACCACAACCACCACACACACACACACACTGACCCACACCACACACACCACACACAGCCACACAACACAACACACACACACACACCCACACACGCAACCACCACACACACACACGCACACACACACACACACACACACACACTCACACACACACCACATGACACACAACACACACACACACACACACACACACACACACACACATCACACCACACACACACACCCTCCACCACTTGACACAAACACTTGACACAAACACTACCACCTCCTTCCCAACCACCTCACCTTAGCCACCTACCCCTCCTCCCAAACCACCTAACCCGCCTCCCCTAACCGCTAACCCCCGCCCAACTACCTCCCTCCCATCCAATAACCATCCTCCCCCTCCCCCATAACCAGCCATTCCGCCTCTCTCCCCCAAACATCTAAACTCCCCCCCAACTATCCTCTACAACCCCTCCAAAAACCATCCTCCCCCTCCCCCCACAACCATCCATCCCCTCTCCTAAACCCATCAATCCCCACCCTCTAACCAGGATGAGAACAAGGGCTCCAGAGCGAATCTGAGAGGAGGAATGGGAGGTATAGCTCAAAAAAATGGAAGAAACTGGGGAAGGAGACTATATTGAGCTTGAAATGAAATGGGAAAAAGAGAGGTTAGCATCAGAATTCAGAACGGTGGAAGCACAGGCCACAGCAGCAGAAATCAAGAAGAGAGAATAAAGAGGAGCTTGAGACATCTGAAACAGCACAGAGACAAAGATAGTACAGAAGTAGCCTCGGCAAAGGCTACATCGAACACAGACAACAGTCCGAAGGTAGCATGTAAACTAAACTGTATGCAAGGTCCTGTCAAACCACATTGGCCAAAACAAAGAAAGGGAGTCCACACTAAGGAAGAATGGAGGTTGGAAGACATAAAGGAACTAGTACATGTTCAATGACCTTACCAGATATCTGTGGGGGCCAGGAGCAGTAAGCAGGAGGATAAACCAAGAACATAGGGGCCAAAACTAGGGAAGGGACTGAAGGAAGGAACACACCAGGAAGGAACTAAAACACATCAGAGGATGCAAAGGTAGTCACCATGGGAGGTGAAAGGGAGAGATCCGTTATTGTCAATGGTTTAGACGAAGCAAAAGGGAAACTTTATGATGAAAGAAAGCAGGCGTGAAAAAAAGCGATTGAAGATATCATGAAAGGTGATTAGGCGAGGGGACATGACCCAGGTGGCAAAATTTTAGGAGAATTGGGTGGTTCGACAAAGAAAAGGTATCGGCCTCTCTCAAAGTAATTTATCAGCAGAATCACAACCCCGAACCATGATCCTGCAGGGAGAAAGCACGGCTGAGAGGCAAGCAGGAGTTCCAGAGAGTGTACCTCGAAACCGAGATCAGAACACAGGACGAAAGGAAGACAAATGAAAGAGAGAGTTTCAAAAACAAAGGAGAAATGGGAGGAAATAAAAAAGAGAGCAGAATAACCCAGGAGTCAATGGAAGGACAAGCGCACTCTCCTCCCAAAACACCTGCCGAAGGACTCAGCCACGACACCCCCAAGGCAAACTGAACAATCCAAACCAACCATCACATCACCGATCCCACTGTTTCCACCCCACCCGCACCTCAGTTACGATTAGAACAGAAGTGAAGGTTTGGTACACAAATGCAGATGGATTAACTAATAAACATGAGAATGCAAGAAAGAATCAATGATGAAAGTCCCCCAGACACATCATAGCAGTTACAGAAGACAAAAACTCATGAGACAATAACAATGCAATCTTCCCACCAAGATACCACAATCATGAGGAAAGATATAAGGTGGGAGAGGGGGGGGAGGTGGGGGTTGCTCTGCTCATTAAAAACTGATGGAAATTCGAGAAAATGGAAGAATGAGATGAGACGGGAGAAAGAGACCTACATGAGCGAGGGATACACTTCATGCTGGGGAACACAAAGTGGTCATTGCAGTGATGTATAATCCGCGCCCCAGAACTGCAGGAGCCAAGCGAGGAATATGTAGAGAGCAACAGATCAATGTGGACACACTTGCTGGGTGGCAGAAGAGCTCCTCCCCCCAGCAGAGCCAAGTTGCTGGTAAAGGGGGATTTTCATTCCAACCACAGTGAGATTGACTGGGAAAACCTTGAGCCACATGGGGTCCCGAAACATGGAGAGCCACGGATGTTGGACGTTGGTGCTGGAAAACTCATGCCACAACAATGTTAAGGACACTACAGAGTGAGAGGGGGGAGGATGAACCAGCAAGCTTGGCCCTAGTGTTCACGCCAGGGCTGCTCAGACTTTGCGGACATCAAATATGGAGAGTCCCGCTAGGAGCTAGCGACACGTGGTTGCTGTGCTTTTGAATACATAGTAGACTTGCAAGTGGAGAGAATAACAGGAGTAGAATGGGAAAAGCCTGACTATAAAAGAGGGACTACAAAGGGTTGAAGACTTCTGCGGAGTCCAGTGGACAGAGAACTGCAGGAAAGCCAGTAAAATGAAAATTGATGGAATATTAGCAACAAAATTGCAAGGAGGCAGTGGAAAGGTTCATATTGTCCAAGGGCAACAGTAACAACGGAAGAACAAACGATCCCAGGTTTAAACCCTACGGTGTAAGGAGGCAAAAACAAAGTGAATAGAGGAATTGAAAAATACAGAATGCAGAGAACACACGAAAAATAGGGAGATCAGTCGCAGAGCCAGGAAAAGAGTATGCACAGGAAGGAGGAGGCCAGCAACAGTATGAAAATGACATAGCATCGAGAAACAGACTGACGCCGAAACTGTTGAATAGCCACATCAGGAGGAAGACACAGTCAAAGACCAGTGATCGGATTAAGGACATAAGTGGAGAACTCACAAGAAATGATCAGGAGTATGTGAGGAGCTGAACAGGAGATTTAAGGAAGTTTTTACAGAAAGACCAGAAGGGCTGGGAAGACAACACAGAAGGGAACATCAAAGGGAATATACCAACAAGTGATGGGGATGACATACGAACAACTGAGGAGGAGGTTTTGAAGAAGCTTCTTAAGTGACTACTTGACACCTCAAGGCGATGAGACCGACAACATCTCCCCATTGGTCCTTAGAGAAGGCGCAGAAGATGCTGTGTGTGCCTCTAACCACAATCTTCACACATCCCTTGAAACTGGGCAACAACCAAGAAATGGAAAGACAAGCTAAGTAGATCCCCATATTTTTAAGAAAGGAAACAGAAACGAGGCACTAAACTACAAGACCTGTGTCTCTGACATGTATTGTGTGGCAAAGCTGGAGAAGATTATCAAGAGAGAGTGGTCAAACACCTGGAAAGGAACAAGATATAAATGAAAAAAACCACATGGGTTCATGGAAGTCAAATCTTGTATCACAAACCTCCTGATTTTAATGACTAATGTAACAAAGTAAGACAGCGAGAGAGAGGGGTGGTGATTGCGTTTTCCTAGACTGCAGGAAGCCTTTGGACACAGTTCCCCACAAATATAATGCAGAAGCGGGAGGAATCAGGCCACACGTAAAAGGAAGGGGCACTGCAATGGATAAGGGAATACCTGACAGGGAGACAGCAACGATCATGGTACGTGAAGATGTATCACAGTGGGCGCCTGTTCAGAGCGGGGTCCCCAACAGGTCAGTTCTATGGACCAGTGCAATTTTTGATAATATGTGAACGACAATGATGGAAGGAATAGACTCAGAAGTGGTCCCCCTGTTTTTGTAGATGAGACGTGAAGTTGATGAGAAGAATTAAAATGAGGACGAGGATTGAGGCAGGACTGCAAAGAGACCTGGTGAGGCTGGACATGTGGATCCATTAACCCAGCTTCTCGAATTCAATCCCCAAATGCAAAGTCATGAAGATAGGGAGGGGCAAAGAAGACCGCAGACAGAGTATCACAGGCTAGTGACAAAGACTACAGACCTCACTCAGGGAGAAAGACCTTGGGGTGACCATAACACCGAGCACATCACCGGGAGGCACACACCCAACCAAATAACCCTGCAGCATACGGGCGCCTGGCAAACCTGAGAATAGCTTTTCCGATACCTTAATAAGGAATCGTTCAAGACACTGTACACTTTGTATGTTAGGCCCATACTGGAGTATGCAGCACCAGTCTGGAACCCACACCTGGTCAAGCACGTCAAGAAGTTAGAGAAAGTACAAAGGTTTGCAACAAGGCTAGTCCCAGAGCTCAAGGGAATGTCGTACGAGGAAAGGTTTTAAGGGAAATCGGACTGACGACACTGGAGGACAGAAGGTCAGGGGAGACATGATAACGACATACAAGATACTGCGGGAATAGACAAGGTGGACAGAGATAGATGTTCCAGAGAGGGGACACAGGGACAAGGGTCACAAGTGGAAGCTGAAGACTCAGACGAGTCACAGGGACGTTAGGAAGTATTTCTTCAGACATAGAGTTGTCAGCAAGTGGAATAGCCTAGCAAGTGAAGTAGTGGAGGCAGGAACCATACATAGTTTTAAGAAGAGGTATGACAAAGCTCAGGAAGCAGAGAGAGAGAGAATCCAGTAGCGATCAGTGAAGAGGCAGGGCCAGGAGCTGAGTCTCGACCCCTGCAACCACAATTAGGTGAGTACAACTAGGTGAGTGAGTACACCCAACGGCGAGCCCATTGGTATCCCGGATGACATTCTCAATCCTTGCCCCAGCCATAAAAACCCCCCCCCCACTACAAAGCTAGTAAGATCCCAATAGTTAAACAACGATAACCTACGGGGAAGGCTCCCTCCCACCATGATCCATATATTTCCCTATTCCTGCAAACCGTCCTATAAAAAGTAGCTGCCATTACCCATTTCCTCGCAACCCAATCCCCATTCCCACGCATACCCCACGACACGTACACAAAAGGGATTCATTTAGAAGTTTCAGAGGAACTGGGTGCTAGCGACCACAAATCAATTACATTTAGAATTGAATGGAAGTATGATAGTAGGGATAACTCAGTAACAGTCCCAGATTTTCGCTTAGCAGATTACGATGGGCTTAGAGAACACTTATCATCTGTTGATTGGGGTAACGAAGAGAGCTATCAATATGACAGTTTTCTGAACACAATACATGCTGCTCAAAGAACGTTAATCCCTTATAAGGAAATTAGATCAAATAGAAATGACCCAAAATGGATAATAATAGGCTGAAATATCTACTAGGGCATAAGAAAGGAATTTATAGGCGTATCAAAAGAGGCGAGGGTCATCTTATGAATCAGTATATTGACATTAAGAGGGCATTAAAAAGGGGATAAGAAAAGCTAAAAGGGACTATGAAATTAAAGTTGCTAGGGGTTCAAAACTAACCCAAAAAGTTTTTTTCCAGTATAAGAACAAAAGTCAGAGATAAGATAGGTCCCCTTAAAAATAACTATGGTGAATCTTACTGACAAAGAGAATGAAATGTGCTCGATTTTAAATAATTATTTTCTCTCGTGTTTTTACACAGAAGACACTAATAATATTCCGTAATTAATTTTTTTATAGTGGTCAGAAGAAGATAAATTATGTAACATCATAGTCACTAGTGAAATGGTTGTGAAGCAGATAGACGACTGAAGCAAATAAGTCACCGGGTCCTGATGAGGTTTTTTCAAGGTTCTTAAAGAATGCAAAAGGGAAGTCTGTGAACCATTAACTAATATCTTTAATTTATCTCTTCAAACAGGTGTAGTGTCTGATATGTGGAAGATGGCGAATGTAATTCCTATTTTTAAAACAGGGGACAAGTCGTTACCGTCAAATTACCGCCCAATAAGCCTGACCTCAATTGTAGGCAAATTACTAGAGTAAATTTAAATAGCTGAGATTATAAGAAGCCATCTCGATAAGCATAGCTTGATTAATGATACTCAGCATGGATTCACAAGAGGCCGGTCTTGTCTAACTAATTTATTAACTTTCTTCAGTAAAGCTTTTGAGGCTGTTGACCATGATAAAGAATTTGATATTATTTACTTAGATTTTAGTAAGGCATTTGATAGAGTTCCCACCAAAGACTGTTGAAGAAAGTAGCAGCTCATGGCATTGGGGGAAGGGTGCTCTCGTGGATCGAGTCATGGCTCACAGACAGGAAGCAGAGAGTGTCCATAAATGGGGTTAAATCCGAGTGGGGATCAGTTACAAGTGGCTTTCCCAAACGGGGATCGGTTTTGGGGCCCGTTGTTGTTTATAATATATATCAATGACTTGATGAAGGAATTACTATGATATGAGCAAATTCGCTGATGACAAAGGGAAATAGGTAGGATAATTGATTCAAACGTAGATGTTAGGAACTTCAGGAGGAATTAGACAAAATTTACTCTTGGTCAGAAAAGTGGCAGATGCAGTTCAATGTAGATAAATGCAAGGTTCTTAAGCTCGGGAGTGTCCATAACCCTAGCACTTATAAGTTAAATAATGTAGAACTTAGTCCATACAGATTGCGAAAAGGACTTGGGGGTTTTGGTAAGCAGCAACCTTAAACCCAAAACAGCAATGCCTAAAACGTACGTTATAAGGCAAATAGATTACTGGGATTAAAATCAAGAAGTGTAAGCAACAGAAGTCCAGAGGTCATACTTTTTTAGCTTTATAATCTTAGTAAAAGGGCCTCACCTAGATTTTGCAGCTCAATTCTGGTCTCCATATTACGGAATGGACATAAATCGTTAGAAAACATTCAGCGTAAAGGGTGACTAAATTAATACAAAGCATTAGAAATCTTCCTTATGAAGAAAGATTGAAGATTTAAGTTACATCATTGTTAGACGAAGAATGAGGGAGACCTGATCGAAGTGGGTATAAGTGGAAATAGGTATTAATAAAGGGGATATTAACAAGTCTTGGGGTATCTCTCCAAGAGAGAACCCGCATTAAGGATTTAATTTAGATAAGTTTAGATTTGAAGGGCATAGAAAGTATTGGTTTGGAAAAGGGTAGTTATGTTGGAACAGTCTACCTATGGTTAGAGCTGGGACTTTTAGTTTCAATTTAGTTATAAGTTAATGATGGGAGGGTTGGATTTGAGAGGGGCTTTGCACATCGACATGTTTCTTGGTAGCATTGAAAATTGGGTTGGTCAAATGTTTGTTAAGGGATAATTGTAAAGACCTGCCTAGTATGGGCCAACAGGCCTGCTCCCATGTTCCCTTTTCTTAGTTCTTATGTCTTAATACGCCAATGCTCGTTGTTACTCTCCTGGCACCATCCCACATCCAAAACGAGTGCTCTCAACACCGGTATGCCCCCTCCACTAGCCCCCATAACTACCATCCAACCCCAACATTCCCCAAACATTCGCAAAAAAACCGCATGACATCCGTATCCCACCACCACACACTCCACACCCACTTCCCCTCTCTATTCGCCTCACCGCAGGCTGCTCTGATGGCAAAATACCATGCAGAAAGGAACATAACCTCCCGCACCAGGGGTTCTGAGCTCAACTTACGAAAACGACACCAAATATCTCCCCACCATACATGGGTTATTCACAAATAACCCAATAAAAGCCCAGAAGCTTACGACGACGTTCGGTCGACTTGGACCATTGACAAAGTCACACTAACAGAGG
Source organism: Cherax quadricarinatus (assembly GCF_026875155.1). Lineage (NCBI taxonomy): Eukaryota > Metazoa > Arthropoda > Malacostraca > Decapoda > Parastacidae > Cherax > Cherax quadricarinatus. The sequence goes on from NC_069439.1 coordinate 33,323,910, forward strand.
TGGAGCAGGAGGGGCTTATAAGGAGGAAGAGGTGGAGGTAGTGTAGTAGTAGTAGTAGTAGTAGACAAAAAGTATGTAATACCGACGGGATGAAATGACACATGCACAACACCCGGGCATCCCCACCGTAAGACGTTGTACTTTTTCCCTCCTCCCCACCTCCGTCACTCTCAAGACTTCATTGAACGGGTTCGCTCTCTCCCAACCTGTAAGATGCTTATCTTGACGTTGAGTCCCTCTTCACCAATGTCCCTCTTGTTTAAATGTCCTTGATTTCCTTAGAGAAAAGGGCCCATGAAGTTTCTTCATCCCCCTATCCCCACTGATGTTTTTTCTTGATCTGATCCGCCTCTGTGTGGACTCTAACCCTTTTCCTTCCAAGGGAAATATTATTCTCAAACCTTGGGTGTCGCTATGGGCTCTCCTCTCTCTCCTGTCCTTGCTAATCTTTACATGGAATACTTCGAGACTGTTCTTCTTCCTACCCTCGATGTGCAACCTTCACTCTGGCTCCGCTATGTGGATGACATCTTTGCTCTGTGGCCTCATGACTCCAGTCTCTTCCAACCTTTTCTTGAAGCTCTTAATAATCTTGCCCCTTCCATTAAGTTTAAAGCTGAATGGGAATCTAATTCCTTACTTCCTTTCCTTGATGTCCATGTCCACCGCTCAGATACAGGTTTTTCCTTTTCCGTTTACCGTAAACCTATGCACAGTGGCATGTCCCATGACCTCCCGCCCTCACCCACCCGAGGACTACACACGCCCACGCAGCCTAGCGCATTCCACGGAAGGGACACGGAGACACGCCGGTCCGAGCTCGGTTCGGGAGGCAGCCGCAGCAGCAGCAGCAGCAGGAGCAGCAGAAGCTGTTGTGACACACACCTCTGACTGGCTGACTGACTAACTGACTGACTGAAGACTGCCTGATGTTCCTTCGCCTCGCCCAGTCCTGCGCCCGAGCCCAGGCCCGCTTCCTGCACAGGCCCGACTGGCCCGACCCTCAGAGCCAATCCTTATCCCGAAGTTACGGATCTAACTTGCCGACTTCCCTTACCTACATTAATCTATCGTCCAGAGGCTGCTTACCTTGGAGACCTCTGGACGATAGATTAATGTAGGTAAGGGAAGTCGGCAAGTTAATCCGTAACTTCGGGATAAGGATTGGCTCTGAGGTCGGGCCAGTGGGGCCTGTGCAGGAAGCGGGCCTGGGCTCGGGCGCAGGACTGGCGAGGCGAAGGAACATCAGGCAGTCTTCAGTCAGTCAGTTAGTCAGCAGCCAGTCAGAGGTGTGTGTCACAACAGCTTCTGCTGCCCTGCTGCTGTGCTGCTGCTGCGGCTGCCTCCCAACCGACTCGGACCGGCGTGTCTCCGTGCCCCTTCCGTGGAATGCGCTAGGCTGCGTGGGCGTGTGTAGTCCTCGTGGTGGGTGAGGGCGGGAGGTGATGGGCGAGGCAACGGCGACCATAAAGCCGCCAGCAGCAGCCACAGTGGCATGTACATTCACTACTTTTCCAAACACCCTTCCCCTTCAAGAAAAGTGTTCTTATCTCCCTCTTTCTCCGTGCCCTCCGCATCTGTGATCCTCATTTCCCTTCCAGCAGAAATTTCCACTCTTCATAATTCGTTCTCCCGTCTTGGCTACCCTTCCCATTTCATAGACTCTGCCCTCTCACTGCAAACGCAATTTCTTCTCCCCAAACTCTCTACTCATGGGAACTCTTCATCCTCTGCCTTCCCTACATTTCCGGGCTTTCTAATCTCAACAGTTCTCTCTGCCCTTAGACAACAAGCTTTCCTTCCGCCAGACTAACACTTTTCGCACTAATCTCGTTCATACCTCTCCTCCCTCTACAGATGTTCCTGGTGTCTACTCTATTTCTTGCTCCTCCTGTCCTCTTCAATACTTTTGGAGAAACTGGTCGATCTCTTTCTGACAGACTTAGGGGGCACAAAAAATAGTGTTAGGCTTGCCGACACTAACAATGCCTTTTCTGTCACGTCAGAGATCATAGCCATCCTATTGACTGGTCTTCTGCTAAAACTGCTTCCCTACTTCCAACTCGAACAGTCGCCGTTTAGTTGAATCCTCTCTTATACAACAACTTTCCTTGTATGAACCTTAGCCCCGGCTTCGTCTCTGTAGATGCCTTCCTCTCCCACTACATTGTAAAAAAGCTCCAAACTTCAGAACACCCGTGACTTAACCTGAATCCTCATTTCTTCTTCTTCTTCTTTTTCTTCTTTTTTCTTCTTCTCTTCTTCTTCTTCTTCTTTTTCTTCTTCTTTTTCTTCTTCTTCTTCTTCTTCTCTTCTTCTTCCTTATTCTTCTTTTTCTTCTCCTCTTCCCTTTTCCTCCTCCTTTTTTCTCCTCTGGTGGTCTTTCTCTCTCCCCGTCTCGTGTTTCTGTTCCTTCTTCATTTATTTTATTTCACCACTTCCCCTTTCACGCACCTCGGTGCGCTTGCTCTCCCTCTTTTGGGTTTCTAGCTCTCTTGCAGTGCTCCCCTTCCTTTGTATTTTACTGGCTCGTCTTCCTTATTTCCCAGTTCTACCACTACCACTACTACTACCTCTTCTTCTTTTACTACAACTACTGACAAAATTAAAACACATGTGCAGCGTCTGGTTGTCTTTGTTGTGGACGTTTCGCCATCCAGTGGCTGGCTGGATGGCGAAACGTCTACGGTGGGGATGCCCGGGTGTTGGCATGTGTCATTTCATCTGCGGTATTATATACAATTCTTGTTCTACTACTACTACTACTACTACTACCTCCACCTCTTCCTGCCTATATATAGCCGTCCTGCTCCACCTCTGTTTGTGGTGACTTTGTCAATGGTCCAAGTCGGACCGAAACGCGTCGTAAGCTTCTGTCTTTTATGTGCGGGGTTATTTGTGTATCGTTCCAGTCACGGTATTTTGCCTTTTTGTTATTTATGGGGGGTATTCCCTCCACCGGCACCACCACCCGGCTCCCAATTACTCTCGCCAAAACCCCTATGCAATCTTGCCAGCTCCCGTAGGACCATGAAGGTACACAGCACCTCCTCACATTCCCTCAACTCTGCAAACCCACATACCACCTCTGCACTCCCTCATACAGAAGATTTAACCCCCCCCCACACCCGACTCGTACAATACTCCCTTCATAAAAAAACACATTTTTACCCAACGCCATAGATCCAATAACCCTAACCCCCCCTGACGTACCAGCAGCATTGCCACCTCCCTCCCCAGCCAATCACACCCAAAACCCCATATAAACCTAAACGCCTGCTTAAGATTCTCGTAATTCCTTGCCCCGTTAAGGGGTAAACTGCCACCACATGCCAAACCTTACTGTATAGTAATGTGTTTACCACGATTGCCTTCTGCAACAATGTCAAATGATATGGGCGCAAACTCCCCAATCTATGCTGCACCCGTTCCACAATACGCTCTGAGTTCACCTCTCTCGACAGCACTTGATCCTCCATAAACACTATTCCACATATCTTTAAGCTATCCCACCAACCCCCCACTCCACACCAGCATCCCAGTCCCCCTGCTAGTTCCAATTTCCCAACTTTAATAAGCATGATTTCTCCACATTAACCCTTATCCCCGTAGCCTCCCTAAACGTACGAATGACCTCTCCCACCTCTCTCAAACTATTTCCCTCCCGCACAAGTACCGTCGTGTCGTCGACGTATCCTACGATCCCCAGCCAACACCCCACCTCCCCTGTCCCCACCCTCCACAGATGCATGCCTCAATGAGTCTGTAAAATGGGTCTTGAACACAGGCAAACAGGATTTGAGATAGTGGACAAACCTTGCCTGAGGCCCCCGCCCCAAAAACACGGCTTCCCCTATGCAACCATTAATTTGCACACACACTCGCACCCCTCGATACAATGTCTCCACCCATTCTACAACTTTCTTCCCCCAAATCCCTGCTTTAGAAGGAAACTGCAGCAAAAACATCCCGTTCCACACAGTCATATGCTCCCTGCCAATCCAAAGCAAGTAAGCACCCCCCCCTTTCCCACAAACCCTAAACAAACCCTTAAGACGTCCATGGCCCTCGACCATAGATCTGCTAGGCAACCCATATTGCCCTCCAGATACACACACCCCACGACACATTTTAGGCATTTCCTAGTATTTTTTGCAAACAATTTATAATCCTGGAGTTTACCTGGAGTTTACCTGGAGAGAGTTTCGGGGGTCAAAAGCCCCCGCGGGCCCGGGCTGTGACAAGGCCTCCTGGTGGATCAGCGCCTGATCAACCAGGGTGTTGGGTGGGTGCACGCAAACCAACGTACGAGCCACAGCCCGCTGATCAGGACTGACTTTAGGTGCTTTTCCAGTGCCGCTTGAAGACTGCCAGGGGGCTGTTGGTAATCCCCTTATGTGTGCTGGGAGGCAGTTGAACAGTCTCGGCCCCTGACACTTATTGTATGGGCTCTTAACGTGCTAGTGACACCCCTGCTTTTCATTGGGGGATGGTGCATCGTCTGCCAAGTCTTTTGCTTTCGTAGTTTACCTGGAGTTTACCTGGAGAGAGTTTCGGGGGGCAACGCCCCCGCGGCCCGGTCTGTGACCAGGCCTCCTGGTGGATCAGCGCCTGATCAACCAGCTGTTGCTTGCTGGCTGCACGCAAACCAACGTACGAGCCACAGCCCGGCTGATCAGGAATGACTTTAGGTGCTTGTCCCGTCCCCAAAACCCA
>NC_069439.1:33329125-33380256 GCF_026875155.1 Cherax quadricarinatus
TTCCCTACCTACATTAATCTATCGTCCAGAGGCTGCTTACCTTGGAGACCTCTGGACGATAGATTAATGTAGGTAAGGGAAGTCGGCAAGTTAGATCCGTAACTTCGGGATAAGGATTGGCTCTGAGGGTCGGGCCAGTCGGGCCTGTGCAGGAAGCGGGCCTGGGCTCGGGCGCAGGACTGGGCGAGGCGAAGGAACATCAGGCAGTCTTCAGTCAGTCAGTTAGTCAGTCAGCCAGTCAGAGGTGTGTGTCACAACAGCTTCTGCTGCTCCTGCTGCTGCTGCTGCTGCTGCGGCTGCCTCCCGAACCGAGCTCGGACCGGCGTGTCTCCGTGTCCCTTCCGTGGAATGCGCTAGGCTGCGTGGGCGTGTGTAGTCCTCGGGTGGGTGAGGGCGGGAGGTGATGGGCGATGGCAACGGCGACATAAAGCCGCCAGCAGCAGCCACAGTGGCATGTACATTCACTACTTTTCCTATCATGCTTCCCCTGTCAAGAAAAGTGTTCTTATCTCCCTCTTTCTCCGTGCCCTCCGCATCTGTGATCCTCAGTTCCTTCCAGCAGAAATTTCCACTCTTCATAATTCGTTCTCCCGTCTTGGCTACCCTTCCCATTTCATAGACTCTGCCCTCTCACGTGCTAAACGCAATTTCTTCTCTCCCAAACTCTCTACTCATGGGAACTCTTCTATCCTCTGCCTTCCCTACATTTCCGGTCTTTCTAATCTCAACAGTTCTCTCTGCCCCTTAGACATCAAGCTTACCTTCCGCCAGACTAACACTTTTCGCACTAATCTCGTTCATACCTCTCCTCCCTCTACAGATGTTCCTGGTGTCTACTCTATTTCTTGCTCCTCCTGTCCTCTTCAATACTTCGGAGAAACTGGTCGATCTCTTTCTGACAGACTTAGGGAGCACAAAAAATAGTGTTAGGCTTGCCGACACTAACAATGCTCTTTTCTGTCACGTCAGAGATCATAGCCATCCTATTGACTGGTCTTCTGCTAAAACTGTCTTCCCTACTTCCAACTCGAACAGTCGCCGTTTAGTTGAATCCTCTCTTATACACAACTTTCCTTGTATGAACCTTAGCCCTGGCTTCGTCTCTGTAGATGCCTTCCTCTCCCACTACATTGTAAAATGCTCCAAACTTCAGAACACCCGTGACTTAACCTGAATCCTCATTTCTTCTTCTTCTTCTTTTTCTTCTTCTTCTTCTTCTTCTTCTTCTTCTTCTTCTTCTTCTTCTTCTTCTTCTTCTTCTTCTTCTTCTTCTTCTTCTTCCTCTTATTCTTCTTTTTCTTCTTCCTCTTCCCCTTTCCCCTCTCCTTTTCTCCTCTGGGTGGTCTTTCTCTCCTGTCTCGTGTTTCTGTTCCTTCTTCATTTATTTTATTTCACCACTTCCCCTTTCACGCACCTCGGTGCGCTTGCTCTCCCTCTGTGGGTTTCTAGCTCTCTTGCAGTGCTCCCCTTCCTTTGTATTTGACTGGCTCGTCTTCCTTATTTCCCAGTTCTACCACTACCACTACTACTACCTCTTCTTCTTCTACTACAACTACTGACAAAATTAAGACACATGTGCAGCGTCTGGTTGTCTTTGTTGTGGACGTTTCGCCATCCAGTGGCTGGCTGGATGGCGAAACGTCTACGGTGGGGATGCCCGGGTGTTGTGCATGTGTCATTTCATCCTGTCGGTATTATATACAATTCTTGTTCTACTACTACTACTACTACTACTACCTCCACCTCTTCCTGCCTATATATAGCCGTCCTGCTCCACCTCTGTTAGTGTGACTTTGTCAATGGTCCAAGTCGGACCGAAACGTCGTCGTAAGCTTCTGTCTTTTATGTGCGGGTTATTTGTGTATCGTTCCAGTCACGGTATTGTGCCTTTTTGTTATTTATGGGGTATATTCCCTCCACCGGCACCACCACCCGGCTCCCAATTACTCTCGCCAAAACCCCTATGCAAATCTTGCCAGGCTCCCGTAGGACCATGAAGGTACACAGCACCTCCTCACATTCCCTCAACTCTGCACCCACATACCACCTCTGCACTCCCTCATACAGAAGATTTAACCCCCCCCCACACCCGACTCGTACATACTCCCTTCATAAGAAAACACATTTTACCCAACGCCATAGATCCAATAACCCTAACCCCCCCTGACGTACCAGCAGCATTGCCACCTCCCTCCTCAGCCAATCACACCCAGAACCCCATATAAACCTAAACGCCTGCTTTAAGATTCTCGTAATTCCTTGCCCCGTTAAGGGGTAAACTGCCACCACATGCCAAACCTTACTGTATAGTAATGTGTTTACCACGATTGCCTTCTGCAACAATGTCAAATGATATGGGCGCAAACTCCCCAATCTATGCTGCACCCGTTCCACAATACGCTCTGAGTTCACCTCTCTCGACAGCACTTGATCCTCCATAAACACTATTCCACATATCTTTAAGCTATCCACCACCCTCCACTCCACACCAGCATCCCAGTCCCCCTGCTAGTTCCAATTTCCCAACTTTAATAAGCATGATTTCTCCACATTAACCCTTATCCCGTAGCCTCCCTAAACGACGATGACCTCTCCCCTCTCTCAAACTATTTCCCTCCCGCACAAGTACCGTCGTGTCGTCGACGTATCCTACGATCCCCAGCCAACACCCCACCTCCCCTGTCCCCACCCTCCACAGATGCATGCCTCAATGAGTCTGTAAAATGGGTCTTGAACACAGGCAAACAGGATTTGAGATAGTGGACATCCTTGCCTGAGGCCCCGCCCCAAACACACGGCTTCCCCTATGCAACCATTAATTTGCACACACACTCGCACCCCTCGATACAATGTCTCCACCCATTCTACAACTTCTTCCCCAAATCCCTGCTTTAGAAGGATCTGCTGCAACACATCCCGTTCCACACAGTCATATGCTCCCTGCCAATCCAAAGCAAGTAAGCACCCCCCCCTTTCCCCACTAACCCTAAACAAACCCCTTAAGACGTCCATGGCCCTCGACCATAGATCTGCTAGGCAACCCATATTGCCCTCCAGATACGACACACCCCACGACACATTTCAGGCGATTTCCTAGTATTTTCGCAAACAATTTATAATCCTGGAGTTTACCTGGAGTTTACCTGGAGAGAGTTTCGGGGGTCAACGCCCCCGCGGCCCGGTCTGTGACAAGGCCTCCTGGTGGATCAGCGCCTGATCAACCAGGCTGTTGCTGCTGGCTGCACGCAAACCAACGTACGAGCCACAGCCCGGCTGATCAGGAACTGACTTTAGGTGCTTGTCCAGTGCCAGCTTGAAGACTGCCAGGGGTCTGTTGGTAATCCCCCTTATGTGTGCTGGGAGGCAGTTGAACAGTCTCGGGCCCCTGACACTTATTGTATGGTCTCTTAACGTGCTAGTGACACCCCTGCTTTTCATTGGGGGGATGGTGCATCGTCTGCCAAGTCTTTTGCTTTCGTAGTTTACCTGGAGTTTACCTGGAGAGAGTTTCGGGGGTCAACGCCCCCGCGGCCCGGTCTGTGACCAGGCCTCCTGGTGGATCAGCGCCTGATCAACCAGGCTGTTGCTGCTGGCTGCACGCAAACCAACGTACGAGCCACAGCCCGGCTGATCAGGAAATGACTTTAGGTGCTTGTCCAGTGCCAGCTTGAAGACTGCCAGGGGTCTGTTGGTAATCCCCTTATGTGTGCTGGGAGGCAGTTGAACAGTCTCGGGCCCCTGACACTTATTGTATGGTCTCTTAACGTGCTAGTGACACCCTGCTTTTCATTGGGGGATGGTGCATCGTCTGCCAAGTCTTTTGCTTTCGTAGTGAGTGATTTTCTTGTGCAAGTTTCGGTACTATTGCCTCTAGGATTTTCCAGGTGTATATATCATGTATCTCTCCCTCCTGCGTTCCAGGGAATACAGGTTTAGAAACCTCAAGCGCTCCCAGTAATTGAGGTGTTTTATCTCCGTTATGCGCGCCGTGAAGTTCTCTGTACATTTTCTAGGTCGGCAATTTCACCTGCCTTGAAAGGTGCTGTTAGAGTGCAGCAATATTCCAGCCTAGATAGAACAAGTGACCTGAAGAGTGCCATCATGGGCTTGGCCTCCCTAGTTTTGAAGGTTCTCATTATCCATCCTGTCATTTTTCTAGCAGATGCGATTGATACAATGTTATGGTCCTTGAAGGTGAGATCCTCCGACATAATCACTCCCAGGTCTTTGACGTTGGTGTTTCGCTCTATTTCGTGGCCAGAATTTGTTTTGTACTCTGATGAAGATTTAATTTCCTCATGTTTACCATATCTGAGTAATTGAAATTTCTCATCGTTGAACTTCATATTGTTTTCTGCAGCCCACTGAAGATTTGGTTGATGTCCGCCTGGAGCCTTGCAGTGTCTGCAATGGAAGACCATGTCATGCAGATTCGGGTGTCATCTGCAAAGGAAGACACGGTGCTGTGGCTGACATCCTTGTCTATGTCGGATTATGAGGATGAGGAACAAGATGGGAGCTAGTACTGTGCCTTGTGGAACAGAGCTTTCACCGTAGCTGCCTCGGACTTTACTCTGTTGACGACTACTCTCTGTGTTCTGTTAGTGAGGAAATTATAGATCCCATCGACCGACTTTTCCTGTTATCCTTTAGCGCGCATTTTGTGCGTATTACGCGTTGGTCACACTTGTCGAAGGCTTTTGCAAAGTCTGTATATATTACATCTGCATTCTTTTTGTCTTCTAGTGCATTTAGGACCTTGTCGTAGTGATCCAGTAGCTGAGACAGACAGGAGCGACTGTTCTAAACCCATGTTGCCCTGGGTTGTGTAACTGATGGGTTTCTAGATGGGTGGTGATCTTGCTTCTTAGGACCCTTTCAAAGATTTTTATGATATGGGATGTTAGTGCTATTGGTCTGTAGTTCTTTGCTGTTGCTTACTGCCCCCTTTGTGGAATGGGGCTATGTCTGTTGTTTTTAGTAACTGAGGGACGACCCCGTGTCCATGCTCCCTCTCCATAGGATGGAAAAGGCTCGTGATAGGGGCTTCTTGCAGTTCTTGATGAACACAGAGTTCCATGAGTCTGGCCCTGGGGCAGAGTGCATGGGCATGTCATTTATCGCCTGTTCGAAGTCATTTGGCGTCAGGTAAACATCGGATAGGCTTGTGTTAATCAAATTCTGTGGCTCTCTCATAAAAAATTCATTTTGATCTTCGACTCTCAGTCTGGTTAGCGGCTTGCTAAAAACTGAGTCATATTGGGACTTGAGTAGCTCACTCATTTCCTTGCTGTCATCTGTGTAGGACCCATCTGTTTAAGTAGGGGCCAATACTGGGCGTGTTCTCGATTTTGATTTGACATAGGAGAAGAAATACTTTGGGTTTCTTTCGATTTCATTTATAGCTTTTAGTTCTTCCCGCGATTCCTGACTCCTAAAGGATTCTTTTAGCTTAAGTTCGATGCTTGCTATTTCTCTGACCAGTGTCTCCCTGCGCATTTCAGATATATTGACCTCTTTTAGCCGCTCTGTTATTCTTTTCCGTCGCCTGTAAAGGGAGCGCCTGTCTCTTTCTATTTTACATCTACTCCTCCTTTTTCTTAGAGGAATAAGCCTTGTGCATACATCGAGTGCCACCGAGTTAATCTGTTCTAGGCATAAGTTTGGGTCTGTGTTGCTTAGTATATCTTCCCAGCTTATATCGGTTAGGACTTGGTTTACTTGGTCCCACTTTATGTTTTTTGTTATTGAAGTTGAATTTGGTGAATGCTCCCTCGTGACTAGTCTCATTTTGTCGGTCTGGGGCTCCTCGCATACATGTCTGAACCTCAATTATGTTGTGATCTGAGTATATTGTTTTTGATATGGTAACATTTCTTATCAGATCATCATTGTTAGTGAATATGAGGTCTAGTGTATTCTCCAGTCTAGTAGGCTCTATTATTTGCTGGTTTAAATTGAATTTTGTGCAGAGATTTAAAAAGCTCGTGTGAGTGTGAGTTTTCATCAGAGCTGCCTCCTGGTGTTATTAATGCAACAATATTATTTGCTATATTCCTCCATTTTAGGTGCCTTAAGTTGAAATCCCCCAGGAGCAAGATGTTGGGTGCAGGAGCTGGAAGATTTTCCAGACAGTGGTCAATTTTTAACAGCTGTTCCTGGAATTGCTGGATGTTGCATCCGGAGGCTTGTAGACTACCACAATGACTAGGTTTTGGTTCTCGACCTTTACTGCTAAAACTTCCACTACGTCATTTGAGGCATTAAGCAGTTCTGTGCAAACAAGTGACTCTGCAATGTACAGGAGAACCCCCCCCCCCTTTTGCCTGTTCACTCTGTCACATCTGTATAGGTTGTAACCTGGGATCCATATTTCATTGTCCAAGTGATCCTTTATGTGGGTCTCAGTGAAAGCCGCGAACATTGCCTTTGCCTCTGCAAAACAGTCCACGGATATAAGGTATTTTGTTGTTTGTTGCTGGCTTTAGACCCTGTATATTTGCAAAGAAGAATGTTATCGGACTGGTGGTATTGTTGGTACTGGGGGGGGGATTTTTTTTCCGGCATTAGTATCTGTATCTGTTGGTTTGGAGTGGAGGCCATCGACTGTGGTTCCACTCCAGGAATGACTGGATTTGGTGTACGATTTCTGCCATTTCCTGCCAGTTTTTTTCCTTCCTGGCACTAAAAAACCTCTCCCTCTTGAGTGGCTGTGGCTACCCAGGTTTTCCCATGGCCTGGATGTTTTGTATCTTTTTGTCCCTTTAGATGGTATGCCTGGCAATTTAAGTTATAGCACAGTCTTTCCTGTACTGAAGAGGTACACATTTCAGGGTGAAAAGCTTACAGGAAGGGAGTTTGCATTTTCCTGTTGTCATATGGGCATGGCATTTTCTAGGGTGGTCATAGTTGCACGTCCCATCTGTTTTTCCAGATTTCCCATGCCAGCAGATACCAAGTGCATAGTATGTGCACAGGCTTGGTTTCCGCTTGCCTTGGGTTTCTGTGACTGTATTCCCTGTTGGTGCATGTTTCCCTGTCTTACTTCTATCCTCCCTAGCACCAACAATGGAGCTCCCACCAGTTGTTTTGGTAATTTATCCTCACTATTGCTATTGGAGTCCTCTTGTTTGCTATTTCCTGCGGTATTTCTAGTTTGCAATATTGGTTTTATCTTATCTTTGACTACACTTGTTTCCCTACTGTGGCTCCTATCCCCTATGTGGTCATTTATATGTATTCCTTCCTGCGTATAATTCCCGACTACATGGACAAAATCTCCAGCTTCATCATTACTGTCTCCCAGGACAGTATCTCCAGCTTCACCATTTCTGTCTCCCAGGACAGCACCTCCAGCTTCACCATTACTGTCTCCCAGGACAGCACCCCCAGCTTCACCATTACTGTCTCCCAGGACAGCACCTCCAGCTTCACCATTACTGTCTCCCAGGACAGCACCCCCAGCTTCACCATTACTGTCTCCAGGACAGCACCTCCAGCTTCACCATTACTGTCTCCCAGGACAGCACCTCCAGCTTTACTATTACTGTCTCCCAGGACATCACCTCCAGCCTTACAGTTTGTGACTACATGGCCAGTATCAAGGGCAGTACCATTCAGCCCAGACTTTTTATGTTCCCATCTGTTGTAGAAAGCTTCCAGGTTTTCTATGAAAGCAGCTTTGATGTTGTCCTCTTTTAACACCCTTGTGATTTTAGTCCACAGATTTTCCTCATTTGGGCATACCCAGAAACACTTCTCTGTTTTAATACTGCTTGTAGCTAGTTCTGGGATATCTGCACAAGGGTGAGTGATTTTCGTGTGCAAGTTCGGTACTAGTCCCTCTAGGATTTTCCAGGTGTATATAATCATGTATCTCTCCCTCCTGCGTTCCAGGGAATACAGGTTTAGAAACCTCAAGCGCTCCCAGTAATTGAGGTGTTTTATCTCCGTTATGCGCGCCGTGAAAGTTCTCTGTACATTTTCTAGGTCGGCAATTTCACCTGCCTTGAAAGGTGCTGTTAGAGTGCAGCAATATTCCAGCCTAGAAGAACAAGTGACCGGGAAGAGTGTCATCATGGGCTTGGCCTCCCTAGTTTTGAAGGTTCTCATTATCCATCCTGTCATTTTTCTAGCAGATGCGATTGATACAATGTTATGGTCCTTGAAGGTGAGATCCTCCGACATAATCACTCCCAGGTCTTTGACGTTGGTGTTTTGCTCTATTTTGTGGCCAGAATTTGTTTTGTACTCTGATGAAGATTTAATTTCCTCATGTTTACCATATCTGAGTAATTGAAATTTCTCATCGTTGAACTTCATATTGTTTTCTGCAGCCCACTGAGAGATTTGGTTGATGTCCGCCTGGAGCACAAAGTAAAGAAATTACCCAATAATCCTTGAGGGTATTCTGGACCTCTCCCTTTGGGACCAGAACAACCACTGCTGTTGCTTGCAACTCCCCCAACACCTCCTTCTCCTTCATGATATTCATCAACTCCACCAGGAATCCACGCATTAACTTCCAATTCTGCAGGTAAAATTCACAGGGTAATCCATCAATCCCCGGAGCCTTTCCTGTATGCATACTCACTAATGCCTGCCAAACCTCACCCTCATCTATCTCCCCACCCAGCGCAACTCGATCACTATGCCCCAATGAACATGGCACTAGCTTGCAGACACTGTGCAATGCTGCACCTCCCACTGCACTGCATCCAAAATACTGCTCATACCATGCATCCGCATAACCACTCATCCCCTCAGTCGTCTTCAACACTTGCCCCTCACGATAATCCCCCACTTCAGAGTGGACGATTAACCTACCAACCTCAGTGGCCGTCCGACATCGCTGCTGACCCCGTAAAACACATGCTGATGGTCGATTGCCCCATAACACCTCCTCAACCCCCCTGCACATGCACTGCAGTAAACCATTCATTTTGCAGCTCACGAATCCTTCCCTTCAACGTTTCTATCTCCTCTACAGGATATACTCCCCCGTGTCCACCTCTCCCATAGCAATCCCTCAACCTACCCTCTAGGTACTGAAGTAGCCCACGTGATTGTTGCATCACTTCTACTAACCACAAATGGGCTCACCTCCCGGAGTAGGACTCCCACCCCTCCCTTCAAGCATCCCGTCTGCATCACAAAAGCCCTATAACCTCCAATACATGCCCCACCTTGATATTGTGCTCTTGCACAAATACAACATCCACTCTATGCCGGAACAAAAAACTTGCAAACCACGCACGCTTCACATCCTGACACAAACCATTAATGTTAACCGTCATGCACCTTAGGCCAGCGGTGGTTTCTTCCCCCTGTGCTTTGACACCTTCCTCACAGTGCCTCCATATCCTTTCGGACCTCCTTTATTCATGTCTCTACTGGCAGCCTTAACCCCTCCCCTGTCCAGCTCCGTGTCCAAAGTCCCCAAGGGGCCACCATCCTCCTCCAGCACCACCACCTTGCCGGTCCTCTGTGCTGGAGTCAGGACATCATCTGAATCCGATGTCACAGCCTCACGCTTGCGCGTGGCTCCACCTGTTTCCATCCTCACCTCCTGGGATACCTCACGGTGAACCTCCACCTCCACCACATGTCCAACCTTCCCACCCTCTGGGCACATTGCTCCGTGAGACACCACCAAGTCGATGGGCTCATTTTGCTGTCCACACAGGTCTACAGCATTCCTCATATCAGCCCTCATCACCGACTCACCCTCCCCATCGGACTGGGGAAACAGCGAGGTGAGCACAGTCTCTAGGACCTCGTCGATGGCTTCCTCCACTGAACCATGCCGTCCCCCACCATCAGGCAAAATGGGTCCCACAGGGCCCCCAGCCACAGGGGCCATCAGGTCCGCACCCGCCACTGGCTCCGCTTGCTCCACCTCCTCACTCCACAGACGACCAGGCCCACGTCCTTCCTATAGCTCCAGAGCACGTCCAACTTGCCCAGATTCCTCTGCGGCAGTACATTCTACACCATGAAGTCGAGTCTGTTGTTCACAATATGCAGCAATGTGATCATAACCACCACAACGCCTGCAGGTCCTGCGTTGCCCAGCATAGGACACCATGAGTTGAGTCCTGAAGGCCTCCAATATAACATATGATGGTATGGAGTGCTGTATCGTCATTTTCAGTGAAAACGTGCCCTCTGGGAATCCCACGTATGCACCTTCCACCGACTTGCCGGGCTGTGCCAGGTGAACGGCCCCGTAGTCCTTGAAAACATTTCGTATTTCCGTTTCATCAGCCTCAAACGGTACATTTCGCAGTCTAACCCATGTATAATGCCCGGAGACGTCATGAAGGCGGACACTCACCATAGAATTGACGTCCACTCGTACATCCTGGTATTTTTCTACCAGCCTCTCATAGACGCTGGTGTTCAACAACTTAACAAACACCCTGTAAGCGCCATTAAGTGCTACACCATACAATTCTTCATCCTGTATACCATACGTATCCCGGATGATTAATGGCAACAGCACAGGAGCAGCTTGCGGTGAAATCGCCTCGCGAACCAGCTGGATGCCCACAGTATTTACCCTCCTCCTTACACTCTGCGCCATAGTGGAAAAAAACAGGAAGTCTTCCAATCGCCGAGAGAGGGCAGCAGGCGTACGTCTACTCACACCAACAGACGAGCAGAGAATGAGTATACTGAATTATAGAAAATATCTACCTGGATGATGACTAACAAGCTTACTCTCAACATTGACAAAACCTACTTCATTCAGTTTGGTAACAGAGCTACAGATGTCTCTCTTAACATTATGATAAACGGATCACCTATCACAAAGCTCAGAGGGAAAATTCTTAGAAATCCACCTTGATAATAGACTCAGTGTGAGGGAAAAGTGGGTTGTAAGTGGGGTTAGGGTTGTTCAGGCAACCAGGAACCATTAGCGAGTTACGTCACGCACACCCTCCCCTCTGGCGGGCTGGGGCGAAACTCTAGTTGCTCGTGCCTGATGTGTTTCAATTTCTACTCCTAGTAGTATTGACCTTACCTGGTGTGGGTTGAAGTTTGGAGAGTCACTTCACCTTCACTCTTCTCTTGATCAGGTAAGGTAATCTATCAGGAGTATTACTGTTTATTGCTTTCTTTTGTTTGCTGGTTACCAGCAATGATTTTGGCATTTACCACTCCTTTTCATTCTTAAATATTATATTATCATAACCATTGGTAACCAGTTTATTTTTTTTTTCTTATTACCAGCTCTGTTCCTGGCGTGGTCATCCAGGATAGACGCCAGATAAAGGAGCAAGACATTTGTTAATTGGACTTATTAACATTATTTGACTACTACCGGCACTTATTTATTCTACTTGTGGTGCTCCAACAAAGTGGAAGAAGAGATTTCAAAACATCGGACTGTTATCCGCCCAGGATAACCTACATCTTTATTTCCTACTTCTACCACTACCACTACTACTACCTCTTCTTCTTCTACTACTACCACAACTACTGATGAAATTGGGACACATGTGCGGCGTCTGGTTGTCTTTGTTGTGGACGTTTCGCCATCCAGTGGCTGGCTGGATGGCGAAACGTCTACGATGGGGATGCCCGGGTGTTGTGCATGTGTCTTAATTTCATCTTGTCGGTATTATATACAATTCTTGTACTACTACTACTACTACTACTACTACTACTACTACTACTACCACCACCACCACCTATTCCTGCCTATATATAGCCGTCCTGCTCCACCTCTGGTTAGTGTGACTTTGTCAATGGTCCAAGTCGGACCGAAACGCCGTCGTAAGCTTCTCTCTTTTATGTGCGGGTTATTTGTGTATCGTTCCAGTCACGGTATTGTGCCTTTTTTGTTATTTACATCTTTAACATTAGAGATCTGTCCAGGGCCTTACCTACTCCTGCCCAACTACAGCACCAGAACCAAAGACCATTTTTATTATATTTTAATCTTAAGTAAAATCCTAAAGTCATTATTCTTATTTTTCCTAGTCTTTTTATTTTTCCATTAGTTTTTTTTTTTTGTTCAGATGGAAGGCATTCCACTGACACTCAAATTTCAAACACATGTACAACAAATTTCCAAGAATTTAAAAGACCGTAGGCATACTATTGATACTGTACTATGTTCCACAGTCAGCCCTCCTGGCCCTACATCACTCGCTTATTTACCCCTATCTCGCCTATGAAATTTGTGCATGGGGCTCAACAACAATAAACCATCTCAGACGATTAATTGCGCAACAAAAGGCTGCAGTCAAAATAATAAATTCCCACTACAGGCAGCACACTCCACCAATATTCAAAACTCTAAACCTACTTGCCATACGAAGCATGCGTACTTATTATTGTACTAACTACATACATAGAACATATAACTCGGATATAAACCCTCTCCTCAAACGTCTCCTCACCAACCTCAACAGACATGATCATAACACAAGGCACAGGTCACTTTGATGTTCCTCGTGTCCGTATCTCACTATGCAAAAACTCAATAAAAGGCCCAAAAATCTGGAATTCATTACATGTGAATATAAAAGAAACTGTTTATAAATTAGTCTTCTTAAAAATCACTTACTCACCCTCAACTAAATACTGAATAATTATCGTGGGTACGACTATCGTGGAGATTGAGCCATCCAGAATTGCACACTAATTACATAATAGCATATGGACAATTAAAGGCTCAGCTCCGCGAACTGAGTAGGACACCAGAATTGTTGACTGCCTATAATGATATAATTACTGAAAAATTAATTAATAAATTTATAAGAGGTACCTCCTGAGCAAGCCAAAATTTATGGTCACTATTTGCCACATCACGGAGTGAAGGATTCTCAGACCACTCCTCTGAGAATTGTTTAATTTTAGTGCCAGGAGAAACAAAAAATGCACCTTCAAATTCAAATTCAAAGTTTATTCTCTATAAGGATTACAATGCTGAGTTTACAGAAATTTGGTTATTGTGTGGTTTACATGTAGTAAAATAGTGATTACAGAGTGTACCACTAGAACGCTTAGCATGGCTAGGCGTTTCGGGCAGATTTAGTTTTATTCTTAATTGTAAAATATTACAAATTATGAGGTAAATTGGTATTATGGCTAAGTGACTAAATACTAGTTTGTTAGTTTAGCAATGTGAATGCTTTTGTTTTGGCACAGTACATAGTTTCAGTATTGGAGTATCACAGGATTCATTATTTTAAGATTGAGATTAATATTTGTTTATGGTCAAATGAGTGAGTGTAAGTGTGAACCACCAGGTGGTATTCGTGTAGTTAGTTGACGGGGTGTATCAGGGAGATAAGATGTTTTCTAATGGTAGTTTTGAAGGTGATGAATGTGTCTGCAGTTCTAGAGTTCTCAGGTAGGGTATTCCAGATTTTAGGGCCTTTGACATACATTGAATTTTTGTAAAGGTTTAGTCGGACACGGGGAATGTCGTAGAGATGTTTGTCTGGTGTTATGCCTGTGGGTTCTGTCACAACTATCAAGAAAGCATTTTAGGTCAAGGTTGATATTAGAGTTTAAGGCCCTGTAGATGTAGATTGCACAGTAGTAAGTGTGGATGTACTGAACTGGGAGTAAGTTTAGGTCTATGAAGAATGGGGGGGTGTGTTGCCAGGAATGGGATTTAGTGATTATTCTTACTGCAGCTTTTTGTTGGGTTATTATTGGCTTTAGGTGTGTTGCTGCAGTTGATCCCCAAGCACAAATAGCATAGGTGAGGTATGGATAAATAAGTGAGTGGTATAGTGTGAGAAGGGCATTTTGCGGTACGTAGTATCGTATCTTGGAGAGGATCCCAACCGTTTTGGATACTTTTTTGGTTATATGCTGGATATGGGTGCTGAAATTCAGGTTGTTGTCAAGGTATAAGCCTAGGATTTTCCCCCCTTATTTCTGGTAATTAGAGTGTTGTCAATCTTAATGTTAATTTGTGCATCTCCTGCTCTGCTACCAAACATAATGTAGTAGGTTTTGTCAGTGTTAAGCGTGAGTTTATTGGCTGTCATCCAAGTCGATATTTTGATCAGCTCCTCATTCACAATGGTGTTGAGGGTGGCAAGATTAGGGTGAGAGATGACATAAGTCGTGTCGTCAGCAAATAGAATGGGTTTCAGGTGTTGGGATACGTTTGGAAGGTCATTGATGTATATGAGGAAGAGCAGGGGACCAAGGACACTTCCCTGCGGAACTCCAGTATCAAGTGGCCGTGTTGATGATGCTGTGTCTTTAATGGTGACATACTGATACCTATTAGTAATGTAAGATTTGAAATAAGCAAGTGCATGGCCTCTTATACCGTAATGATCAAGTTTGTGGAGTAGGATGTCGTGGTCTACTGTGTCAAAAGCTTTTCTTAGGTCAATAAAAATTCCTAGTGGATTTTCCTTATTTTCCAATGCTGTGTAAAGCGGATCTAGCATTTTTATGATTGCATCATTAGTGCTTTTATTTTTCCTGAATCCAAATTGGCAGGGGTTGAGTATGTTTTGAGCCGTTATAAATGAATACAGTCTCCTGTGCACGAGTTTCTCAAAGATTTTGGATAGCAATGGTAAGTTAGATATTGGCCTATAGTTGTTTAAGTCTGTAGGGTCACCACCTTTATGTATTGGTGTAACCCTTGCCATCTTGGGTAGTTTCGGGAAGGTGCTAGTCTCTAGTGACTTGTTAAAAAGTAATGAAATAGCATGCAAAAGGACATGGGCCTCTCGCTTGTACAGTAATGGTGGGACATGAGACAGATTCCCCGAGTTATTTTTAAGTGACTTTATAATCTCGGTGACTTCCGTGGGCTCAGTTGGTGCAAGATAGAAGGAATTAGGGAAATTCCCATCAAGGTAGTCCCCGGCATGGGCATTGGTATGTGGGATTTTACTGGCGAGATTAGATCCTATGGTTGAGAAGAAGTCGTTTATCTTGTTAGCTGTGTCAGTGGGATGTAGTGGTGTTTCATTAGGTTTAGTTAGGACAATATTCTTGGTTTTTCTCAGTTTGTGGGTCCCTAGAATCTGAGAGAGTGTTTTCCAGGTCTTTTTTATATCTCCTCTAGTGTCTATGAATCTACTGGAGTAGTATAGTTGTTTGGCTTTATTTATTACTTTGGTGAGAGCTGATGAATAGTGTTTAAGAATATCTTTGTGTATTAAGCCCTGTCTATATTGCTTTTCATATTGGTGTTTCTTGTCAATGGATTTCAGAATGGTGCTGGTTAGCCATGGGCAACCAAGCCGTTTGTTTGTGATCTGTTTTGTTTTTATAGGACAATGTTTGTTGTATAGTCTAGTTTAAATGACTGATGAGAGATCCGTCGTTGATGGAAAAACTAAGATATCTTATTATATTTCAGGGTGAAGAATTCAGCCTTTACGGCTGATATAAGTAAAGCTTTCTTAAGAGTTGATTTACAAGAGGCTGATCGCGATTGTACCCGCTTCTTAAGACCTGAAAATTCTAGTGACCCACTTAGCCCTCTGAAAACCTTTCGCTTCAGGAGCGTATTTGGTGCTACATCCAGTCCATTTCTACTTCAAGCGACGATAAATGCACACCTTAAACGTACGGGAAGTCCATTGAGTAAAGTAATGAGCAAACAATTTTGTGGACAATTTCCTGGGTGTGACGTCAACTGAAGAACTGTTAATAACTTAAAGAGGCTAATAAAAAAATGCAAGGTGCAAATATGCCTCTGAGGAATAGTAATTCGTCCAAATTAAAGAACAAAGTAAGTAAAGATTACATTTTGGTACTTCATTTCCATGGTAATGTATAGGGTTTAACTTGGGATACTGAGAGAGATTTGTTAATGTTAAAACCTAATAATTACATTATGCCAAATAAATTAACTAAGAATCTTATTTACCTGAAGAGAGTTCCGGGAGTCAACGCCCCCGCGGCCCGGTCTGTGACCAGGCCTCCTGGTGGATCAGAGCCTGATCAACCAGGCTGTTACTGCTGGCTGCACGCAATCCAACGTACGAGCCACAGCCAGGCTGGTCAGGTGCCGATTTCAGGTGCTTGTCCAGTGCCAGCCTGAAGACTGTCAGGGGTTTATTGGTAATCCCCCTTGTGTATGCTGGGAGGCAGTTGAACAGTATCGGGCCCCTGACACTTATTGTATTGTCTCTTAAGGTGCAAGTGACACCCCTGCTTTTCATTGGGGGGATGTTGCATCGTCTGCCAAGTCTTTTGCTTTTGTTGTGAGTGATTTTCGTGTGCAAGTTCGGTACTAGTCCCTCTAGGATTTTCCAGGTGTATATAATCATCTATCTTTCCCGCCTGCATTCCAGGGAATACAGGTTCAGGAACTTCAAGCGGTCTCAGTAATTGAGGTGTTTTATCTCCATTATGCATGCCGTGAAGGTTCTCTGTACATTTTCTATGTCAGCAATTTCACCTACCTTAAAAGGTGCTGTTAGTGTGCAGCAATTTTTCAGCCTAGATAAAACAAGCGATCTGAAGAGTCATCATGGGCTTTGCATCCGTAGTTTTGAAGGTTTTCATTATCCATCCTATCATTTTTCTAGCAGCTGCAATTGATACATGTTATGGTCCTTGAAGGTCAGATCCTCTGACATGATCACTCCCAGGTCTTTGACGTTGGTTTTTAGCTCTATTTTGTGGCTGGAATTTATTTTGTACTCTGAAGTTTTAATTTTCTCGTGTTTACCATATCGGAGTAATTGAAATTTCTCATCGTTGAACTTCGTATTGTTTTCTGCAGCCCATTGAAAGACTTGGTTGATATCTACCTGAAGCCTTGCAGTGTCTGCAATGGAAGACAGTCATGCAGATTCGTGTGTCACCTGCAAAGGAAGACACGGTGCTGTGGCTGGCATCCTTGTCTGTCAGATATGAGAATGAGGAACAAGATGGGAGCGAGTACTGTGCCTTGTGGAACAGAGCTTTTCACTGTAGCCGCCTCGGACTTCACTCTGTTGACTACTACTCTTTGTGTTCTGTTTGTGAGGAAATTATAGATCCATCTACCAACTTTTCATTTTATTCCTTTAGCACGTATTTTGTGCGCTAATATGCCATGGTCCCTCTTCAAAGGGGGGCTACTTGGAGTGGTAAAGAGGCTCTTGGTCTGAGGAATTAGACCTGTCGGTCTCCTTTCTCAGACTGAACCTAATTACCCCCTGTTATGCAAAAATGTGGGATAGCTGGGGGCTTGAGCCTGGTCTAAGGGCAAAGGTAAAAGTTACACACATCTCAAGCCCAAACCGGCCACCCCGGGCTATCCCAGTCAAAAACAGAAAGCGCTAAACCAGTATGTGTTACTTCAAGGGGTTGGTTAACAGAGGGTTAGGCAAAAATCCCAATTAGGAAAATATATCTATTTAATCACCATAACATAAAAACCTTAATTCTAAACGCCCAAATGAGGGTACACACAGCTGGCTGGAGGTTCAGCCACCATAACACTAGGCTTCCGTCAGCGTCAGGCCGTCAATACACTACAAACCTCATTTCTTACTTCATCACTCATCCCACAGCACCCTGACCATGTCAGAGCCTGGGTGAACATACAGGTAAGCCATATGAAAGCCTATGGCTTGAGTTGGATAAACAAACTGAGTGTACAAATACAAACTTAACTTAAATACACAGCATCTCCGACGCCAGCCTCTACACACCATGCTAACGTCACGTGACTCCCAGTACCCCCAAAAGCACATTATGAATTATAAAATTATTCTTTACAATTATAACATTCATATTATTATGGCACACATGAGGAAATTAAATCTTCATCAGAGTACAAAACAAATTCTGGCCACAAAATAGAGCGAAACACCAACGTCAAAGACCTGGGAGTAATCATGTCGGAGGATCTCACCTTCAAGGACCATAACATTGTATCAATCGCATCTGCTAGAAAAATGACAGGATGGATAATGAGAACCTTCAAAACTAGGGAGGCCAAGCCCATGATGACACTCTTCAGGTCACTTGTTCTATCTAGGCTGGAATATTGCTGCACACTAATAGCACCTTTCAAGGCAGGTGAAATTGCCGACCTAGAAAATGTACAGAGAACTTTCACGGCGCGCATAACGGAGATAAAACACCTCAATTACTGGGAGCGCTTGAGGTTCCTAAACCTGTATTCCCCTGGAACGCAGGAGGGAGAGATACATGATTATATACACCTGGAAAATCCTAGAGGGACTAGTACCGAACTTGTTCTCGAAAATCACTACGAAAGCAAAAGACTTGGCAGACGATGCACCATCCCCCAATGAAAAGCAGGGGTGTCACTAGCACGTTAAGAGACCATACAATGAGTGTCAGGGGCCCGAGACTGTTCAACTGCCTCCCAGCACACATAAGGGGGATTACCAACAGACCCCTGGCAGTCTTCAAGCTGGCACTGGACAAGCACCTAAAGTCAGTTCCTGATCAGCCGGGCTGTGGCTCATACGTTGGTTTGTGTGCAGCCAGCAGCAACAGCCTGATTGATCAGGCTTTGATCCACCAGGAGGCCTGGTCACAGTCCGGGCCGCGGGGGCGTTGACCCCCGGAACTCTCTCCAGGTAAACTCCAGGTAAACACTTCTCCACTATATGTACATTACGATGTCATGCAAAACCCTGCATAACACCCCCACCCCCAGACCATAGGTCTCACTCTGCTAGCGAGGTCCCTACGGACACCACTAGGCAAAAAGAAAAAAAAAAGAAAATAAGCCGCACATTAAGGTCTGAGGCAACTGGCAAAATGATAACTGGGGAATGACCACCATACAATCCCGGTCTTTTGGTACTACAAATATGCCATATTTACAAACTGAGGTACTAGATTGCAGACATATGAAACTCGTCGAACATAAAAGTGATGAAGTTCTATGCCCAACGAGCTCACAGTCACACTCTTAGACAGCTGTTTTAGGAAAAGGCACCAGTACAACACAGCGCTGGCCAGGCGCTGGCGTTGATGCATTTTACCTAAATTACATCAAGCAAACTTATAAACAAGCAAGTAAACTTTGTACAAAAGTGCCCCTGAGGAATGCCGTTTTATGAAGTAACACCAAAGTTCAGTATGTTGCAAGGCAGACCAAACTGTAGGTGCCACCAAAAAAAAACTTTTAAACAGTAAGTACATTTTCCAGGAGTTCAAAGAAAAGAAAAACATATGTTACATGTTAAATTCTACGGAGAAAACAACATCACATTATCACTCCCATCTCACAGCAATCTTTAGTAAACGAAACTGGTTCCCCATGACACACCTCTGCGAGAATCAGGAGAGCACAGGAGAGGGGAAAATATCAGGCCCCCAAAAGCAATGGGTGGAGAGGCACATAAATCTTGTTGGTGGGACTGCGGCCGTAAAACCCTGGAGTCATCACTGAAGACCCCCAAAAGGTGGACCTCCCAGGCCGCCACCTACATGTCATTCCAAGGACCCTGGAGTCACCCCAGTGGTGATCCAGAAAGGAAAAATTGAAAAAGAGTCCTGGAGAACCAAAACACCTCGGATCAAAAGACATGACCCAAACAGTGGAGGGCATCACCGCCAGCCCCACATTCACTAAAACGTTAGGTCCAACAGTCCCTATACCAACATAAAACAGAGGCGAGGCATTCCAGCCAACACCTAAAAAACGTAGCATACCTTACCTAGGCATGGTCTTTGATGTGACTACCCCCCTAAATACACACACACTAGGGAATCCTGATACCTCCAGCTCCAGCTCAACCTGCCCTTCTCCTTTGGGTGGTCCAGAGTTCCATCTACTCGTCTACCGCAAATCACTGCAAAATAAGAATAGATAAGTGATCTATACACTACATTGTGCACTTTAAACACGAGACAAGGCATCAGCAACCACATTCTCCGCTCCCTTCACATAATGAATCACCAGATTAAGAGGTTGGAGAAACAAGGCCCACCTCGTAAGTCTCTGATTGTGGTTCCTCATTAAGTGAAGGAAACGTAAGGGATTATGGTCACTATACACAGTTATAGGGTGAACTGAGGATGAGACATACACCTCAAAATGTTGCACTGCCAACACTAAAGCAAGAGCCTCCTTTTCTATGGTGGCATAGTGCTGCTGGTGTTTCTTCAGTTTTGCCAAAAAGTAGCTGACTGGCAACAATTGTCCCTCCAATTCTTGCAGTAGTACAGCCCCAACACCAGTATCACTGGCATCGACTTGTAGAGAAAATGGCAATGTGAAATTAGGACTAGCCAGCACAGGAGCACTTGTAAGCAAAGCTTTTACATGTTCAAATGTCCTCTGACACTTCATATCCCACACAAATGTACACTTGGGGCTAGTCAGGTCAGTGAGTGGAGAGATCACCTTTGACAAATTTGGATGTTATCCTGACGCCAAATGACTTCGAACAGGCGATAAATGACATGCCCATGCACTCTGCCCCAGGGCCAGACTCATGGAACTCTGTGTTCATCAAGAACTGCAAGAAGCCGCTATCACGAGCCTTTTCCATCCTATGGAGAGGGAGCATGGACACGGGGGTCGTCCCACAGTTACTAAAAACAACAGACATAGCCCCACTCCACAAAGGGGGCAGTAAAGCAACAGCAAAGAACTACAGACCAATAGCACTAACATCCCATATCATAAAAATCTTTGAAAGGGTCCTAAGAAGCAAGATCACCACGCATCTAGAAACCCATCAGTTACACAACCCAGGGCAACATGGGTTTAGAACAGGTCGCTCCTGTCTGTCTCAACTATTGGACCACTACGACAAGGTCCTAAATGCACTAGAAGACAAAAAGAATGCAGATGTAATATATACAGACTTTGCAAAAGCCTTCGACAAGTGTGACCATGGCGTAATAGCGCACAAAATGCGTGCTAAAGGAATAACAGGAAAAGTCGGTCGATGGATTTATAATTTCCTCACTAACAGAACACAGAGAGTAGTCGTCAACAGAGTAAAGTCCGAGGCAGCTACGGTGAAAAGCTCTGTTCCACAAGGCACAGTACTCGCTCCCATCTTGTTCCTCATCCTTATATCCGACATAGACAAGGATGTCAGCCACAGCACCGTGTCTTCCTTTGCAGATGACACCCGAATCTGCATGACAGTGTCTTCCATTGCAGACACTGCAAAGCTCCAGGCAGACATCAACCAAATCTTTCAGTGGGCTGCAGAAAACAATATGAAGTTCAACGATGAGAAATTTCAATTACTCAGATATGGTAAACATGGGAAATTAAATCTTCATCAGAGTACAAAACAAATTCTGGCCACAAAATAGAGCGAAACACCAACGTCAAAGACCTGGGAGTGATCATGTCGGAGGATCTCACCTTCAAGGACCATAACATTGTATCAATCGCATCTGCTAGAAAAATGACAGGATGGATAATGAGAACCTTCAAAACTAGGGAGGCCAAGCCCATGATGACACTCTTCAGGTCACTTGTTCTATCTAGGCTGGAATATTGCTGCACACTAACAGCACCTTTCAAGGCAGGTGAAATTGCCGACCTAGAAAATGTACAGAGAACTTTCACGGCGCGCATAACGGAGATAAAAACCCTCAATTATTGGGAGTGCTTTAGGTTCCTAAACCTGTATTCCCTGGAACGCAGGAGGGAGAGATACATGATTATATACACCTGGAAAATCCTAGAGGGACTAGTACCGAACTTGCACACGAAAATCACCCACTACGAAAGCAAAAGACTTGGCAGACGATGCACCATCCCCCAATGAAAAGCAGGGGTGTCACTAGCACGTTTAAGAGACCATACAATAAGTGTCAGGGGCCCGAGACTGTTCAACTGCCTCCCAGCACACATAAGGGGGATTACCAACAGACCCCTGGCAGTCTTCAAGCTGGCACTGGACAAGCACCTAAAGTCAGTTCCGGATCAGCCGGGCTGTGGCTCGTATGTTGGTTTGCGTGCAGCCAGCAGCAACAGCCTGGTTGATCAGGCTCTGATCCACCAGGAGGCCTGGTCTCAGACCGGGCCGCGGGGGCGTTGACCCCCGGAACTCTCTCCAGGTAAACTCCAGGTAATGCCCACAAAACGCATAACCTCCTTCCGGGTCTTTGGTACAGGATAATTGTCTATAGCCTCCCCATTGGCATTCACTGGGGCCACCTTCCCCTGGCCAATAACATGTCCTAGAAAAGTTACCTGGGCTTGCCCGAAAACACTCTTTGCCAAATTAACTGTGAGCTGAGCACCAGCGAGCCTAGAGAAAAGCTCTCTAAGCTGCCTTACATGCTCTGACCAACAGTCGCTAAAAATAACCAGGTCATCAATATAACACCGCACGCCCTTTAGGCCATGTATAACCTCCTGCATTCTGCGTTGAAAACAGGAGGGTGCATTACGAAGCCCAAAGGGGAGAACTTTGTACTGAAAAAGCCCATCCAGCGTTACAAAAGCAGAGATGTCACTGGCACGTGTGGTTAAAGGTATCTGGTAATAACCCTTCAACAGGTCTAACTTACTTACATATTTAGCTCCCCCCACTGCATCAATGACATCATCCATTCTAGGAAGAGGAAAACAATCAGCCTTACTTATTAAATTAACCTTACGGTAGTCAGTGCACATCCTCATGGTGCCATCTGGTTTGGGAACCATCAGACAGAGGGATGCCCACTCACTCTCGCTTGGTATTATTAAATCATTGTCAAGTACAAATTTCACCTCCTTCTCCATACTTTTTCTCTTTTGTGGGTTCATTCTGTAAGGGACCTGCCGAATTGGTTCAGCTTCCCTTACATCTATATCATGGGGCTTTTAGCTTGCTTACACGAGGGATATCCCCAGACAAATCCTCAAAATTCCAGAGAAGCTGAACCATCTCAGCAACCCTTTCCTTACTAAGACCTAACATATATTGTGAAGGATCTTTTAACAATGCCCTGTTACTAAGGTGTACATCTGTGGCCCCCTGTGCATCAGTGTCCACCCCTGGGTCACCTACTAAATTTACACATGCCACACCTCTTTGGTGGTACCTTTTCAGCCTGTTTATATGTACCACCCATTCAGACTTCCATCGCCCAGGTGTGTGAATTCTGTAATTTTGATCCGTGACCTTTTCCACGACCTTGTACGGCCCACTGAACTTTGCTTTTAAGGCATTACCAGGCACCGGCTCCAATGCTAGTACCTCCTCTCCTACTTCAAAGGTACGAGGCACGGCCTTGCGGTCACATTGTTTCTTCATCTTGGTTTGGCTGATGTGCAGGTTCGCTGCCGCCAGATGCTTCATGTGAGCCAAACGGTCTCTGAAAGCGAGAAAATCCTCCGAGGGGGCAGCCTCACAATCTTCACCAAGTCAGTAATCCTTCAAAATCATCAGTGGGCCCCTTACCTGGTGACCATAGATCAGTTCGAAGGGACTATAGCGTAATGAATCCTGAGTGCTGTCCCGCACGGCAAATAAAAGGAGGGGGATACCCTCATCCCAGTCCTTCTGGTACTGGGCACAATAAGCCCGCAGCATAGTTTTGAGAGACTGGTGAAACCACTCCACAACCCCTTGACTCTCTGGGTGATAGGCAGTGGAGGTCGTCATTTTAATATTAAACTCCCCCAAAACTGTGCAAAAATGTTTAGATGTAAAATTTGACCCCTGATCTGTTTGAATTTCCTTAGGGATCCCGACCTGCCTAAAAAATTTCACCAGTGCTCTCAAGACCACGCGTGTGGTAATCTTACGTAGTGGAATGGCCTCCGGAAACCTGGTAGAGGAACAAATAATAGTAAGTAAGTACTCGTTTCCCATCTTGGTCCTGGGTAGCGGCCCCAGACAATCCACCACCAGCCTGCTAAAAGGTTCTCCGGCGACTGTTATAGGGTTAAGAGGGGCAGGTTTAATTCCCTGATTAGGTTTTCCTACCCTTTGGCAAACTGGGCATGATTCTACATACTTACCCACTGATTCCCATACCTGGGGCCAGTAAAAATGTTTAGAAATCTTGCCCATAGTCTTTTTAACACCTAAATGTCCTCCCATGGGAACATCGTGGGCCAAACACAAAACCTGATATCTAAATGGTTCCAACACCACCACTTGGTAGAGTTCCTGCCGTGCTCCATCATTAGATGTCGCATCCGATAAGGTCTTTCACATTAAAATGCCGTCTGCAAAAAAGAAACATTTAGTTAGTTGAGAGGCCTCTTCCTCGGTAACAGCAGACGACCGAATAGCTTTTAGGGTGTCGTCACACCCCTGGGCCTCGATCAGCTGCTCTCGAGATGGAGTCGCCCCCCCTATACCAGCTCCAAGACCCCCACTCAAACAGGGTCTTGCCTGGGATGGTTCATCACAACCCCGAGCCAACTGCAGGCTAGGCTAGAGGAATAGATTTCCCAAAGCCTCAGGATCTAACGAGTCACAGAGAGAGACTGCCCTCTTATTTTTTGACATTTTCCTGGTTACTGCACACAACGGAAATAACTCGGGCAATGTAGCCCTAGCTTTTTCCTCCCAACTCTGTGAGGCTGGGTCCCTCCAAACCAGAGGTTCCTCACTTTCAAGACAACCCATGACATTATTGCCTAAGAGTAGGTCAACCCCTGCACAAGGTATATCCTCTGTGATACCTACAGCTAAGTAACCACACTGGTATGCAGACTCCACCCATAACCTGTGCACTGGAGTCTTGACAGGGCATCCTGTAATTCCTTTGAGCAAAACGTCCAACCCAGTGTATGTGTCATCCGACACTGGCAGTATGCCCCTACGAAGCAAGGTGTATATGCTACCAGTGTCCCTCAAAGACATAACACCTGTTACCCTACCTTCATTTTGGTGTAAGGCCACGGTGGACTTGCTTGTAAAGACCTTCATCCGAGGGTCCAAACCTGCTGAGTTACCTGACATACCCGGAAGTGGTGCTTCAATATTAGCTACCGTGTGGGTACCTGGTGTATCTACCTTAGAAACTCCAGCAAGCGCCTGATCTCTACGCATCTTCTTGCAATACGGCTGCAGATTGCCCTGTTTATGACAATAAGTACAGTAATATGGTTTAAAGGCCCCCTGCCCTTTTGACCTAGGTTGGATCCCTTGGTTCTGGGGAACTGGGCTCGTCCCACCTGTTCCTTGTAGGCCTGGACCTGTGACAGCTGACTTAAAACCTCCTCGAGTGGGTACTGGAAAATTAGGGTTATTAAAACTCTTGTGGTTATTAGGCTGATAAATGGGTGGCTTAAACTTCTGAAATTTCTTATTCCTATTTGTGGGTGGAGAAAACTTACCATTATTAGTATGTGGGGTGTGGTAACTACTACTAAATTTTTGGTTAGCTAAAAATCTGTCACCCAGCTCTAAAGCATTATTAAAATCATCAAGATCCTTCGCCTCAAGATATGCCTTAAGGTCAGAAGGAACATTTCCCAAAAGATCCTCTAACAAAATTAAGGTAATTACACCTTCATAATTGCCTACCACCCCCTTTGAGCGACACCACCTATTTAGAAGTGACATCTTCTCCTTACCATATTCCACCAAAGACTGCCCTGAGTGAAACTTTAGTCCTCTGAATTTCTGCCTGTACCTTTCCGGCAACATTTGATAAGCCAGTTAAACTACCTCTTTTAGCTTATGATAATCAGAAAAGGCAGATCCTTCTAAAGAACTAATAGCCTGTAACCCTTTACAAACTAATTGGGTTCTTGCTAATGTCGCCCATTCCTTTTCCGGCCAAACTTGGGATTTGGCCGTACTTTCAAATAACAGAAAAAACTGATCTGGGTCTTTCTCTAGGAATTTGGGCACAAATTTTATGGCTTTATCCAAATGAAAAACATCTACCCTTGTGTCTGTATCTGGGTGAGAAGCAAGCTGCCTCTCTTTAGCTCTTTCTTGAGCCCTAAGCTCCTCTAAGGCTCTCTGTTCCTGGATCTTTGTGCGCTCAATCCTTAACCATTCCTTTTCTTCTGCAACTAGGGTTAATTTCATTTGTAAAATTACTACTTCCTTATCCAGGTCCCTATCATGGGGATTTGATTCAATGTCACCTTCCATATGCATGTCATCCTCAGAATTTTCACCAGTGTCAGCCATTTTGAGAAATAATAGCACCAAATCTTACTACCAGCCACAGAACTTACTGATATAAAATAATAAAGCACACAGCAAGGTACATATACTGAAGTAGTATATTCACAAGGAGTTGTCATGTGACTCCCTCAAATTAAACAGGATTGCACACAAAAAGAAAATCCTGGCAGAAAAAAAATAAGAGCTACTGCACTTGCAAAGGTAAATTATTTCCAGAAATTTAGGTGAGCATAACCCCCTAAAAATCAGCAAGATTGTACCTGCAAGGGTAAATTATGCACAAAATATCAAGTATTAATAACACCCTAAAAATCAACAATATGGCACAGAAAGGTAAATGATTTATAGAGTATTAATTAATAATAACACCCTAAAAACAGCAATATTATACAGAAAGGTAAATTATTCACAGGGTATTAATTAATAATAATGCCCTAAAAACTAGCAATGTTGCACACAAAAGTAAATTATTCACAGGGTATTAATTAATAATAACACCCTAAAAACTAGCAATGTTGCACACAAAAGTAAATTATTTACAGGGTATTAATTAATAATAACACCCTAAAAACTAGCAATGTTGCACACAAAAGTAAATTATTTACAGGGTATTAATTAATAATAACACCCTAAAAATTAGCAATGTTGCACAGAAAAGTAAATTATTCACAGGGTATTAATTAATAATAACACCCTAAAAACTAGCAATATTGCAAACAAAGGTAAATTATTATTTTAGTGTGAGTGTTATAGTGAATGCTTCCTCTGACCAACCCAGTAAAGAATGATTATTGACTTTCCAGGTTGCAAACTTGAATTACCACATAAAATTTGATAATTCTCCCATATACAGGCCCCCATGTTACGCAAAAATGTGGGATAGCTGGGGGCTTGAGCCTGGTCTAAGGGCAAAGATAAAAGTTACACACATCTCAAGCCCAAACCGGCCACCCCGGGCTATCCCAGTCAAAAACAGAAAGCGCTAAACCAGTATGTGTTACTTCAAGGGGTTGGTTAACATAGGGTTAGGCAAAAATCCCAATTAGGAAAATATATCTATTTAATCACCATAACATAAAAACCTTAATTCTAAATGCCCAAATGAGGGTACACACAGCTGGCTGGAGGTTCAGCCACCATAACACTAGGCTTCCATCAGCGTCAGGCCGTCAATACACTACAAACCTCATTTCTTACTTCATCACTCATCCCACAGCACCCTGACCATGTCAGAGTCTGGGTGAACATACAGGTAAGCCATATGAAAGCCTATGGCTTGAGTTGGATAAACAAACTGAGTGTACAAATACAAACTTAACTTAAATACACAGCATCTCCGACGCCAGCCTCTACACACCATGCTAACATCACGTGACTCCCTCCCCACGCTTACTCTGCATACCCAAACATCCTTGGAAAATAAATCATTAACATAATTTCTTTATAATTACAGTTAGAGTACTTTACAGTACCCCCAAAAGCACATTATGAATTATAAAATTATTCTTTACAATTATAACATTCATATTATTATGGCACACTTCTCCACTATATGTACATTACGATGTCATGCAGAACTCTGCATAACACCCCCCAATCCTCACTTCCCTCTCTCATTCTTCCCTTTTTCCTGTCCTCCTCCTCCTCCCCACCCCTTTCTTTTGCCCTTCCTTTCTGGCCTTTGGGATTTTTTCCCACAGGCACGCTAGTTCCTTGGTAGGGGAAAGGGTACCGCAGTCCATCCCATTCCATTGAGGTTCTTGGCAGTGGCGTAGTATGCCATGGAATCTGGATTGCCTAGAGATGTCCCGATCCCTCTCCAGTATCCCGGAGGGTGTCTTTGGGTGTCTTTCGGGCGACGGGTGTATCTCTGGAAGCCACCTTTCGGATTCCGGGGGTGGTAGCTGAAGGACATATGCTTTGTTGTGGATATCTGGCCGCCCTCTCTTTTGTCCACTGAGGTAGCTCGGCAGATGCGAGGTTGTTATCCCGGATTGCTGGTTTATTGGCATGATGGGTAGGGTATGGCATGGGTTCCATGCTGCATCTGCACTACTTGTGGTGCTGAGGTCCTCTTGGGTGTGGAGGGAGATTTCTGGCCCTTTCATTCCTCCTAGGTACTATCCCTCCCCTGTCCCCCCTTTTTTTCTTTTTTTTTTTTTCTTAAACAAAAAGAAGTAACCTAACCATGGAAGCCCTAGTCCATGAACTGCTACCCCCGGGCCCCTTCTTGATACCGCACCCCGTTCTGACCCCTCCTCGTCTTTGGACCACTCTTCGGACACTCCTAATGCCTCTGTACCTCTTGCCAGTGCTGTTTCCTCACCCGCTTCAGGTACTTAGGTCTCGACTGACTCCTTCAATTTATCTGACCTCCACTCTCCTTTGACTATCCTTCAGGCCTCTCCCTCTATGGTGCGGCAATTTTTGAATCACCGGCCCGTTCCACGTCGGACCAACTCTGGTCCCACTCCTAAACGCCAAAGACAACTACCTGCTGATGATACTTCTCCACCTTCTCGTTCTTCTCAGAAAATATCAACACGTCCTGCGCTCCCTTTCCACACTGTTTCAAAATGCACAATGGACTAAATTCTTCACTTTACGACCGACTTCCTCTATTGCCTATCTTTCCGACCATAGTATTGGCAAGGCACTCCTATGCCATGTTGGTAAAGATATATCTTTTCATGCTCTTAAGAGCAGTATGCGCATCATCGCTGTACAGAATGCTAACCAAGCTCATGATCTCTCTCTTTCCCATATCGATACTCTTCCTGTCACTATTGAAAAACATCATTCCCTCAATTCTTGTAGTGGTACGGTCATTCTGCCCCATACCATAGTTCAACAAAATTTCCAGACATGTGGCAATGACATTCTTGAACAGCTGGAACTCCAAGATCTCCCAATCCTCAAGGTAGACACTTACGTTCTTCCTGCCCATGGGCGGAGACGATACCCTAGCAATGTGGCTCATTTTGAGATTTGTGAACTCCCATCCTCAGTTTATGTAGCAGGACATCGGTTACAAGTTCGAAAGGTGATCCCCACACCGCAACAGTGTAGAAATTGCTGGCGATTTGGCCATCCAGCAAAATATTGCAGATCTATAGCCGAATGCCCAGTCTGTGATGCCGATGACCATTCTAATGCGTCTTGCAATCCACCTCCCTCTTGCCTTAATTGTCATGAGGCTCACTCTTCATACTCTCGCCTTTGCCAAGTCTACTTAAATGAGCGAGAAATCCGTTACCTCAAAGAGGCAGAAGGTCTCCCTTATGCTATGGCAGTTTCTCATCTCCGCCTCCAAGGGAGACTAAATTGTGTTTCTTATTCCCGTGTTTCAAAACGTCCCCCCACTTCTGGGGTCCCATCTTCTGCAGCCTCCTCTGTGGTTACCTCTCCCATAGTCACTCCCGTATCTAATTCTTTTGCTGTCCTGGGCTCAGACGTCCCTACTTCAACGCCTCAGTCTGTTCTCGCTTCTTCGTGTTCTCCCTCACAAGCCTCAATATCGACGAGATCTCGTACGACACCTCCTCCCAATCATCCCTCTACTTCTCAGAAGTCAAAAAAGGTCCTTTAACCCCTCCTTCCATTCTTCCACCTCCTCATTTTACCTTCCCTGTCTCTGTACCTGGTTCTTCCCTTCTCACTGACTCTGTTACAAGTGTAGAGGTTCACCCTCCTCCTCGTACTGTACCTTCCTCCCCTGTTCTCTCCCAAGTTTCTTCCTCTTCTGCCACTTCCCAGGTTTCTGCCTCTTCTGTCCCCTTCCATGCTTCTTCTCCAGTTCCCTCCACCCTTTCCCCCCCCCTACCTTGGTACAGTCCATTACAGTTCCAATTTTTACTCATCCTCCCCCTACCATCTCCAATATTGTCTCCCATACAACGTCTCTGAATTCTGAAACACTTGAAGCAATCTCTGAATATATCGCAGAGACCAAACCATCAATGGACACTGATCCACCCTCTGTTCCTTCTCTCTCCTCTCCTCCATCTGCACAACTCCTTTCTTTACAGTGCACCGTTCTTTCACTGCTTGAACGTTTTCCACTGCCTCCGCATGTGGACTTTTCTAACCTCTCTAGTCCGTAGGTACCCTTACCTGCAGATTTCAGGTATCTTTATCGTTGCCAATCATGGCCTATTTACAGTGGAATATACGCGGCCTCAGGGGTATTCTGGGTGAGCTTAAGATATTACTCTCCCTGTTTTCCCCTGTTGGTGTTTGCTTACAGGAACCAAAATTACACTCTGCTGTTATCTATCCCATCTCAGGCTATAATTTATTGTATTCTTCAGATCCTTTTCCTGATGGGACCTTTAATGAAAGTGCCCTTCTTCTATGCACTGATATTCCATACCATCAGCTATTTGTTCGTACTTAGCTGCATTATCTATTCCGGATATTGCCTTTCTTGTTTCGTCATTACCACCACCACTTCTGTTACTTGGCGATTTTAATGCCCATCATTTCCTCAGGGGGGGGTCTCACTGTGATTCCCATGGCATTCAGTTAGAGGCTTTTCTTGCTACCCACCCCCTACATGTTTTAAATGCAGGTACTCACACCCATTTTGATCCTCAGACTCACACTCTCTCTTGCATCAATCTCTCAGTCTGCTCTTCCTCTGCTGCATTAAACTTCACCTGGTCTGTTCTCCCGGATTTACATGACAGCGATCATTTCCCAATCATTCTTACTTCCCCTTCATATTCACCACCTCTTCGTATCCCACGCTGGCAATTTGATCAGGCAAATTGGAACCTTTACTCACAACTAACTGTTTTTAGTGAGGTTCCTTCCTCGTCCTCCATTGATGAGCTTTTACACCTCTTCTCGTATTCCGTTTTAACCACAGCTTCTCATTATATACCCCAAACTTCGGGCAGGCATTCTCAGAAATGCATGCCTTGGTGGTCTCCTGCTTGTGCTCGTGCAGTACGTTTGAAACACGCTGTGTGGGGCAGGTACCGGTACAATAGAACCACAGAGAGACTTCTTGATTTTAAACAGAAGCATGCGATTGCTCGCCATGTCATCCGTGACGCTAAACGCACTTGCTGGGGAGATTGTCTCCACTGCTTCCTCTATGAGTGCAGTCTGGAAAAAAATACGAAAATTGAGTGGTAAATATTCTCCAGACCCGGTTCCTGTTCTGCGGGTTGCTGGTGTTGATATAGCAAACCCACTAGATGTTGCCATGAAATTGGTAATCATCTGGTCCGTATTTCTCAGGGGCTCCATCTATGCCCCTCGTTTCTTTCCTCAAAGTCTGCCAGAGAATTAGCACCCTTGGACTTTTCTTCTCTCAGAGAAGAACAGTATAATGTGCCTTATGCACTTCAAGAATTGGAGGCAACACTCTCAGCTTGCCGATCATCGGCAGCTGGGCCCGATGACATTCATATTCGTATGCTACAACATTTACATCAGTCAGCCCTTGCAGTCCTATTATACCTTTTCAATCTCATTTCGTCACAAGGAGTTCCTCCACAGCCGTGGAAATCCTCCATTGTTATCCCTTTCTGCAAACCAGGCACTACGGGACATGAAGCCTCCCACTATCGTCCAATTGCTCTTACCAGTGCAGTTTGCAAAGTGATGGAACACCTGGTAAATAGACGTTTAGTGTGGTATTTAGAGACACACAGTCTCTCCACTCGTCAACATGGCTTTCATAAGGGACGTTTTACCATAGACCCCTTACTACGCCTGGATACATATGTTCGTAATGCCTTTGCGAATAACCACTCAGTTATTGCCATATTTTTTGACCTTGAGAAGGCATATGACACAACTTGGAGGTATAATATTTTGGCCGAAGCCCACTCCTTAGGCCTCATAGGCAATCTACCATCCTTCCTTAAGAACTTTTTAACTGACAGACATTTCCGTGTTTGGGTTAATAATGTGCTCTCCCCGGACTTTATCCAAGCTGACGGTGTCCCCCAGGGATGTGTGCTGAGCACAACACATTTTCTCCTTGCTATAAATGATTTGGCCTCTAGTCTTCCATCAAATATTTTGTCATCACTTTATGCTGATGACTTCGCTATTGCCTGTGCAGGCGCTGACTGTCACCTCATTACAGTTTCTCTCCACCATGCGGTCGACCGTGTTTCCAATTAGGCCACCACACATGGGCTTAAATTTTCCAGTACCAAAACTCACCAAATTACTTTCACTAGACGCTCTGTCATCTCCGATCATCCTTTGTACCTCTATGGCTCTCATATCCCTGAACGTGATACAGTCAGGTTTCTGGGCCTCTTCTTTGACCGTAGGTTATCCTGGAAACCTCACATTACCTCTCTGAAGGCAACTTGTCACAGCCGGCTGAACCTTCTTAAAACCCATGCTCATCTTTCATGGGGAGCTGATCGTCGAACTCTCCTTCGCCTACATTCCACCCTCATTTTATCGAAACTTGATTATGATGACCAGATCTATTCAGCAGCCTCTCCTGCTACTCTCTCTAGCCTTAACCCCATTCATCACCAAGGATTACGTTTATGCCTTGGTGCTTTTCACTCTTCCCCTGTTGAGAGCCTCTATGCAGAAGCGAACATTCCATCCTTATCCAATCGCCATGATTCCCATTGCCTTCGCTACTATGTACGCTCTCATGATCTCCGCAATCCTTCAATTTATAGAATGGTCACTGATATTAGTAGACATTCCTTATTTGTTCGCCTCCCCTGTTTACTCCGTCCCTTCTCTCTTCACCTACATTTGCTCTTGTCTTCTCTTTAATTACCACCTTTCTATGTTCATGTAGCATCCCACTTTTCCCTACCACCCCTGGGAAGCTCCAGCTGTTTGAGTCTGTTCTTTCTCTCTCCCTTGCTTGAAAGCCCAACTGTCTATGGTCGCTTCCCGCTCTCTTTTTCTTGACCACTTCCACTCTCATTCTCATGTCATTGCAGTGTACACAGATGGTTCTAAGTCTTCTGACGGTGTAGGATTCGCAGCAGTGTTTCTGGACAGCGTTGTACGAGGGCATTTACTATCTTCGGTTAGTATTTTTACTGCTGAATTGTATGCCATTCTTGCAACACTTATCAGTATTGCAGCTATGCCTGTGTCATCATTTATGGTTGTCTCAGACCCCGTTAGTGCTTTACAGGCTATACAGAAATTTGATACACCTCACCCCTTAGTCCTCCGTATCCAACTTTGGCTACACCGCATCTTTACCAAGCACAAAGATATTGTTTTTTGTTGGGTTCCTGATCATGTTGACATACAGGGCAATGAACAGGCAGACACTGCTGCGCAGTCAGCAGTACATGACCTACCAGTTCCATATAGAGGTATTCCATTTATGGACTATTTTGCTGCAATAGCTACCCACCTTTACACCTGTTGGCAACAACGTTGGTCTACTATGCTTGGTAACAAACTTCAATCTATTAAACCGAGTATAGGTTGCTGGCCGTCTTCTTGTCACCAGTGTCGAGGTTGGGAGACTACTCTCTCCCGTCTTCTCATTGGCCATACTCGTCTTACTCATGGATATCTCATAGAGAGGCGCCCTGCTCCTCTCTGTGAGAATTGTCAAGAACCATTATCAGTCAGTCACATTTTGTTAGACTGCCCACTTTATCAACGAGCATGCAGAATTTACCTCCGTTGTCGTCTTCACTCCGCTGCTCTCTCTTTACCTTCCCTTCTCGCTGATGTACCCTCCTTTCATCCGGATTCTCTCAATGATTTTTACAACAACTGACTTACTTCACAAACTCTGATACCTTCAGCCCTTTCTACCTCAATCTCTTGCTACCCTCTACCCCTGCACTATCCCCTGCTCCGCTGTTTTCTGTAACCTCGTGATCATCCCTCCCCCCTCTACCGCCCAATACCCACACTTCCTTCCATACCCTGCAATGCTGTATAGCCCTTGTGGCTTAGCACTTCTTTTTTATTATAATAATAATATGCCATGGTCACACTTGTCGAAAGTTTTTGCAAAGTCTGTATATATTACATCTGCATTCTTTTTGTCCTCTAGTCCATCTATGACCTTGTCGTAGTGATCCAATAGTTGAGACAGTCAGGAACGACCTGTTCTGAACCCATGTTGAGCTGGGTTGAGCAATTGATGGGTTTCTAGATGGGTGGCAATCTTGCTTCTTAGGACCCTTTCAAAGATTTTTATGATATGGGATGTTAGTGCTATCTGTCTGAAGTTCTTTGCTTTTGCTTAACTGCCCCCTTTGTGGAGTTGGGCTATGTCTGTTGTTTTTAGTAGTTGTGGGAGGACCCCTATGTCCATGCTCCCTCTCCATAGGATGGTAAAGATTATGATAGGGGCTTGCAGTTCTTGATGAACACGGAGTTCCATGAGTCTGGCCCTGGGGCAAAGTGCATGGGCATGTCATTTATCGCCTGTTCGAAGTCATTTGGTGTCAAGATAACATCAGATGGGCTTGTATTAACCAAATTCTGTGGCTCTCTCATAAAAAAATAATTTTGATATTTGACTCTCAGTCTGGTTAGCGGCTTGCTAAAAACTGAGTCATATTGGGACTTGAGTAGCTCACTTATTTCCTTGCTGTCATCTGTGTAGGACCCATCTTGTTTAAGTAGGGGCCCAATACTGGACGTTGTTCTCGACTTTGATTTGGCATAGGAAAAGAAATACTTTGGGTTTCTTTAGATTTCATTTATGGCTTTTAGTTCTTCCCGTGATTACTGACTCCTATAAGATTCCTTTAGCTTATGTTCGATGTTTGCTATTTCTCTGACCAGTGACTCCCTACACATTTCAGATATATTGGCCTCTTTTAGCCGCTCTGTTATTCTTTTTCGTCGCCTGTAAAGGGAGCGCCTGTCTCTTTCTATTTTACATCTACTACTCCTTTATCTTAAAGGAATAAGGCTTGAGCATACATCTAGAGCCACCAAGTTCATCTGTTCTAGACATAAATTGGGGTCTGTGTTGCTTAGTATATCTTCCCAGCTTTTATCGGTTAGGACTTGGTTTACTTGGTCCCACTTTGTTCTTGTTATTGAAGTTGAATTTGGTGAAGGCTCCCTCGTGACTAATCTCATTATGTCGGTCTGGGGCTCCGCGCATACATGTCTGAACCTCGATTATATTGTGATCTGAGTATATTGTTTTTGATATGGTGACATTTCGTGTCAGATCATTGTCAGTGGAACGCCTTCCATCTGAACAAAAGAAACTAATGGAAAAATAAATAAATAAAGAAACGACTAGGAAAAATAAGAATAATGATTTTTGAGGATTTTACTTAAAATTTAAATATAATAAAAAAAAATGACCTTCGGCTCTTGTAGTTGGGCAGGAGTAGGTAAGGCCCTGGATAGATCTTCTGATATTATTGATGTAGGTTATCCTGGGCGGATGGTGATAATCCGATGTTTTGGAATCTCCTACCACTTGGATGGAGCACCACAAGTAGAACAGGTAAGGGCCAGTAGTAGTCCAATAATGTTAATAAGTCTCATTAACAAATGTCTTGCTCCTTTATCTGGCGTCTATCCTGGATGACCACGCCAGGAACAGAGCTGGTAATAAGAAAAAATAAACTGGTTACCAATGGTCATGATAATATAACATTTAAGAATGGAAAAGAATGATAAATGCCAAAATCTTTAAACTGGTAACCAGCAAACAAAAGAAAGGAATAAACAGTAATACTCCTGGTAGATCACCCTACCTGATTACGAGAAGAGTGGAGGTGAAGTGACTCCAAACTTCAACCCACACCAGGTAAGGTCAATATTACCAGGAGTAAAATTTGAACAACTCAGACACCAAGAACTAGTTTTGCCCCAGCCCGCCAGAGGGGGGGGGTTGTGCGACGTACCCCGCTAATGGTTCCTGGTTGCCTGAACAACCTTACCCCACTCACGCCTACTTTTCCCTCACAATCATCATTGTTAGTGAAGATGAGGTCTAGTGTATTCTCCAGTCTAGTAGGCTCTATTATTTGCCGGTTTAAGTTGAATTTTGTGCAGAGATTTAAAAGTTCGTGTGTGTGTGAGTTTTCATCAGAGCTGCCTCCTGGTGTTATTACTGCAACAATATTATTTGCTATATTCCTCCATTTTAGGTGCCTTAAGTTGAAATCCCCCAGGAGCAATATGTTGGGGGCAGGAGCTGGCAGATTTTCCAGAGTGGTCAATTTTTAACAGCTGTTCATGGAATTGCTCGGACGTTGCATCCGGAGGCTTGTAGACTACCACAATGACTAGGTTTTGGTTCTCGATCTTTACTGCTAAAACTTCCACTACATCATTTGAGGCATTAAGCAGTTCTGTGCAAAGTGACTCTGCGATGTACAGGCCAACCCCCTCCCCTTTTGCCTGTTCACTCTGCTCCATCTGTATAGGCTGTAACCTGGGATCCATATTTCGATGTTCAAGTGATCCTTTATGTGGGTCTCTGTGAGAGCCGCG
This sequence comes from Cherax quadricarinatus, assembly GCF_026875155.1. Classification (NCBI taxonomy): domain Eukaryota; kingdom Metazoa; phylum Arthropoda; class Malacostraca; order Decapoda; family Parastacidae; genus Cherax; species Cherax quadricarinatus. The sequence goes on from NC_069439.1 coordinate 33,365,599, forward strand.
AACATTGTATTTGCCTCTGCAAGCAGTCCACGGATGAAAGGTATTTTGTTGTTCGTTGCTGGCTTTAGACCCTCTATATTTGCAAAGAAGAATGTCACCGGACTGGTGGTATTGGTGGTACTGGGGGGGCCTTTTTTTCTGGCATTAGCATCTGTATCTGTTGGTTTGGAGTGGAGGCCATCGACTGTGGTTCCTCTCCAGGAATGACTGGATGTGGTGTACGGTTTCTGCCATTTCCTGCCAGTTTTTTTCCTTTCTGGCACTAAAAAGCCTCTCCCTTTTGAGCGTCTGTGGCTACCCAGGTTTTCCAATGGTCTGGATGTTTTGTGTCTTTTTGTCCCCTTTAGATGGTGTGCCTGGAAATTTAATTTATAGCACAGTCTTTCCTGTACTGAAGAGGGACACATTTCAGGGTGAAAAAGCTTACAGGAAGGGAGTTTGAATTTTCCTGTTGTCATATGGGCACGGCATTTTGTAGGGTGGTCAAAGTTGCACATCCCACCTGTTTTTCCAGATTTCCCATGCCTGCAGATACCAAGTGCATAGTATGTGCACAGGCTTGGTTTCCATTTGCCTTGGGTTTCTGTGACTGTATTCCCTGTTGGTGCATGTTTACCTGTCTCTTTCCTATCCTCACCAGTTGTTTTTGGTAATGAATCCTCACTATTGCTAGTGGAGCCCCCTTGTTTGCTATCTCCTGTGGTATTACTAGTTTGTAATATTGGTTTTATCTTGTCCCTGACTACACTTGTTTCCCCAATACACCTGTCTCCCTCAAGGTCATTTATATGCATTCCTTCATGTGTACATTTACTGACTACCTGGATAGCACCTCCATCCTCACTATTACTGTCTTCCAGGACAGCACCTCCATCCTCACTATTATACCTATACCTTGACAACAACCTGAATTTCAGCACCCATATCCAACACATAAACTAAAAAAGTATCCAAAACGGTTGGGATCCTCTCCAAGATACTATACTACGTGCAGCAAAATGCCCTTCTCACACTATACCACTCACTTATTTATCCATACCTCACCTATGCTATTTGTGCTTGGGGATCAACTGCAGCAACACACCTAAAGCCAATAATAACCCAAAAAAAAAAGCTGCAGTAAGAATAAACACTGAATCACATCCCTGGCAAACACACCCCCCCACTCTTCATAGATCTAAACTTACTCCCTGTTCAGTATATCCACACTTACTACTGTGCAATCTACATCTACAGGACCTTAAACTCCAATATCAACCTTGACCTAAAATGCTTTCTTGACAGTTGACAGAACCCACAGGCATAACACCAGACACAAACATCTCTACGACATTCCCCGTGTCCGACAAAAACCTTTACAAAAATTCAAGTATGTCAAAGGCCCTAAAATCTGGAACACCCTGCCTGAAAACTGTAGAACTGCAGACACATTCATCACCTTCAAAACTACCATTAGAAAACAATCTATCTCCCTGATATACCTCATCAACTAACAACATGAATACCACCTGGTGGTTCACACTTACACTCACTCACCCATTTCACCATAAACAGAAATATTAACCTCAATCTTAAAATATGAATCCTGTGATACTCTAATATGAAAATATGTACTGTGCCAAAACAAAAGCATTCATATTCCTAAACTCACAAACTAGTATTTAGTCACTTAGCCATAATACCAACTTACCTCATAATTTGTAATATTTTAAAATTAAGAATTAAACTAAGTCTGCCCGAAATGCCTAGCCATGCTAGGTGTTCTAGTGGTACACTCTGTAATCATTATTTAACTACATGTAAACCACACAATAACCAAATTCTGTAAATGCAGCATTGTAATCCTTATAGAGAATAAACTTTGAATTTGAATTTGAATTTTAATTACTGTCTCCCAGGACAGCACCTCCAGCTTCTCCATTAGTGACTACCAGGACAGCACCTCCAGCTTCACCATTACTGTCTACCAGGGCAGCACCTCCAGCCTTACAGTTTCTGACTACATGGCCAGCACCAAGGGCGATACCATCCAGCCCAGACTTTTTATTTTCCCATCTGTTATAGAATGCTTCCAGGTTTTCTATGAAGGCTGCTTTGATGTTATCCTCTTTTAATACCAGTGTGATTTTAGTCAACAGATTGATCTCAGTTGGGCATACCCAAAAACACTTCCCTGATTTAATACTGCTTGTAGATAGTTCTTGGATATTTGCACAAGGGGCACGACACCAATTTCCACAAAAATGGCAATTTATCCAAGTGGAAGCCCGTTTGTGTGATTGACTGCAGACTACACAGAGCTTCATAATGTGATTTGAGTGGTTGATTTACTGTAATTCTACTAGTAACCTCTTGAATATTCTACTAATAACCTCCTTAAAGTGAAGCTCTAGCTATTTGTATTTCTATTTCTAACTGTACTTCTATATTAGGGCAGCTTACCGGTGTACATTCCTGTTTTATGTTTATTGTTTGTGTTTGATAAGGGCACCTAAAACCCCGTCTGTTTACAGTCTGCTTTATTGTCCAACGAATCCGTTTGAAACCGGTCAAGGGTTCGGACCGGCCAAGGGTTCGGAACCAGTCAGATCTGATCAGTGGGTCACTTATTTAAAACATATCTGGACGGTGATTTGGCTATCACATAAAGGAACTAATGGAAGTTATCTAACCGAGTAATATGTGATTTGATTGATACAAAAGTATAACTTGCATGTTGAAGAACTGGTGATTGCTGGAAGCTACTACAATGACGAAAGGTCGAGGCCTCAGCCCTTGTTTATAGATCACTGTATCTAGCTTTTTCTAGGTTTTTTCTGTCTCCAACACAACAAATTCTATATTATCACTACAGTTGACTGGTGGAATTATTGGAGGAAAGATGCTATTTTTGGAGTAATATTTGCTTTTCATTGTGTATATTGCAACCGCTGGAAACTAGAGATTATATGAATTTCACTGTAAACGTCTGGTATTTCAAGAATGGAGAAAAAACTAATGAGAGTCACTCCACTCCACTAAGTACCATTATATTACTGGTTAGTTGCTACTACAACACTGTATTCTTCTGTTCACTGGTATTACTAGATTATATGCGAGGTACACTAGCAGGCCAGGAAGATTATTTAAAACAGCTGACCTGTGTGGTAAGTTTCTGGCGACTTCTGGCACCTGCCTCTTTAGGCCTATCACTTCAGTTAGAATTATACCTCTTTTAAATGACACTTTAGCATTTATTATCTATATACTAGGGTGCCACTGTAGTATACACTATACACTATGTACACACAATATTATCAGGGAGATTTTCTTTCCTCTGACAAGAAAAGTTCTATTATTATTATTTTGCACACGGCACACTAGGCCTATGATTCCCCTCTGGCAGTAAACTCTGCTTGGTAGTGCTCACTAATCCTCCTTTTTTTTTTACTCAGTATATGCTATTTTCTGCCCAAGATTGGTTCCAAACGCAAAAGGGGATGTTTTCGTATAAGATGTATAAGATTGATGGCACAAATTAAGGTTCTAGCACGTAAGAGCGACGGTGAAAACAGAAGAAAGCATGGAGCACAACGAGGCACGCTGCCACACGGCTGTGTTCACTGTGTTCTCTGAAGTTTCCAAATGTTTTGATCCACTAGGCTTAGTGTCACCCCTTACTATAAGATAGAAATTTTCATACAAGAAGCATGGAAGCTTAAATGTGCTTGGGATGAAACTCTACCTGAAATTCATTAACAGGTGGGATGAATTAATTGGTGATTATGAAAAAATTCCAATGTTGGAGTTCCCATGCCGGGTGGCCAATCCAGATGAGAAAAATATACTCCACATTTTTTGTGATGCTTCAAAATTGGCATATGGAGCAGTTGCTTATCTTCAATGTAATAGTGTTATTTCTCTTGTTATGTCTAAGGCTAAAGTGTCTCCAATTAAATCATGTACCTTACCTCAGTTGGAATTAACAGCCATTGATGTAGGTGTCAAAATTAGCTATTTATATAAGAAATAAGTTGCAGGAGATAAATATTAGCGACACTGTAATTTGGTCTGATAATGAGGTATCCTTACAATGGATTCGTAATGGAAACAGTAAAATTGTGTACGTACAAAACAGAGTCACTGAAATTAATCAGATGCAAGAGAAGTATAAAAGTTTGGGTCAGCACATGTTAACATTTAATCATATACCTGGTGAGGAGAATCCAGCTGATTTCTTGTCTCGAGGTTTACCTTATGCTAAATTTGTAAATGCTGTATCATGGTTTAAAGGACTAAGCTGGTTGGTAAATAAAGCTAATTGGCCTGTACAAAAGGTGTATATTGCTCCTGTTGAAATTACTGGACCACCACTCCAATAGTTTGTCTTTCCTTAGCCACTGAAATAAATAGGTATTCTTCTTTACCCAAACTAATCAATGTAACTAAGTTGGTGTTAAAATTTCTAAACAAGATGAATATCTCATATAAGTTTTCACATCCTCTGAATATTGGAATAAAGAGGGTACAAGAAGAAATGTATGGAATTGAGATTAAATTGATGATGGAAAGAAAAATTGTGAAAGGTTCCGTAATAGAGAAATTGGGGCTTTTATTTAGAGAACAATGTAATTAGGAGCAGAGGTAGGTTACAAAATGCTGAATTGGGTGATTATGCTAAACACCCTATCTAACTGCACAAAACTCATCATCTAACAAATTTAACTGTTTTAAATGCCCATAAAAATGGAATGCATGGTTGGGTACAAGAATACCTTAAACTGTATTAGGGAAACTTTCTGGATTCCACAAGGACAGCAAAGTGTAAAAAGGGTGATTAAATCTTGTGAAATATGTTGCTGTGTGGATGCAAGATCCTATATGTACCCACGTCCTCCACCATTGCCAAAGGAGCACGTACAATTAGTGAAAACATTTGATGTAAGAGGTGTAGACTATAGTGGTCCAATCATTTTAACAGGTACTTCAGATGGTGTTCCACTGAAAGTGTATGTATGCTTGTTCTGTACTGCTACTAGGGCAGTTCATTTAGAAGTGGCTCAGGACTTGTCTGCAGAACAGTTTATACAACTGTTTCGAAAATTTGCAGCTAGGAGATCCTGTCCAAGATTGATGATTTTGGATAATGCCACAAATTTTGTAGCAGGTGCTCAACACTTGATAGAATTAAATAATAGTAACGATGTTCAATCTCTGTTAACCCAATGAGGGTGCACCTGGAAATTTATTACTCCTAGAGCCCCTTGGCAGGGGGGGCTGTACGAGAGACTGATAGGCACAGTGAAGAGGTGTCTCCATAAAGTACTACACCGGAAGAGAATTAATTTGGAGGAATTTCGTGCGGTGTTGGTGGAGGCGGAGAATCGGGTAAATAATCGGCCTCGTACATGAGTGATACACCTGATGCAGATGTATTAACACCTCACCTAATATGTGGAAGGAAATTGGAAGCTGCCCCTGTCTATAGAGATAATCCTGAAGAAAGTGATGAAGATTACAATGATGCGGCAGGGTTGTGTGATAAATTTATGGTGCGACAGAGGCAGTAAATCGACAGAACATTCAACCAGGTGATATTGTGTTAAATTTGGGATACTGAACAACATCAAACACGGGTGGCCTCGGGGAAAAAGTTTTGGGACATTGTACCCAGATGCACAAGGTGTTGTGTGGAATGTCAAAATGTTGTGTCATGGCCAAGAAAGTTTACGCACAATTTAATAAATTGATTCCCTTGGAATTAAATGGCATTCAATCAAATAAAATGAAAATCAAAGGGGAAAAGTGACACGGTGATATTGAAGGTAACACTGTTTCAAGTGATGCAGGAAGATGAAATTGTAGTAAGACCTACTAAGAAAACAGCCACTCAAGCCAAAACCCAGCTAGAATCATCTCCAAAAGGGAAGGACTAATTTGATCATTTAGCAAGGGCCCCTTTTCCCCGGGCCCACAGTTGGAAAAAATTTCCCCAAAAATTTATGCTGTGTAAATAAACCGATTAATACGTTATTTTTGGGTTCTTAAGTGCATCTAAATAAGAGAATTGACAGGGAAGCTCTGTGCCTGCACTGATGGGGAAGGGACCCATTGTTTTTTTGAATATGGTACAAGCACTCTAATGAAATATGCATAATTTTCTTCGCTCTAGTGGTTATTTTGGGCTTAAAAACCTCTCAAATAGGAGCCAAAATTGTTGGATGTGCAGTCCTGCACAATTTGAACATTAAGCAGATGGACAGGACAGCTCCAGAATCCCAGCTAAATGTTTATGTTTATTTTTTAGAAGTTCTGGCCAGAAAATTCTTCATAAATGTAACAGAGGTGGTTTTTGAGTATGATACACAGTAATCTTCAGACAAATTGGAGAGTGTTATGATTATAAATTCTCCTTCTGTTATATACATGTGTATATGAAAATCATTTATTAATTTTAACATACAGTCCACAAATTTATAATAATGTTTACCAGAATTCCTGGAATGTATATTTCATTTGCAATTAATATAGGTCAGAGCAACTTGTGGAGAGATAGATCATGGTAGGTATTGTGAAAATTTGTGTGGACTGCCTCCAAGTGAGTCGCCTACCCTGGCAAACTCTGTTGACACCGAGCTCTGAGTGGGTACCTCAGCCTCACAAGTGGCTTATAGGACAGATTTTCAAAAATGATGGAAATTGAAAGAAACCTCGCCTGCATGCACGTATAAAGACTAACTTCCTTGGGTTGCAGCATATATCCTGATCTTCACTTCCCTAGGCTAGCCTTAGCCCCTTTGGACTCCCCCCTAAAACCATGTGCAACCGGAGCATTAATTCCTGCAATATTCAATCATAATTAGTGTCCTGCCTGCACCTCAGAAATTCCTATATCCAAGAGGGTATGTATCCCCTAGTATAACTATGCAGACTCAGACCCTACTTCAGACGGTTCTGAGACACTGGACTTACTGGGATCTCTCTCTGTTGCACACCGGGCCCACAGTTAAAACCCCCCACGATCTCCCAAGACACTGGCCAGAATCTACGAAAAAAAGGGTGGAGGTTTTGTCTTACTGTAAGGGCCTGACGGAGGTCATCTATGGTACATCGAGGTGCCTCTACCCGATTTCCCCAGGTCTCAGATGTGAAGACACGTGGGGCGCCATCTGTTGTTCACGGCATGTCTTGTCTTGATGGTGTCTGTCGTAAGAAGCGCGAGCTGGTCCCTCTTCCAGACCCTCGTCTCTTCGTTCAAACTGGGGCTGCCAGTTCTCCCTAGCTAACTTATCCTAGTGTTTGCCTACATTATCGGCCTATTACTACCTATGTTAAGGTACATTATCATTATCTACAGATGCCTTAGTAAACCTAATATTAGTGTACTACCAGTAAAACTACCTACTCCTTCCCTGAAGAGTAAATCTATAAATTAAATACATGCCTACCAAGAATCCATCACTGACCAGAGAGAATGCTCTCATGTTTGGGTGGGGTATAAGGGCCATCCAGCTCAGCCGTCCCGTACGGCCATGCTGGATCTGCCCTGTGGAACTTTAGGGACCAAATAAATTTCCACATCCTCCCGCCGGCGAAGGTAGGTGCTAAGTCTAGATCAAGTCTGCCTCCCGCAGGCCCTCCCAGTGGGCCCTGGACTTGAGAGCCATTCGACAGGTCGTCCGGCCGCTCAGCTCGGTCAGCCTCTGGCCTAATTTCTCATGTCCCGGTCCCACCGTGTGGACCTCGAGAGGTAAAAGCCTGTTGATGGGTCTTATAGTCTGACACCATTCATTCTCACTTTCACCATTCTCAACCGCCCAGCCTTGTCTGGGTGGGTTGACACTACCAGGCCAAGAGGCCAGTATGCCCTGGGTGCCTCGGATTCTACTAGCACCAGGTTCCCTTCACTTTGCATCATCTTATTTGCCTCGGGGTCAGCACCATAGAAATGTTCCCGCAAGGTTGTCAATAATCCCCTGTGCCACACCTGGTTCCATTTGTCCAGATGTTCACCATCTGTTGTGACTCCCGTGCAGTTCTTCATTGATGGGGGGACCATCTGGCCCATAAATAATCCAGCTCCTTGGAAGACTGACTCAAAATTGCAGGGAAGGGCTCAATCCTTCTTCCAAACAGCATTTTTGGATTGGGGGTGAGAGCTTCTTGCTCATCAATCCCATTTTGTACGTAGGTCAGAGGGGCCCGTTATTAACTCTTGCCTCTATCTCAACTAACACTGTCCTCATTCATCAAAGCTCACCCTCCTGCCGTGCAAGACCTTCCAAATGCACCTTTTGCTGTGCCCACCATGCGTTCATAGAATCCCCCTTGCCAAGGCGCCCTGGGAGCTATGAACCCTCCACTCGCACTCTATTCTCTTCAGGTGTTCTTTGTACTTCTCCGTTGTCCCTAAGATTCCTGAAAACTTTATCGGCCGCCCTAAAGCTTGTGCCGTGTCCGAGATAATCAATCGCGGGCACGAGAATCTGGCTGGGAAACCTCCTGAACAAATTCACGAAAGTCTCTGTTGACATATCTTCTGCCACTCCAAATGCACCGCTCGAGTAGTGGCACAAGTAAAACAGGCCCGACATATAAATTTCTGAGGGCCCCTCCTTTTCGTCTCCTGGGTTCTTCAATGTGATAGCCCCAGTATAGTCCCATTCCCACGTCTCAAAGGGCCTGTCACTATGTACCCGCTCCTGAGGCAGCGGTGTGGCCTGGGTATGGTAGGGTCCTCCCATCGTACCGCCGGCAGACCGTGAAACTCTTTAGTACCCTTTTTGACGGCAGCTCGACCCTTCAGTACCCAGTAATTCTGACGTAGGCAGGTGAGGGTATCTCCAAACCCCCCATGTAAGGTCCTCTGATGGGCCATCTTGTATCAATACTCTGTCGCCCATTCCCTCCTTTCCCAGCAGCACGGGATGTTTGGCCCCATAGCTGAGCTCAGAGTTTTGTATTCTTCCCCTGCATCTTATTAGCCCTGCATGATCTAGGAACAATCCCAATGAGTGAACCAATTTGCTGTTCCCTGAGTCGTCATCGTTGGACACTGGTCCTGATGCCATAACCTGCTGCCTGGTCGCAAGTTTCTTCCAGCACTCCTGGAAACCTCTCCCTTGGTACTGCCTTATCCAATATTCTCTGGGACCCACAAGAGACAACTGTCGACCTTGGCTTACCTTGTCATGCAGCTTCCTCACAAATCGAAATACCATTTCCATGACTCCTATAAGTTTCCTCCAAGAGGAGTAGCGCCTGGGGTCAAATAATTCAGTGTCAGGTTCCCCCGCAAAGTGTACTATGCTGCTGGTTGTCTCCACGAATTTCGCTCCGGCCCGCAATCCCTTGCCGGTAACCAGTCTGGGCCCCTTTTAACCAAAAACTCGCTTTTACTCAGCTTTTTGTGTGTCCACCCCTCGGCTTATCAGGGCGGCTGGGTTTTGATCTGTAGGCACATACAGAATTGTTGACGTTGACTGTAGTTCCCGTATCTCCTTTACCCGTTCCTGACATAGGGGAGCTTAGACCTGCCATTCTGGACCCACTGCAAGGCCACCTCCGAGTCTGTCCATACATAGGGGTGTGCCCCTCAATTACTCAACACCTCCTCTACGTACTTCCCAGTCTTGCCCCCCAGCAACATCGCTGGAGCTCTAGTTTTGGGATCGGCAATCCTCAGGGTGCACCCACCACACTGTGACCAATTGACTTTGATCCCCGGCCACCAAATACGCTACTCCCCCTAGGCCCTGGAGGGGGCATCAAAAAGACGTAAAAAAGTCTATCCCGCCCGGTGCCCCGATGGACCGGGGGGAAGTGAACTCGTGCAATTCCACAGGTCTTTGCTAACCAACCCCCACTCCTGGCCTGTTTTTGGCAGGGGTCGCCCCAACCTGGGGTTCGCTCCCAGGCGTGCACTAGCATCCTCCCTCGAAGGTGATGGGGGCAACAAACCCAAAGATCAAGGCAGTCCACTTTTGCCACAAAACCTCCGGGTCAGTTTTCCCTTCCCCATCGGGCTCCTCTTTACCAATCGTCTTCCCTTGTTTCCCACTCCAGCCCCCAACACCGATGTTAACTCAGCATGGTGCCACATACACTTTCCCACCGTGCCCCGAAATGTTGATTGTTTGTCACCCATCTCTCAATGGCATTTACCAGAACTCCTGATTAGACCTCGGAAATGTCCAAACCCTTACGGGGTGGTACCTTGCATGTTGTCTACATAAAATGGGGTCTTCAGTAATTCTTTAAGCGGGCTGTTACAGTTCAAAAGGTGATGCTAGGAGCCTGTAATAAGAAGGTGAACTAGGGGCACCAAACAACACTGCCCTGAATCTTGGGGTATCATACCCTTGCGGCACCCCCCGCACCAACCACAAGAACCTTGTGTAGTCCCCGTTGGGGCTGAAACCCCAAATACGTAAAAGGCTTTGCTAAGTCGCCGCATAGGCACTGTTCGTCCTGAATCTCAACAACACATCTGCTAATTTCTGCATCAGGAGGGCCCTGTGAGCAGACACCCGTTCAACGATCTTTTGGGGGACCGCCGCGACTGCGTTGAAGACTACCTGAGGGATGGTTCCGACCCTTGGTTGCCATGTTGGAAAAAGGGTGTTTTCCCGGGGCTGGCTTTGGGCACTTTCTCAATAACCCAAGGGCCAGTTTTTCCTTAATAAACATCATATTTCCCCCCCAAACCCCCTTTTTGGTCGGCTGTTCACCATAAATTCAACTGACCACGTCCCCTTCTTGAAATTAGGGCACGTGGGTGTCCCATTTTCCAGGGATTTGCCCCCCAATACGTCTTCCCAAACTGCACAGGTTCAAGAAAATCTCGAACATCTTTTGGGTTTTTGGGGGGGCGGCGGGTCACCTTATCCCTACTACATCCAGGCCCCATAGTTTAGACCGGCTCACGGGCAAATCCAATTTGCGTCCGACAACCTTCGTGCACACCAACCCCGCTCACCAACACCTCAGTCGCTGAAACCCAAGCCCCCCCCTTTCCGGGGGTCGCAGGAAGTGAGCTGGTACCGCCCCCTACGATTACCCCGCGATCCCTGACGGGCCAACACCCCCCTAAACCCCCTTCCGTGACACGAACTCCTAGTAATCCCCCCTACCAAATCCCTACATTACTAACGTTGCTGTAGCAATGTCTGGACCCGCTGCTTCACACCCAACCCCTCAAACGTTTGACTGCTGCAGCCATCCCCTATGGAAGATATTGGGCAGCCTCTTCACTATAAAGGGCTGAAATTTTCCCGTGTGCCCGTAACCTGCCCGTCACGTTGACTACGGGAAAAGACCGCATGGGTTTCCCCCCAAAAACCCCTTCCCCCTTTCATGTAAATTTTTACCAGCTCCCGCTTAAACCTATTGCTAGACTCTCCCTATAAAGGATCTCGTGCCCCACTGTCGAAGAACAAACGGTCGTTTTCAGACTCCCCATTCACAACCACCGCCTTTTTGGTGGGAAAGGGCCCCCAAACCCTTTAAAACTGCCACCAAAACAAATCTGGGTCCCCAAACTCACCACACTCATCGCACTTCCGATGGCTTGCCTTCCTCCCTTTCTCGGGTTTGCTCTCCTTAATTTGTGCAACCGGCATCATTAGGACACAGTGCACTGGGGTTTAAACCCTTCCACAGCCCGACCTCCCTGAGCTGGGCTTTACAGTCCCGGGCAAAATGTTCTCCAAACCTTGAAAAAAAGTCCCAACTCCCTTAGCTTTAAAACCCTTTGGGTTTATAGGTGGGAAGCTTGAAACCCGAACTAGCATTTTTCTTCTTCCAAAACACACACCGCTCATACTGGCCGTTTTTAGGGCTTCCCCCTTGGGCCCGTGGGTGGAGGACTCGCCCGGCATATATGTCCGACCCTATAGGGGTGGTTTAGGTAATCCGAAGTCGGGGAAAGTTGACCGATTTTCCCCTTTGGGTAGTTTTTTTCCCCCCCTACCTACGCTCAGGGAAAAAGGACCCCTAACCCTTCAAAACTGTTTTTAATCGGAACCATTCGTCCAAATTTTTTAAAGTGTAACCATGCACGTCGTGCTACCATTTTCCTCGAATACCGCTAAGGACCCTTTCTGAATCACCTCATCATGCAAATCCTGAAAATGTTTGTCAGGGTCAAACTCAAAACGGGAAATTCTCTAGCTTTGACGGGCATCGGCAACCTCTAGATCCAACAACCGAAAAGTAAGCTACCTTTATCCCCATTTTGCCAAACATGCTTTTAATTTGGCTTTGGGATGTTGGGAATTAGTGTCAGTAATCTGGGAGTGCCGACCAGGTCTAAGGGTTTACCCTTGACTGCGCCCAAAAACTGCAAATTTACGGCATTCAAATCGTTCCGTCATCTACGGGCTCTAAACTGATCCCCGAAAGCAATGACCTGTTAAGGTTCCGTCAAACGTTGGAAATTCAACGGGGCAACTGGGGGAACGTTGGCAGGTGTGTGGGTTGTTTGGGGTACCTGCGGGGTTTTAACCCCACCCTTTGGGAAAACTACCTTTTTTGTACTTTTAAATTTTCTTTTTACATTTCATTCCCGTGAACAATCACATCATCCTTATTGAATTCGTCAATAGCCGCGAAGACTTCCCTGGATTTATCTCCCAATAGCCCCTAGTTCAATCTGAAATGCTTGTTCATAGGCTTCCCATTTTTCCCCCAAAATCTTTAAGCAGTCTTGCAAATCACGCAGTCTACATTACTGATTGGCAATAGCCTGCACCTTTACCTTTTTCAGAGCCCCTTTTTATGCGCTACGGGCGCTTTAATTTTTTTAACACTGAAACCACCCCCCCCCCTGAACCCCCATCGCCATTGTTGAAGTTTAATGAGGGGTTGGGGCACTAATTTTCTTTACCACCACCCCACAGCACTCACGGTGTTAGGCAAAAAAAACGAGCTTAAGGGGTTTCAACAAGCTTTAAAAATTCCCCTTTTTATATTGACCTTTCTATGAATCAAAAATGTACATGTTAGCCTCAAATCCCAATTGAAATGTTATCATGTGAAAGCTTAACCACACTTAACGTACCGGCCAGCAAATAATTACAGGGCTAACCTAGTCTCAGTAAATTCACAAATCCCCCATTTAACATGAATCAAGACAAGGAAAACACACAATAAAAGGGGGCAGTAAAACAAATTAAAAAACCTTTGGTTAAAACAAAAAATTCAACAATTCAAATTGTGAAAAAGTAAAAAAAATAATTATGTAAAACGCTTGGCCCCAAAGTGCCCAGCTCACTTGTCAGCGTGGATGGTTGGGTAAGGTAAATCCTAACCTAGCTAGTGTGCTATAACTTAAACCTGGCTTTAAACTCCCCGTAAAAATAACAGGTTAATCTTCCCCAGTACATAACCTTTGTAAAAATTTGCAAAAGCCTGCCCAACTTGGCACCTGAACCACGTAAAAACAACCACAAGTCTCCAAATTGGGGTTACTGTAAACACTGTAAATAATTAAAAAACCAGCTTTTCTAGCCTACCTGGCCGCCGTAAATACTCAAATAACCCAAATTCTGTGTATAGTCAGCTTGGGCCCAGCCCCTTGTAACTTGACCTAGGGGTCTAACTAACCTAAATTTTTAAACTGGTTTTTTAACTGTGGCCTAGCTATAAGCTTAACCAACCGTAAAAACTGGTTTTTTAACTGGGGGTAGCTATATACTTAACCAACTCGTTAAACGGTTCCTAACTGTGGCCTACTTTTTACTAACCCAACTCTTTTAAAATGGTTCCTAACTGTGGCCTAGCTATTAGCAACCCGCTATTCCACATACGGTTTCGAAGGACCCTTTTGTGAAAATTTGTTGGACTGCCCCAATGATCGCTACCCGGCAAACTCTGTTCACCGGGGGCCTGAGGGGGTACCTCAGCCCACTGGCTTATGGACAATTTTCACAAATGATTGGGGATTGCAAAAAACCTCGCCTCATGCCGAAAAGACTAACTTCCCTTGGGTTTTCAGCATATATCCGATCTTCATTCCCAGGGTACCTTTCCCCTTTTGGGCCCCCCTCAGAAACCACGTCAACCGGGAGCATTATTCCTCAATATTAATCGTAATTTGTGTCCTCCCGCACCCAAAACCTAAACCAAGAGGGATGTATCCCCCAATAACTAGCAGACTCAACCCAGCTTCAGACGGCTCTAGACACTGGTACTTACTGGGAGCTCCTCTGGCAACCGGCCCAAGTTAAAACCCACCCCCGATCCCCCAAGACACTGGCCAGAACATGAAAAAAGGTGGAGGTTTTGTCTTACGAAACCCGCGGGGGTCACTACGGTACATCGAGGGCCTCTACCCCCTTTCCCCCGTCCAATTGAAGACACGTGGGCCCGTCTGTTGTTTTACGGGACGTCTTGTCTTGATGGGGTCTGTCGAAGAAGACGAGCTGGCCCTCTTCCAACCCCCACCTTGCAAAAATAGGGGTGCCATTCTCCTTGCTAACTTATCCTAGTGTTTGCCACATATCGGCCTATTACTACCTAGTTTAAGGCTTGGTCTACATTACAATCTACAGATGCCCCGAAACCTAATATTAGTGTACTACCCGTAAAACACCACTCCTTCCTGAAAGTAAATCTTAAATTAAAAAAAATGCCCACCAAGAAAACCATCGCTGACCAAAGAAGCCTCATTTTGGGGGG
>NC_069439.1:33380756-33403862 GCF_026875155.1 Cherax quadricarinatus
ATAAAGCTCTAGAATTTGTATTTCTGTTTCTAACTGTTTTTGTATATTGGCAACTTACTGCACGTTCCTGGTATATATTTAATGTTTGTGTTTATAAGGGTGCCTACAACCCCATCCATTTACAGTCTGTTTTAAATTGTCCAACGAAACCGTTTGAAACCAGTCAAGGGTTCGGACCAGTAAAGGGGTTCGGACCAGTCCAGGGTTCGGACCATTCAAGGGTTCGGACCAGTCGATCGATCTGATCAGTGGGTCACTTATTTAAACCATACGGTCGGTGATTTGAGCTAACACAGAAGGATCTACTGGAAATTATCTACCCAAGTAATCTGTGATTTAATTGATACAAAAGTATAACTTGCGTGTTGAAGAGCCGGTAAACTGCTGGCAACTCCTACAATGACGAACAGTCGACCTCAACCCTTTGTTTTCAATCGCTGTATCTAGCTTTTTCTATTTTTTTCCGTTCCCACCCACAATAAATGCTGTATTATCACTATAGTTGACGGTGAAAAATTTTGGAGGAAGGACGCTTTTCTGTAGTAATAATTGCTTCTCGTTGTGTATATTGCGACCGCTGGAAACTACAGGTTATATGAAATTCACAGTAATGTCTGGTATTTCAAGAAAAAAGAAACTAATGAAAGTAAACTCCACTCCACTATCATTATAATACTGGTTAGTTGCTACTACAACACTGTATTCTGCTATTCACTGGTATCACTAGTTTATATGCGAGTACACTAGCAAGCCGGGAAGATTTTTAAAACACTGACCACTGTGGTAAGTTTTCTGGCGACTTCTGGCACCTGCCTCTATAGGCTTATCACTTCATTACAAATTCACTGTTTTCAAATGACACTTTAGCCTTTATCATCAATATACTAGGGAGCCACTGTAGTTAAAAACTATACACTATGTATACTCAATGTTATCAGGGAGACTTTCTTTCCTCTGACACGAAAAGTTCAATTATTAGTATTTTTTTCACACGGGACACAGGCCTATGATTCCCCTCTGGCAGTAAACTCTGCTAGGTAGTGCACACTAATTCTCCTTTTTTGACTCAGTATATAATGTTTTCCGCCCAAGATTGGTTCCAGGCGCTAGAGGGATGTATCGTATAGGATTGATGACACAAATTAAAGTTCTAGCACGTAAGAGCGACCGTGAAAACACCTGATAACCCGGAGCACAACGACAACCTAAACATGCTACAAGGGTCAGGTTGAATCAAATCCCCATGATAGGGACCTGGATAAGGAAGTAGTAATTTTACAAATGAAATTAACCCTAGTTGCAAAAGAAAAGGAACGGTTAAGGATTGAGCGCACAAAGATCCAGGAAAAGAGAGCCTTAGAGGAGCTTAGGGCTCAAGAAAGAGCTAAAGAGAGGCAGCTTGCTTCTCACCCAGATACAGACACAAGGGTAGATGTTTTACATTTGGATAAACCCAAATAAAATTTGTGCCCAAATTCCTAGAGAAAGACCAGACCAGTTTTTTCTGTTATTGAAGTACGGCCAAATCCAAGTTTGGCTGGAAAAGGTAATGGGCGACATTTAGCAAGAACCAATTAGTTGGTAAAGGGTTACAGGCTATTAGTTCTTTAGAAGGATCTGCCTTTTCTGATTATCATAAGCTAAAAGAGGTAGTTTTCTGGCTTAGTCAAATTTTGGCCAGAAAGGTACAGGCAGAAATTCAGAGGACTAAAGTTTCGTCAGGGCAGTCTTTGGTGGAATATGGAAGGAGAAGATGTCACTTCTAAATATGGTGTTTCGTTTCAAAGGGGGTGGTAGGAAATTTAAATGAAGGTGTAATTACCTTAATTTGTTAGAGGATCTAATGGGAAATGTTCCTTCTGACCTTAAGGATATCTTGAGAAAAGAAGATCTTGATGATTTTATATAATGCTTTAGAGCTGGGTTACAGATTTTTAGAAACCCAAAAATTTTGGGGTAGCGTTACCACACCCCACATACTAAATGGTAAGTTTTCTCCACCCCACCAAATTTAGGAATAAGAAATTTCAGAGTTTAAGCCACCCATTTATCAGCAAAATAACCACAAGGGTTTTTTAATAACCCTAATTTTCCCAGTCCCCCTCGAGGAGGTTTTAAGTCGCTGTACAGGTCTGGATTTACAAGGAACAGGTGGGACGAGCCGTTCCCCAGAACCAAGGACCCAAACCCTAGGTCAGATGGGCAGGGGGCCTTAAACCTTATCACTGTTACATATTGCAATAAAAAAGGGCCACTTGCAGCCATTATTGTCGAAAGTGCTTAGGGACCAGGCTGCGGCAGATGCCTTCTCCAGTAAATACCACGATAACAAATGATGTGGCTTGCATTGCGGGTTTGCCCCAAAGGTATCCAAAGAAGACCAAGTGTCTTGACCCTCGGATGAAGGTCTTTTCCCAAGTAAGTCTACTGTGGCCTTCACCAAAATGAAGGTAGGGTCACGGGTGTTATGTCTTTGGGGACACTTGTAGACATACCTTGCTTTCGGGGGTGTATTGCAGTTGTCGGATGACACCTACACCGATTGGACTTTTTCTTAAAGGGATAACGGGGAGTCCCTGTCAGGACTCCATGCACAGGTTTTATGGATGAGTTTGAGTACAGTTGGGTACTCTGTAGGTAATTGCAGAAGATGTACCTTTTACAGGAGTTGACCTTCTACTAGGAACAATGTTGGGGATCTCAAAAGCGGGGAAATGTTTGGTTTGAGGACCAGCTTTACAAGGTGAATGACCCAATTGGGCAACGGTACCTGAAATTTTTCAATGTGGCTTTCGGACTAAACAGGGGACAAGGTGGAGCTGTGCCTCACGTGACCTTCTGAACTGTGGTGATGGTTTGGGCAGGGGAGCCTGTTCATTGAGTCTGACCTGCGGAGACCTGAGCAGTGATAAACCCGGGCTCAACCAGAACTCGGTTGGAGAAGTGGTTTGGTGCTGATGTGGGAAAAAATCCCTGACTCTGCAGCAGCTGAGTGAGGCCCGGGAAGGTTGTGACCCCCGGGAAAACGCTTTCATTTATGATTTTGTCGCGGAGGATGTGGTTCCCAAATTTACCAAGTGTTTATTTTGCAGAGTTGATCAAATGAGCAAGACTCTTTTTAAGGGAACTGTGCTTACGTGGACGCGGCAGAACTATTAAAGTGTCTTTGTCAGTATTTTTTACAGATTCTGAAGGAATGGCATTTCAGTGTTAAGACGGGAGAGCTAAATAATCAGTGTTTATTAATAATTCCTTTTCTAACAGGTTCCCAGAGTCTGTACCCTTTCTGAATAATTTTGTGTGTGTGTGGTTTTGAGATTTCTGGTAAAAACTTTTTGTCTCAGGCTTTGCACAAATCCCCCAGACGTCATTTTTTTATGAAATGTCATGTAGTTTTGAGAGGCCTACTTGAGGTTAAATTTACCAATGTTATCACCCTAGGAGTCAAGGAAAGCTCCATGGTTTTCCCAGTCTCTCAGGGCAATGCATATTTGTTTTCCCCAGTACCAGAAGGATGGGAGGAGGGAATTCCCCTCCCTTTCATTACCGTGTGGGGAAAGCACTTTGGAATCATAAAGTCTGTGCTACGTGGAGGATGGTGATGTTTCCCAGCGGTGTTTTTTCTCGGTTTCAGAAAATTCCTGGCTAATTTTTGAGGTCGATGGCACTAGTGCACCGTCTGCCAGCCCGCCCAGGATGACGTGGGATTTTTGAGGTGGTGCTACACATTCTGGAAGTGGAGAGATGGGATTGGCATTGGAACCGGGTCCGGGGAAGGCTATGGATGGAACTTTGTGGTGACTTCAAAATGATGATGGATAAAGTCCCTGAGAAAGATAATGTAAGCAGGAAATTGTGAATTGTGGAAGATTTGGATCTTCTGAAAGACGGGTTGAAGTGTTGACTCAGCCATGGTGCACCTTAGTGAAAGAGTTTTGGGATGCTGAAAAATGGGGCCATGTTCAACCCCATGAGGTAGGGGTTTCCCGACTTTGTGAAATGTCAGCAGGCCTGGCATGCTGTAAGCGGGGGTGAAATAGGTTCCTTGAAGGAAGTGAAGTGTTTATCTAGAGACTGTGTTTGTATCCAGCGAGAGTCGGTGGGACGTTGTTTTTACTGGTCTCACACTAGGTGATACCTTGAAAACGTGCACTGACTGCCTCCAGGTACAGTTAAAATATAAGGTTTTGTCTCCTCTTTATGAAAATACATGCATTTTTGTGTGAATGAACAGTGGTGCGTCATCTGCTTCCCACGATCATGTGTGCCCAAAGGGCACCCGTTTTGTAACTTTAATATCTCTGTCCATGTACCTTTTGTATGCCAT
Source organism: Cherax quadricarinatus (assembly GCF_026875155.1). NCBI lineage: Eukaryota > Metazoa > Arthropoda > Malacostraca > Decapoda > Parastacidae > Cherax > Cherax quadricarinatus. The sequence goes on from NC_069439.1 coordinate 33,385,084, forward strand.
TAACCCTCAAAATCTTTTTATGTGTGATCCTGAGTTACCCACCCCGGGTTTTGCAAAATGATACAGAGGTTGGGTCAGTCTTGTTGCAGGGTAGAGCAGGAGAAGTAATGCCACTCAGCTGCTTCTCAGCAAAAAGTAGCAGGCACCAAAGAAGTTATACCTCCATAGAAAAGGAGGCTTTTGCTTTAGTGTTGGCAGTGCAACATTTTAAGGTGCATATATCTTCATCCGTTCACCCTATCACTGTGTATAGTGACCATATTCCTTTACGTCTCCTTCACTTAATGAGACACCACAATCAGAGACTTACAAGGTGGGCCTTGTAATACCTTGTCTTGTGTTTAAAGTGCACGATGTAGTGCATAGATCACTTATCTATTCTTATTTTGCAGTGATTTGCAGTAGACGAGTAGATGGAACTCTGGACCACCCAAAGGAGAAGGGCAGGTTGAGCTGGAGCTGGAAGGTATCAGGATTCCTAGTGTGTGTGTATTTAGGGGGGGGTCACATCAAAGGCCATGCCTAGGTAAGGTATGCTACATTTTTTTAGGTGTTGGCTGGAATGCCTCGCCTCAGTTTTATGTTGGTATAGGGGGTGTTGGACCTAACGTTTTAGTGAATGTGGGGTGGCGGTGATTTCCCTCCACTGTTTGGGTCATGTCTTTTGATCCGAGGTGTTTTGGTTCTCCAGGACTCTTTTTCATTTTTCCTTTTTGGATCACCGCTGGGGTGACTCCGGGTCCTTGGAATGACATGTAGGTGACGGCCTGGGGGTCCACCTTTTGGGGGTCTTCAGTGATGACTCCAGAGTTTTACGGCCGCAGTCCCACCAACAAGATTTATGTGCCTATCTACCGTTGTTTTTGGGGGCCTGATATTTTCCCTCTCCCGTGCTCTCCTGATTCTCGCAGAGGTGTGTCATGGGGAACCAGTTTTGTTTACTAAAGATTGCTGTGAGATGGGAGTGATAATGTGATGTTGTTTTCTCCATAGAATTTAACATGTAACATATGTTTTCTTTTCTTTGAACTCCTGGAAAATGTACTTACTGTTTAAAAGTTTTTTTTTTTTGGTGGCACCTACAGTTTGGTCTGCTTGCAACATATGAACTTTGGTGTTACTTCATAAACGGCATTCCTCAGGGGCACTTTTGTACAAAGTTTACTTGCATGTTTATAAGTTTGCTTGATGTAATTTAGGTAAAATGCATCAACGCCAGGCGCCGGCCAGCGCTGTGTTGTAATGGTGCCTTTTCCTAAAACAGCTGTCTAAGAGTGTGACTGTGAGCTCGTTGGGCATAGAACTTGATCACTTTTATGGGTTTGGGCGAGTTTTATTTTGTCGCAATCTAGTACCTCAGTTTGTAAATATGGCATATTTGAGTACCAAAAGACCGTGATTGTATGGTGGTCATTCCCCAGTTATCATTTTGCCAGTTGCCTCAGACCTTAAAGTGCGGCTTATTTCTTTTTTTTTTTTCTTTTTGCCTAGCGGTGTCCGTAGGACCCGCTAGCAGAGTGAGACCTATGGTCTGGGGGTGGGGGTGTTATCAGGGTTTTGCATGATATCGTTTAAAGTACATATAGTGGTGAAGTGTGCTAATAATATGAATATTGTAGTTGTAAGGAATAATTTTATAATTGATAATGTGCATTTAGGGGTACTGTAAAGTACTTAACTGTAATTATAAAGAAATTGTGTTAATGATTTATTTTCCAAGGATGTTTGGGTACGCAGAGTAAGCGTGGGAGGGGGGTCACGTGACGTTAGCATGGTGTGTAGAGGCTGGCGTCGGAGATGCTGTGTATTTTTAAGTTAAGTTTGTAGTTGTACATCATTTTTGTTTATCCCAAATCAAGCCATAGGCTTTCATATGGCTTACCTGTATGTTCACCCAGGCTCTGACATGGTCAGGGTGCTGTGGGATGAGTGATGAAGTAAGAAATGAGGTTTGTAGTGTAATGACGGCCTGACGCTGACGGAAGCCTAGTGTTATGGTGGCTGAACCTCCAGCCAGCTGCGGTGTGTACCCTCATTTGGGCATTTAGAATTAAGGTTTTTTCTGTTCTGTTATGTTATGTTATGGTGACTAAATAGATATATTTTCCTAATTGGGATTTTTGCCTAACCCTCTGTTAACCAACCCATTGAAGTAACACATACTGGTTTAGCGCTTTCTGTTTCGACTGGGATAGCCCGGGGTGGCCAGTTTGGGCTTGATATGTGTGTAACTTTTACCTTTACCCTTAGACCAGGCTCAAGCTCCCAGCTATCCCACATGTTTGCGTAACACTGTGCACATATTATGCACTTGGTACCTGCAGGCATGGGAAACCTGGAAAAACAGGTGGGACGTGCAACTTTGACCACCCTAGAAAATGCCATGTCCATATGACAACAGGAAAATGCAAACTCCCTTCCTGTAAGCTTTTTCATCCTGAAATGTGCCCCTCTTCAGTGCAGGAAAGACTGCTATAACTTAAATTGCCAGGCACACCATCTAAAGGGGACAAAAAGATACAAAACATCCAGACCATGGGAAAACCTGGGTAGCCACAGCCACTAAAGAGGGAGAGGTTTTTTAGTGCCAAGAAGAAAAAAAAACTGGCAGGAAATGGCAGAAATCGTACATCAAATCCAGTCATTCCTGGAGTGGAACCACAGTCGATGGCCTCCACTCCAAACCAACAGATACAGATATTAGTGCCGGAAAAAAAGTCCTCCCCAGTACCACTAATACCACCAATCCAAAGACATTATTCTATGCAAATATACAGGGTCTAAAGCAAGCAACGAACAACAAAATACCTTTCATCCGTGGACTGCTTGCAGAGGCAAGTGCAATGTTCGCGGCTTTCACAGAGACCCACATAAAGGATCACTTGGACAACGAAATATGGATCCCAGGTTACAACCTATACAGATGCGACAGAGTGAACAGGCAAAGGTGGGGGGCTGGCCTGTATATTGCAGAGTCACTTGTTTGCACAGAACTGCTTAATGCCTCAAATGATGTAGTGGAAGTTTTAGCAGTAAAGATCGAGAACCAAAACCTAGTCATTGTGGTAGTCTACAAGCCTCCGGATGCAACGTCCCAACAATTCCAGGAACAGCTGTTGAAAACTGACCACTGTCTGGAAAATCTTCAAGCTCCTGCCCCCAAGATGTTGCTCCTGGGGGATTTCAACTTAAGGCACCTAAATTGGAGGAATATAGCAAATAATATTGTTGCAGTGATAACACCAGGAGGTAGCTTAAACGAGTACTCACACACACACGAACTTTTAAATATCTGCACGAAATTCAACTTAAGCCAGCAAATAATAGAGCCTACTAGACTGGAGAATGCACTGGACCTCATCTTCAATAACAATGATGTTATGATAATAAATGTCACCATATCAAAAAAAATATACTCAGATCAAAACATAATCGTGGTTCAGACATGTATGCGCGGAGCCCCAGACCGACAAAATGAGATCAGTCACGAGGGAGCCTTCACCAAATTCAACTTCAATAACAAGAACATAAAATGGGACCAAGTAAACCAAGTCCTAACCGATATAAGCTGGGAAGATAGACTAAGCAACACAGACCCCAACTTATGCCTAGAACAGATTAACTCTGTGGCACTCGATGAATCCTCAAGGCTTATTCCTTTAAGAAAAAGGAGTAGATGTAAAACAGAAAGAGACAGGCGCTAACTTTACAGAGGATGGAAAAGAATAACAGAGTGGCTAAAAGAGGCAATATATCTGAAATGCGTAGAGAGACACTGGTAAGAGAAATAGCAAACATCAAACTAAAGCTAAAGGAATCTTAGAGGAGTCAGGAATTGCGGGGAGAACTAAAAGCCATAAATGAAATCGAAAGAAACCCAAAGTATTTCTTTTCTTATGCCAAATCTAAGTCAAGAACAACATCCAGTATTGGGCCCCTACTTAAACAAGATGGGTCATACACAGATGACATCAAGGAATTGAGTAAGCTACTCAAGTCCCAATATGACTCAGTTTTTAGCAAGCCGCTAACCAGACTGAGAGTCGAAGATCTAAATGAATTTTTTATGAGAGAGGCACAGAATTTGGTAAACACAAGCCCAGCTGATGTTATCCTTACGCCAAATGACTTCGAACAGGCGATAAATGACATGCCCATGCACTCTGCTCCAGGGCCAGGCTCATGGAACTCTATGTTCATCAAGAACTGCAAGCCCCAATCACGTGCTTTTAACATCCTATGGAGAGGGAGCATGGAAACTGGGGTCGTCCCACAGTTACTAAAAACAGCAGATATAGCCCCACTCCACAAAGGGGGCAGTAAAGCAATAGCAAAGAACTACAGATCATTAGCACTAACATCCCATATAAAAACCTTTGAAAGGGTCCTAAGAAGCAAGATCGCTACACATCAAGATACCCATCAGTTACACAACCCAGGGCAACAAGGGTTTAGAGCAGGTCGCTCCTGTCTGTCCCAACTACTGGATCACTACGACAAGGTCGTAGATGCAGTAGAAGACGAAAAGAATGCAGATGTAATATATACAGACTTTGCAAAAGCCTTCGACAAGTGTGACCATTGCATAATAGTGCGCAAAATGCGTGCTAAAGGAATAACAGGAAAAGTTGGTAGATGGATCTATAATTTCCTGACAAATAGAACACAAAGAGTAGTAGTCAACAGAGTAAAGTCTGAGGCAGCTATGGTGAAAAGCTCTGTTCGGCAAGGCACAGTACTCGCTCCCATCTTGGTCATAATCCTCGTATATGACATAGACAAGGATGTCAGCCACAGCACCATGTCTTCCAAGGCAGATGACACTCGAATCTGCATGACAGTGTCTTCCAATGCAGACACTGCAAGGCTCCAGGCGGACATCAACCAAATCTTTCAATGGGCTGCAGAAAACGATATGAAGTTCAACGATGAGGAATTTCAATTACTCCGATATGGCAAACATGAGGAAATTAAAACTTCATCAGAGTATAAAACAAATTCTAGCCACAAAATAGAACGAAAAACTAACGTCAAAGGCCAGGGAGTGATCATGTCAGATAGATAATGAGAACCTTCAAAACTAGGGATGCCAAGCCCATGATAACACTTGTGGAAAATACTGTATATATTTTCCAGAAATACAGTAGTTATACGTAAATAGCTGGCCATACTGTATTTAATAATATTTATGTCATAGAAAACGGAAAGCCTGCGTCTGCGCAGAAGACACTTGCCATTGTTATTTTGAATTGGATACAACGTTAGTGTAATGGGAAGAATTTTTCGTGCTCTAGAGGTTAAATTTTGGGTTGACACCTCTCAAATAGGAGGCGAAATTGTTGGATGTACATTCCTGCATAACTTGAGATATCAGGCGACTGGACAAGACAGCTCCAGGAACCTCAGATAAATCTTATGTAGTAACCTGGCCAGTGCTGTTTTCATAGATAGACAGTGAGGTTTTCTGAGTATGATACACATTAATCTCCAGTCAAATTGGTGAGTGATTTTAAGATATTCTCCTTCTGTTATCTATATGTGTATATTTATAATCATTTATTATTTTTAATATACAGTCCACAAATTTATATATTTACCAGAATTCCTGGTGTATGTATTATTCATTTGTAATTAATAGGTCTAGAGGAAACTTGTGGATATGACAGTGGTAGGTATCGAAGGGGGACATTTTTTGCGACCTAGGTGTCACAAATTCCTACTTGTCTAACTGATAAATAATAATTATTTTTGTTCATTTACTGTTATGTACATAATGATACATTCAGATAAATGTAATTTTCCATATATAATTTGCCCGTTGGTCCTTCTTGAACCAGAGGTAATTAGTGAAGTCATTAATTAGTTAATTACTTAATAATTGTATGAGAAATGACAGAAGGAGGTGGATGTTAAGTTCACAAATATATTTAATGTGTAGTGGATTATAATTATTACAATATTAATTTGATAGACAATTCTGGCCAAGTTTTATATCAGTGTATTTGTAATTGATAAGACAAGTGTTGCTAATTATATTAATGTGTATAATATTAATTTTGCTATGCCAAATGCTGGCAAGGATTTATATTAATTTGTATAATAATTTTGATAAGCCAAGGCTGGCAAAAGGTTTGTATTAATGCATATTTAAAATTTATATAATTTTCTTACCTGGAGCTTACCTGGAGAGAGTTCCGGGGGTCAACGCCCCCGCAGCCCGATCTGTGACCAGGCCCCCTGGTGGATCAGAGCCTGATCAACCAGGCTGTTGCTGCTGGCTGCATGCAAAAAAAAAGGTACGAGCCACAGCCCGGCTGGTCAAAAACCGACTTTAGGTGCTTGTCCAGTGCCAGCTTGAAGACTGCCAGGGGTCTGTTGGTAATCCCCCTTATGTATGCTGGGAGGCAGTTGAACAGTCTCGGGCCCCTGACACTTATTGTATGGTCTCATAACGTGCTAGTGACAATCCTGCTTTTCATGGGGGGATGTTGCATCGTCTGCCAAGTCTTTTGCTTTCGTGGTGAGTGATTTTCACGTGCAAGTTCGGAACATGTAATTGCTAAGCTCAAGTAGCTAGGATTTATTCACAGGTAAGTTGTACTATTTACCTTCATAAAGTGCATAATTTAGTACATATTCAGTGTTATTAAGTTGAATTTAATACATTGCACCATGGCTGAAAATGAGGAAATTAATATAAAAGACAAACATATGGAATATAGAGCAAAGAAAGCATCACTGCAAGCTAGAAAAGGTCATGTAACCAAGGCATATAATAAATGTTTGGAATTAATGAAGAAACTGTGAATACTGATTATTTAAAATTGTATTTAGATGCTTTATTGGTAATCCCCCTTATGTATGCTGGGAGGCAGTTGAACAGTCTCGGGCCTCTGACACTTATTGTATGACCATACAATAAGTGTCAGAGGCCCGAGCTAGTGACATCCCCCCAATGAAAGCAGAGGTGTCACTAGCACGTTAAGAGACCATACAATAAGTGTCAGGGGCCCGAGACTGTTCAACTGTCTCCCAGCATACATACCTGGAGTTTACCTGGAGAGAGTTCTGGGGTCAACGCCCCCGCGGCCCGGTCTGTGACCAGGCCTCCTGGTGGATCAGAGCCTGATCAACCAGCCTCTTGCTGCTGGCTGCATGCAAACCAACGTACGAGCCACAGCCCAGCTGGTCAGGAACTGCCTTTAGGTGCTTGTTCAGTGCCAGCTTGAAGACTGCCAGGGGTCTGTTGGTTAATCCCCCTTATGTATGCTGGGAGGCAGTTGAACAGTCTTGGGCCCCTGACACTTACTGTATGGTCTCTTAACGTGCTAGTGACACCCCTGCTTTTCATTGAGGGGATGTTGCATCGTCTGCCAAGTCTTTTGCTTTCGTAGTGAGTGATTTTCGTGTGCAAGTTCGTACTAGTCCCTCTTAGGATTTTCCAGGTGTATATAATCATGTATCTCTCCCGCCTGCGTTGCAGGGAATTACAGGTTTAGGAACCTCAAGCGCTCCCAGCAATTGAGGTGTTTTATCTCCGATATGTGCACCATGAAGGTTCTCTGTACATTTTCTAGGTCAGCAATTTCACCTGCCTTGAAAGGTGCTGTTAGTGTGAAACAATATTCCAGCCTAGATAGAACAAGTGACCTGAAGAGTGTCATCATGGGCTTGGCCTCCCTAGTTTTGAAGGTTCTCATTATCCATCCTATCATTTTTCTAGCAGATGCGATTGATACAATGTTATAGTCCTTGAAGGTGAGATAGTCCGACATGATCACTCCCAGGTCAAAGACCTTGGTGTTTCGCTCTATTTTGTGGCCAGAATTTGTTTTGTAGGTAGTAGGTTGATAGACAGCAACCACCCAGGGAAGTACTACCGTCCTGCCAGATGACTGTGAAACAAAAACCTGTAACTGTTTTGCATGATGGTAGGATTGCTGGTTTCTTTTTCTGTCTCATAAACACGCTAGATAACAGGGATAACTTGCTACTCCTACTTACACTTTGGTCACACTTCACAGACACGCACATGCATATATATATATACATACATCTAGGTTTTTCTCCTTTTTCTAAATAGCTCTTGTTCTTTTTTATTTCTTCTATTGTCCATGGGGAAGTGGAAAAGAATCTTTCCTCCGTAAGCCCTGCGTGTCGTATGAGGCGACTAAAATGCCGGGAGCAATGGGCTAGTAACCCCTTCCTGTATACATTTACTAAAAAAGAGAAGAAGAAAAACTTTATAAAACTGGGATGCTTAAATGTGCGTGGATGTAGTGCGGATGACAAGAAACAGATGATTGCTGATGTTAAAGAATGAAAAGAAGTTGGATGTCCTGGCTCTAAGCAAAACAAAGCTGAAGGGGGGGAGGAGAGTTTCAGTGGGGGGAAATAAATGGGATTAAATCTGGAGTATCTGAGAGAGTTAGAGCAAAGGAAGGGGTAGCAGTAAAGTTTAATGATCAGTTTTTGGAAGGAGAAAAGAGAATATGAATGTGTAAATTCAAGAATTATGTGGATTAAAGCAAAGGTTGGATGCGAGAAGTGGGTCATAATAAGCGTGTATGCACCTGGAGAAGAGAGGAATGCAGAGGAGAGAGAGAGATTTTGGGAGATGTTAAGTGAATGTATAGGAGCCTTTGAACCAAGTGAGAGAGTAATTGTGGTAGGGGACCTGAATGCTAAAGTAGGAGAAAACTTTTAGAGAGGGTGTGGTAGGTAAGTTTGGGGTGCCAGGTGTAAATGATAATGGGAGCCCTTTGATTGAACTTTGTATAGAAAGGGGTTTAGTTATAGGTAATACATATTTTAAGAAAAAGAGGATAAATAAGTATACACGATATGATGTAGGGCGAAATGACAGTAGTTTGTTGGATTATGTATTGGTAGATAAAAGACTGTTGAGTAGACTTCAGGATGTACATGTTTATAGAGGGGCCACAGATATATCAGATCACTTTCTAGTTGTAGCTACACTGAGAGTAAAGGTAGATGGGATACAAGGAGATAGAAAGCATCAGGGAAGAGAGAGGTGAAGGTTTATAAACTAAAAGAGGAGGCAGTTAGGGTAAGATATAAACAGCTATTGGAGGATAGATGGGCTAAAGAGAGCATAGGCAATGGGGTCGAAGAGGTATGGGGTAGGTTTAAAAATGTAGTGTTAGAGTGTTCAGCAGAAGTTTGTGGTTACAGGAAAGTGGGTGCAGGAGGGAAGAGGAGTGATTGGTGGAATGATGATGTAAAGAGAGTAGTAAGGGAGAAAAAGTTAGCATATGAGAAGTTTTTACAAAGTAGAAGTGATGCCCAAAGGGGGGAAGAGTATATGGAGAAAAAGAGAGAGGTTAAGAGAGTGGTGAAGCAATGTAAAAAAAGAGCAAATGAGAGAGTGGGTGAGATGTTATCAACAAATTTTATTGAAAAAAAGAAAAGTTTTGGAGTGAGATTAACAAGTTAAGAAAGCCTAGAGAACAACTGGATTTGTCAGTTAAAAATAGGAGAGGGGAGTTATTAAATGGAGAGTTAGAGGTATTGGGAAGATGGAGGGAATATTTTGAGGAATTTTTAAATGTTGATGAAGATAGGGAAGCTGTGATTTCGTGTATAGGGCAAGGAGGAATAACATCTTGTAGGAGTGAGGAAGAGCCAGTTGTGAGTGTGGGGGAAGTTCGTGAGGCAGTGGGTAAAATGAAAGGGGGTAAGGCAGCCGGGATTGAATGGGATAAGATAGAAATGTTAAAAGCAGGTGGGGATATAGTTTTGGAGTGGTTGGTGCAATTATTTTAATAAATGTATGGAAGAGGGTAAGGTCCCTAGGGATTGGCAGAGAGCATGCATAGTTCCTTTGTATAAAGGCAAAGGGGATAAAAGAGAGTGCAAAAATTATAGGGGGATAAGTCTGTTGAGTGTACCTGGTAAAGTGTATGGTAGAGTTATAATTGAAAGAATTAAGAGTAAGACGGAGAATAGGATAGCAGATGAAACAAGGAGGCTTTAGGAAAGGTTTAGGGGGTGTGTGGACCCAGGTGTTTACAGTGAAACATATAAGTGAACAGTATTTAGATAAGGCTAAAGAGGTCTTTGTGGCATTTATGGATTTGGAAAAGGCGTATGACAGGGTGGATAGGGGGGCAATGTGGCAGATGTTGCAAGTGTATGGTGTAGGAGGTAGGTTACTGAAAGCAGTGAAGAGTTTTTACGAGGATAGTGAGGCTCAAGTTAGAGTATGTAGGAAAGAGGGAAATTTTTTCCCAGTAAAAGTAGGCCTTAGACAAGGATGTGTGATGTCACCGTGGTTTGTTTAATATATTTATAGATGGGGTTGTAAGAGAAGTAAATGCGAGGGTCTTGGCAAGAGGCGTGGAGTTAAAAGATAAAGAATCACACACAAAGTGGGAGTTGTCACAGCTGCTCTTTGCTGATGACACTGTGCTCTTGGGAGATTCTGAAGAGAAGCTGCAGAGATTGGTGGATGGAATTTGGTAGGGTGTGCAAAAGAAGAAAATTAAAGGTGAATACAGGAAAGAGTAAGGTTATGAGGATAACAAAAAGATTAGGTGATGGAAGATTGAACATCAGATTGGAGGGAGAGAGTATGGAGGAGGCGAACGTATTCAGATATTTGGGAGTGGACGTGTCAGTGGATGGGTCTATGAAAGATGAGGTGAATCATAGAATTGATGAGGGAAAAAGAGTGAGTGGTGCACTTAGGAGTCTGTGGAGACAAAGAACTTTGTCCTTGGAGGCAAAGAGGGGAATGTATAAGAGTATAGTTTTACCAACGCTATTATATGGGTGTGAAGTGTGGGTGATGAATGTTGCAGCGAGGAGAAGGCTGGAGGCAGTGGAGATGTCATGTCTGAAGGCAATGTGTGGTGTGAATATAATGCAGAGAATTCGTAGTTTGGAAGTTAGGAGGAGGTGCGGGATTACCAAAACTGTTGCCCAGAGGGCTGAGGAAGGGTTGTTGAGGTGGTTCGGACATGTAGAGAGAATGGAGCGAAACAGAATGACTTCAAGAGTGTATCAGTCTGTAGTGGAAGGTAGGCGGGGTAGGGGTCGGCCTAGGAAGGGTTGGAGGGAGGGGGTAAAGGAGGTTTTGTGTGCGAGGGGCTTGGACTTCCAGCAGGCATGCGTGAGCGTGTTTGATAGGAGTGAATGGAGACAAATGGTTTTTAATACTTGACGTGCTGTTGGAGTGTGAGCAAAGTAACATTTATGAAGGGATTCAGGGAAACCGGCAGGCCGGACTTGAGTCCTGGAGATGGGAAGTACAGTGCCTGCACTCTGAAGGAGGGGTGTTAATGTTGCAGTTTAAAAACTGTAGTGTAAAGCAACCCTTCTGGCAAGACAGTGATGGAGTGAATGATGGTGAAAGTTTTTCTTTTTCGGGCCACCCTGCCTTGGTGGGAATCGGCCAGTGTGATAATAATAAAAAAAAAAAATTTGTTTTGTACTCTGATGAAGATTTAATTTCCTCGTGTTTACCATATCTGAGTAATTGAAATTTCTCATCGTTGAACTTCATATTGTTTTCTGCAGCCCACTGAAGATTTGGTTGATGTCCGCCTGGAGCCTTGCAGTGTCTGCAATGGAAGACACTGTCATGCAGATTCAGGTGTCATCTGCAAAGTAAGACACGGTGCTGTGGGCTGACATCCTTGTCTATGTCAGATATGAGGATGAGGAACAAGATGGGAGCGAGTACTGTGCCTTGTGGAACAGAGCTTTTCACATAGCTGCCTCGGACTTCACTCTGTTGACTATACTCTCTGTGTTCTGTTAGAGAGGAAATTATAGATCCATCGACCGACTTTTCCTGTTATTCCTTTAGCACGCATTTTGTTCGCTATTACGCCATGGTCACACTTGTCGAAGGCTTTTACAAAGTCTGTATATATTACATCTGCATTCTTTTTGTCTTCTAGTGCATCTAGGACCTTGTCGTAGTGATCCAATAGTTGAGACAGACAGGAGCGACCTGTTCTAAACCCATGTTGCCCTGGGTTGTGTAACTGATGGGTTTCTAGATGGGTGGTGATCTTGCTTCTTAGGACCCTTTCAAAGATTTTTATGATATGGGATGTTAGTGCTATTTATTAATTTATTTATTTATAAATTTTAGCATACATACAGAGGTACAAAAAAATACAGATCAGAGCAGCATGCCAAAGCCACTTATACTATGCATAGCATTACGGGCTGGCTTAAAATTAACTTAAGATTAACTAAGCAATGATGAAATCAGTGATAAGACATTATTTTAAACAGATAACTATAAAATACAAATGAGTATTACAAAGACAGGTCATATGGTTGCATGCATTGCTGTTCATTCAGGTAGTGTATTTGAAAAAAAAAAATAACAAAGTTAGGTTTAACATTTGTGTGATATAATTGTGAGTAACATTTAGGATATACAATTTATATGGTTCAGTTATTCAGTATTTATTTGGTTTTGAGTAAGTGAACTTTGAGAAGAGACTTGAATTTATAAACAGGTAGTGTTTCTTTTATATTTACAGGTAATGAATTCCAGATTTTAGGGCCTTTTATGTGCATTGAGTTTTTGCATAGCGTGAGATGGACACGAGGAAACATCAAAGAGTGATCTGTGCCTTGTATTATGGTCATGTGTTCTGTTGAGGTTGGCAGGAGATGTCTGAGGGGAGGGTTAATATCAGAGTTAAGTGTTCTATGTATGTAATAAGTGCAATAATAAGTATGGATGTTTTGTATGGTGAGTAGGTTGAGTGTTTTGAATATTGGTGGAGTGTGCTGCCTGTAGTGAGAATTTGTTATCATTCTAACTGCAGCCTTTTCTTGGGTAATTAGTGGTCTGAGATGGTTAGTTGTTGTTGAGCCCCATGCACAAATTCCATAGGTGAGATAGGGGTAAATAAGAGAGTGATAAAGGGCCAGGAGGGCTGACTGTGGAACATAGTACCGTATCTTCGATAGTATGCCTACAGTCTTGGAAATTTTCTTAGAAATTTGTTGTGTATATGTGTATGAAATTTGAGTTATTATCGAGGTGGATTCCTAAGAATTTTTCCCTCTGTTAGCTTTGTGATAGGTGATCCGTTTATCGTTATGTTAAGAGGTACATCTGTAGCTCTGCTACCAAACTGAATGAAGTAGATTTTGTCAATGTTTAATGTAAGTTTGTTAGTCCTCATCCAGGTAGGTATTTTCTGTAATTCGGTGTTTACAGTATTGACTAGCGTGACTGGGCTCGGGTGAGAGAAGACGTATGTGGTGTCATCTGCAAAAAGTGTGGGTTTGAGTAATTGCGAAGCATTTCGTAGGTCATTTATGTATAGGAGAAAGAGAAGAGGGCCAAGGACACTTCCCTGTGGGACACCAACTGTAATTGGTTGTGCGGAAGAGCTTGCCCCAATTGCGTACACATATTGGCTTCTGTTGCTGAGGTAAGACTTGAGGTAGTTGAGGGAGTGCCCTCTAATACCATAGTGTGACAATTTTACGTGGAGCAAGTCATGGTCAACTGTATCAAAAGCTTTACGTAAGTCAATGAAGATCCCCAGTGGGACTTCTTTTTTCTCTATTGCAGTGTATATATGTTCTAGCATGTGTATAATAGCATCATTAGTATTTTTATTAGGCCTGAATCCAAATTGGCAAGGGTTGAGATGTTATGGGAGATGAGGTAGGAGTAGATTCGTTTATGAATTAATTTTTCGAAGATTTTTGAGAGAGGGGTTGTAAATTGGATATTGGCCTATAATTATTCAACTCTGTTTGGTCTCCTCCTTTATGAATCGGGGTGACCCTTGCTATTTTGAGAACTGTAGGGAAGGTGGAGGATTCAATGGTTTGTTAAAGAGTGTGCATGATTGGTGATAGTACTTGTGACGCTTTTTTGAATATAAAGGGTGGTAAGGTATTTAAATCTCCTGCCTTGTTTTTCAGTGCGTTGATAATAAGGGAGACTTCGTATGGGTTAGTCGGAGCTAGGAAACGTGTGTTCGGGTAGTTGCCGGTGAGGTAGTCATTTGGTGGGGTATCTGAGCTTGGGATATTATTGGCAAGGTTTTGGCCTATAGTGGAGAAGAAATCATTGAGTCTGTTTGCTGTTTCTGTTGGTGGGAGTTGGGGTTCATCTGAGTTTGCTAATTTTATTTCGCTATGTCGTGATATTCTTTTTTGTTCCAGAATTTCTGATAGGGTCTTCCAGGTCTTTTTTATATCACCTCGTAAATTGGATAATCTGTTCTCATAATATAATTTTTTTGCCCTTCTTATCAGGCTGGTTAGGATTGACGAGTAAACGTTTTGTTTGGTCTCTGGTTATGTGACCCATTCTGTACTGTTTTTCATATCGGTGTTTTGTATTTATGGATTTGAGAATGTGGGTGTTAGCCAGGGACTGTTCAGTCTCTTAGCTGTCATCTGTTTAGTTTTTTTAGGGCAGTGCTTGTTATAAAGGTATTGGGTCTTTTTTAGAAAATTATTAAAACAATCGTCAATATCTGTATAGATTTCTAGCTCAGTGTGCCAGTCAATGTTTGTTACTGCTGTTGTGAAGTTATTAATGGCTGCCTCATTGTGAAGTCTGAAGGTGACTTTTGTAGTGTCTTGGGGTATTTTACCAAGTGTTGTTATGAGGAAAGTAGGGTAGTGGTCTGTGGTATTATCTGTAATTATGCCTGATTTTAAAGGGGATATGGTGTTGGTCCAGATGTGGTCAAGTAGGGAAACACTAGTCTCTGTAACTTTTGTAGGTTTTGTTACTGTTGGTAGCAACATGCAGTTACTCATTGTGTTAGTGAATTCAGTAACGTGTGGGTCCTGGTCTTGCAGGAGATTTATATTGAAGTCACCTGAGAGTAGTAAGTGATCTTTGTTCATGCGTGCATCAGTTATTATACTTCCTAGGTTTTGACTAAATTGGCTAATGTTTGATTGTGGAATTCTGTAGATGTTTATCACTGTGAGAGGTTTTTGTAGGTATTTGGATTTGAGTTTAGCTATTACATATTCCCCATGTTCATCCCTTGTGCAAGTATTAGTGATACATTCTAGTTGGTCTGAGTAGTATATTGCTGTGCCACCCCCTTGTTGGTCTGGCCTACAGTTGTGTATGGCTGTGTAACCAGGAATGGCATAGACATCTGTAGTATCAGGCTTTAGCCAGGTTTCAGTTAGTGTAATGATGGACATATTGGCATGCAAGGAATTTAGTAATGCTAGGAGGTCATCATAATGCTTGCTCAAAGATCTGATATTGTAGTTAAAGATAGTTATGTTGTTGTTGGCTCTGAGAAGTGCCTTTGATTGTTCTGCTGTGTAGTAATTACAGTAAACTGTTTGAATCATTTAAGTCATTAAATAAGAGGTTGGTATCAGGATCAATGCTTGTAATCATAAGATTTGTAGTGAATCTATAGTTAGAATTAAGTAAAAAATAAAGTAAATATTCTAAAGCTAAAAAAATTAGCACCTGAATTATTTAACAAATGTAAAAAAATAATGAGCTAAGGTAGTTTTTTAAAAGGCTAAAATAAAGGAGACAATATAAAAGGGACTTAAATAATTTGTGGTGAACAAATAAAGTGATGATCAAATAATGGAGCTTGGGAATATGATAGTAGGTAGTACTTTAAAGGTAATTCTTTAAAGTTAGAATTATAATATAAAATTATAATATAAAAGGGACTAATATAAGTGTTGTGGTGAACAATAAAGTGGTAATCAAATAAATGAGCTTTGGAGTATAATGGCAAAATAGTGAACTTATTAACTTTAGCACCTGAGAATAGCACCTTGATTAGTTTAACAATTGCGAATATATGATCTAAGGTAGTAATATAAAGCTAAAATAAAGGACAAAAATATATATAAGGGACTACAATTAAGTAATGGTAAACAAGTTAAATGGACAGTAGTCATTATGAGATAATATTGGTTTAGGAGTAAGATCTGCTTTGTAATATTAAATAAGTTGAGCAGTTTATTGCACAATAAAAAGTAAAATAAAAAATGAGGTTGTTGGTACTAGCTAGCAAAAGATAGTTTTGGTACTTGCAAAAAAGTAATTGGAATATACAGTAATTGCACACACAATAAAAAGTGACTGTAGTTCTTTGCTGTTGCTTTACTGCCCCCTTTGTGGAGTGGGGCTATGTCTGTTGTTTTTAGTAACTGTGGGACGACCCCCGCGTTCATGCTCCCTCTCCATAGGATGGTAAAGGCTCGTGATAGGGGCTTCTTGCAGTTCTTGATGAACACGGAGTTCCATGAGTCTGGCCCTGGGGCAAAGTGCACGGGCATGTCATTTATCGCCTGTTGGAAGTCATTTGGTGTCAGGATAACATCGGATAGGCTTGTGTTAACCAAATTCTGTGGCTCTCCCATAAAAAATTCATTTTGATCTTCGACTCTCAGTCTGGTTAGCGGCTTGCTAAAAACTGAGTCTTATTGGGACTTGAGTAGCTCACTCATTTCCTTGCTGTCATCTGTGTAGGACCCATCTTGTTTAGGTAGGGGCCCAATACTGGATGTTGTTCTCGACTTTGATTTAGCATAGGAGAAGAAATACTTTGGGTTTCTTTCGATTTCATTTATGGCTTATAGTTCTTCGCGTGATTCCTGACTCCTATAAGATTCCTTTAGTTTAAGTTCGATGCTTGCTATTTCTCTGACCAGTGTCTCCCTACACATTTCAGATATATTGACCTCTTTTATCCGCTCTGTTATTCTTTTCCGTCGCCTGTAAAGTGAGTGCCTGTCTCTTTCTATTTTACATCTACTCCTCCTTTTTCTTAGAGGAATAACCCTTGTGCATACATCGAGTGCCACCAAGTTAATCTGTTCTAGGCATAAGTTGGGGTCTGTGTTGCTTAGTATATCTTCCCAGCTTATATCGGTTAGGACTTGGTTTACTTGGTCCCACTTTATGTTTTTGTTATTGAAGTTGAATTTGGAAAATGCACCCTCGTGACTAATCTCATTATGTCGGTCTGTGGCTCCGCGCATACATGTCTGAACCTCAGTTATGTTGTGATCTGAGTATATTATTTTTGATATGGTGACATTTCTTATCAGATCACCATTGTTAGTGAAGATGAGGTCTAGTGTATTCTCCAGTCTAGTAGGCTCTATTATTTGCTGGTTTAAATTGAATTTTGTGCAGAGATTTAAAAGCTCGTTTGAATGTGAGTTTTCATCAGAGCTGCCTCCTGGTGTTATCACTGCAACAATATTATTTGCTATATTCCTCCATTTTTGGTGCCTTAAGTTGAAATTCCCCAGGAGCAAGATGTTGGGTGCAGGAGCTAGAAGATTTTCCAGACAGTGGTCAATTTTTAACAGCTGTTCCTGGAATTTTGCTGGGATGTTGCATCCGGAGGCTTGAGACTCCCACAATGACTAGGTTTTGGTTCTCGATCTTTACTGCTAAAATTTTCCACTACATCATTTAAAGGCATTAAGCAGTTCTGTGCATACAAGTGACTCTGCAATTTTACAGGCCAACCCCCCCCCCCTTTTGCCTGTTCACTCTGTCAATCTGTATAGGTTGTAACCTGGGATCCTATTTCGTTGTCCAAGTGATCCTTTATGTGGGTTCAGTGAAAGCCGCGAGCATTGCCTTTGCCTCCGCAAGCAGTCCACGGGACGAAGGTATTTTTTTTGTTTTTTTGCGGGCTTTAGCCCCTGTATATTTGCAATGAAGATTGTCATCGGACTGGTGATATTGTTGGTATGGGGGGGGGGGATTTTTTTCCGGCATTAGTATCTGTATCTGTTGGTTTGGAGTGGAGGCCATCGGGCTGTGGTTTTCCCCTCCGGAATGACTGGATTTGGTGTACGATTTTGCCATTTCCTGCAGTTTTTTTTCCTTCCTGGCACTAAAAAACCTCTCCCTCTTGAGTGGCTGTGGCTACCCAGGTTTTCCCATGGCCCGGATGTTTTGTATTTTTTGTCCCTTTAGATGGTGTGCCCGGCAAATTTTAAATTATAGCACAGTCTTTCCTGTACTGAAGAGGTACACATTTCAGGGGTGAAAAAGCTTACAGGAAGGGAGTTTGCATTTTCCTGTTGTCATTGGGCACGCTTTTTCTAGGGTGGTCATAGTTGCACATCCCGTCTGTTTTTCCAGATTTCCCATGTCTGCAGATTCCAAGTGCTAGTATGTGCACAGGCTTGGTTTCCGTTTGCCTTGGGTTTCTGTGAAAGTTTTTCCTTGTTGGTGCTATTTACCTGTCTTATTCCTATCCTCCCTAGCACCAACAATGGAGCTCCCACCAGTTGTTTTTGGTTAATATATCCTCACTATTGCTAATGGAGTCCTCTTGTTTGTATTTCCTGTGGTATTTTTAGTTTGCATATTGGTTTTATCTTATCTTTGACTACACTTGTTTCCCCATTACGGCTCCTGTCCCCCATGAGGTCATTTATATGTTTCCTTCCTGCGTATAATTCCCGCACTACCTGGACAAAATCTCCAGGGTTCTCCATTTACTGTCTCCCAGGACAGCACCTCCCGCTTCACCATTACTGTCTCCCAGGACAGCACCTCCAGCTTCACCATTACTGTCTCCCAGGATAGCACCTCCCGCTTTTTCCCCTTACTGTCTCCCAGGACAGCACTATCAGCCCCCCATTTATGAAACCAGGTTTTACCTCCAGCCTTACAGTTTCTGACTACTTGGCCAGTATCAAGGGCAGTACCATTCAGCCCGACTTTTTATGTTCCCATCTGTTGTAGGAAACTTCCAGGTTTTCTATGGAAAGAGCTTTGATTTTTCCTTTTCCCC